>JAVSCE010014442.1:0-80591 GCA_032199065.1 Smutsia gigantea | reverse complement strand
TTATTACATTTATACAATGCCATAAACAGGCCAAATTAATGTACAGTACTAAAAGTCAGAGCCACTGTTTACCTCTGGAAGGGTGAGTGGATGGGAAAGGGAGGCATTGTTTGAAACGAAACACAATGGAGCCTTCTGGAGTAGTGAAAATATTCCGTATCTGGCTCTGGATAATGTTTATACAATTGTATCTGTATGTAAAAATTCACCCAGCCATATATTTAAGAATCGTGTACTTTGTTATATTGCAATTAAATTATTTTTTTTAAGATTGTTGAATATGTATATATTACTTAGAAGAGAATCCAGAGGGGGATATTTACCCCAGGCTCTCTAAGGAGTCAGCAATCCAACAAAGGTAAAGAACACCAGATAAGTAATTCATCAGATTTTCAGTTGAGTGCTTGCTTACAGAAACTTCCATCTTTCTACATAGCCAGAGGCACCCACTAATCTAATATAGCTGATTTCAGAAGCTTTCACTTCCTTATACTCTCTAATCTTAAAATGGTTGGAATAAGTATTACTGAGTTTTGAATTTTAAACAACTTACTTCTTGCTTCAGTTTCAAGGATAAGTAGGAAAAATGCCTTGATGAGTTTATTTTAAATGTTAATCATATGTAAGTACTTTAAATAGTTATCTTAAATGATTATGATACAGCATCTTCATTTTCCATCTCAACATAACATTGTTTCAATCTCAAAATATCCATTTCAATTCTATACATTTCAAATACTTAAATGTATTTTGAACTATTTTATCCAGACTAGTGATCCAACAGAAATCCAATACATTTGTGAAAGTAATTATCAGAGAAAAGAGAATCTGATTCTAAAAGTGTTTTATTATGTTAACATTTTTCTCTTCTTTCTTGAATAAACAAAGCCATCAAGGTAAATTTATTTAAAATGTTGAGCATGCTAGCCATACCAAGCCAAATGGGCTAGTCTACCATTAGACTAAGGATCCTGTTTGTTTATAAAACAAACAGACCATTAATTATAAAAGTCAACCAAAACACTGACCTCATTTTGCTGAGGTTAATGTTTATGCTGTTCAAAATTTAACTTCAGGGAACAACAGATAAAACTCTTCAGCACTCAACTAAAGTTCCCCAAAGCAATCATTAACAATGGTCCTTACCCCCTCTCCTGAAAACATTACCATCCTTAAGTTAATTCATCATTTTTTAAATAAATGCAATAAAAACAATTACAAGTCTGAGGGCTCATTCCAAACCTGAATCTAATGGTGTATAATATTTTCTAAGAGTAGATGGTTATCCTTGATTATTCTTACATTCTAAAATTTTAAATATTAAATTTACAGTTTAAAATTAAATTGTTACAAAAATAGTAGCAGACTCAGACTCCAAGAAGGAACTAGTGGTTACCAAAGGGGTGGGGTGTGGGAGGGCGGGTGGGGAGGGAGGCAGAAGGGGATTGTGGGGTATTATGTTTATAGTACACATGGTGTGGGGAATCATGGGGAGAACAGGGGAGCACAGAGAAGGCAAACAGTGAATCTGTGTCATCTTACTACACTGGTAGACAGTGACTGAATTGGGGTATGGGTGGGGACTTGATAATATGGGTAAATGTAGTAACCACATTGTTTTTTCATGTGAAACCTTCATAAGTGTATATCAATAATACCTTAATAAAAAACAAAACAAAAAAAAAGTGAGCCGAAAAAAAATTTTTGTTACACAACAGAGCTGCAGACACATTCAGTAGTTCCTCTTAAAATGCATGTTAGTGTTTTCCCCTACTTGAATCAGACATTCACTTCATCAGTGAAACTATTTATGTTGTATTTGCATACAAGTTTTTAGAAAGGAACTTCCAAAAAAACATTGAATAACAAAGTTTACTTCTCAAAAAGCAGTAAGTTGAGCATGCACTCTAAGAAAGGTAATAATGAACTATGCCAACAATGTTTATGCATATATTTATTATATGTAGAACATTTACAATGTTCCTACATTGCAGCTTTATTGTATTGATCTAGAATTGCTGCTAATGCTGTAAATTTTCACCAGAAGTCACACAAATTGTCTGAGAAACTCAAAGGGGAGGTCTTTTTTCATGAGCATTGTACTCAAAAGGAAATCATACTATAGATATGCATTTTTCCCATCAAATTAATATATCTGACAAAAATTACCTGATTTCTTAAGAAGGCTTTCTCTGTAAATCCTAACTGAAACAGCCTATTACATTTAGTCATCACATTTCTTTAGCCTGCTCTGGTCTGTAACAGTTTCTCAGACTTTCCTTAAGTTTGATGACCTTGACAGTTTTGACAAGTACTGAGTTGACGAATGTCCCTCATTTGTGTTTTTCTTCTGTTTTTCTCATAAGGCTTTGATTTTGAAAACAACAGATTTCCAAATGCTCAGCTCAAGGACTTCTGATAGGACAGAGTATAAGGCAAAAATTCTGGCTTTTATATCCCCATTTATATATGATCTTATGAAGGTTTCACATGAGCAACATTGAAATGAGCTATTCTGGGAAGAAGCAAACTAAAGGTTCAAAATCTGAAGTGCAAAAAAATTAACAAATGGGACTATATCAAACTAAAAGGCTTCTGTACAGCAAAGGACACCATCAGTAGAACAAAAATGCATCCTACAGTATGGGGGAATATATTCGTAAATGACATATCCAACAAGGGGTTAACATCCAAAATATATAATTTTTTTTATCGCAGCACTATTTACAATAGCCAAGAAATGGAAGCAACCTAAGTGTCCATTAGTAGATGAATGGATAAAGAAGATGTGGTACATATACACAATGGAATATTATTCAGCCATGAGAAGAAAACAAATTCTACCATTTGCAACAACATGGATGGAGCTAGAAGGTATTATGCTCAGTGAAATAAGCCAGGTGGAGAAAGACAAGTACCAAATGATTTCACTCATCTATGGAGTATAACAACAAAGCAAAACTGAAGGAACAAAACAGCAGAAGACTCACAGACTCCAAGAAGGGTTACCAAAGGGGAGGGTGGGGGACGGTGGGTGGTGAGGGAGGGAGAAAGGGAAAGAGAATTATGACTGGCACACACAATGTAGGGGGGTCATGGGGAAGATAATATAGCACAAAGACGAGTAGTGACTCTATAGCATCTTACTATGCTGATGGACAGTGACTGCAGTGGGGTGTGCGGGGGACTCAGCAATTATAGGTGAATGTAGTAACCACAATGTTGCTCATGTGAAACCTTCATAAGATTATATATCAATGATACCTTAATAAAAAATTAGTAAATAAATCTGGAATGCAGATAAAGACCCTAAGCAATAGGAAGTAAAGCTAACACAGCTGGGGAATAAATCACAAGGATCCTGGGTAAAGTGAGCCCGAGAAAGACTAAGAGGCAAATAAACATTTAGGAAAAGCTGGGAGAAAGCTAAATTGCCATCTGTTATGTCCCAGGCATCACTCTGAAGTTAGAGCTCAGCTACAGAAACCATATTGACAATTGTCCCCTGCACACCCTACCTGTGCCCCACTCTTTTTTTGTATTCCAGCTTTATTCATTTTGGTGTATTTGCCCTTTTGTAAGTTGTCTCTATTCATTTTTGGAGAAAGAAAATTAAGTGATTGGTCAGGTTTCTGCATGAAAACAGCATTACCAACAGAGTAACTGAAGAGTTTAATCAAGGCACCGTCTACAAAGGTGTGGGCAGAAAAACCATCCTGAGATGGTACAATACCATGGGGTTGGCAACAATGTTGTTCCTCACCACGCTGGAAAAGCAAGGGGACGAAGGCATTGTCAGCACCCAGAGAGAACAGTCAGTGGGAAAGAGCCACCTGACGGGAGACCGAATGCTAGACATCCCACTCTCCTCTCCCGCCCTTGCCCCTGCTGGTGCCTTCCACTGGCCAGAGCCAAGAGACCACAACACAAAGATGTTGATGCTGTCCACGCAGGCCAATGTCCCAGGGCACAGAGCGGGTGGGTTAGGATGGAGCAAGGATCTGGAGCAGCAAGAGGAAGACAGGCAGCACAGGAAGGAGAGCAAGCCAAGCACACTCCCTTCGTGTGCCTATCTGCATTTTGGTGCTGTTTGGGCATCTTCTCATCCCTACCATACTGGGAATTTCATGTGGCTATCTGCATTTGACACTGGTTTGCATGTCTTATCATCCCTATTGTACTGAGAGCTCCTCAAAGGCAGGGATATGGTTTACAGAAAAAGTCTTAGGTCCCTTGCCCAAACCCTCTAGGAGACACTCAAGGAGGTGCCTCTTCATATATCTGAAGAAGAGATGGAGCAGCCCCACCTCAGCTACTGGTCAGGAGATGGGACTTGGGTGTATCACTGCAGGACTCTGCTGCATGGAAACCTCACATGCAGGGCTCACCTTTGAGCAGGACCCTGACAGAGCACTCAGAAACAGGCAGATGAGGCCAGCCTCCCACGGTAAAGAGAGAGCCACTCAGTACCTTGCTCTAAAACTAGAGAGAGGCTCCAAGATCTCTTTCAACAGCCAGACCGATCATTCAGCTGTGCCCAACACCCCCACATTAACACAGGGCAGAGGCTACCCCTGTGATCATACACAAGCAGAGTCTATGTTCTAACAAGTAGGACTCAGCCCCTGGATCATCCTGCCCAATACTTCCACTGTTGGACCTGAATCTACTCTTCATAGATGGAGAACAAAATAAAACTTCACTTACATTTCATTCCATTTCCTCAAATAATTTCTCTTGCTTAAGAGCCTATAAAACCTCTTGTCTTGGAGACTTTTAATGAGGCACTAGTTCTTTTGTACTGATGTACACACCTGACTTAGCTTCCCTATCACACCCACTTGCACAGATCTACCTAAGTAAAGGCACCTCTACAGCCCTGCCTGCCCTCCTGCACTGGTGCCCCTTCCCTCTTTCCCTGCAGATCTTACCACTCTACATGGCCCTGGCAGGGGTCTGTTACTGGCTCCTTCTGGGACAGGGAGATATCTCCCTGTTTCTTCTGACTTCCTCCTAAACAAGCACTGTACTGACTAACAGTGTAAGTGCTTAACAAATTCATGAACTGAATGTGCTGTACAGATGCCTCTGCATTTAATAAAAACACCCATTTCTCTTTTCAGAAATACAATGAAAATAGGAAAGGTTGAAGAACCACTGGAATGACATGTACATTCCACTTGAGTGTGCTGGCAATGACGTCCTGAGCACCTGTTTTAACAAACTGTGAACTGCCTGCTTAATCAAATAAAAGAACACCAAATACTAGCACCTAGAATCAAATCTTCACAGTTGTGTGGCAATGAGCTATTATGTTTACCTTACCAGGAATACAAAGCAGATGATTTAATGTTGTTATTCATAAGAAAAGGTAATCAACAATTGTATTTAATTTATCAAAATGGGTTTGCACAGAGACTATGTTGAGGGGAAAATATCTTACAAAGCTTCTGGTACAAAATAATTTAAAAGAAGCAAAGAAACAATGAATTTTTTTGTAGCTTAAGTCTTTTGTTAATCTTATAATTCAATATTATCTTTACACATATGAGAGCTTTAAAAACAGACTGTACTTTTAATGTTAAATCTTCACACCTCTATCATCTCTCTGCTTCTACTTATAAAATAGCCCTGTTCCTCCTCACTCTGAGTCTTAAAGGAGGCATTGTCTCCTGCTTGAGGCCATTCCTTCCGCAGCATGGTTGCTACCACTCCCTCCCCCTCCTCTGTACCTGCCCCATCTGTCCTTCCCTCTCCCCTACCTCAATCTCGCCGACTGACTCTTTCTTTCCAGTCAATATATTTAAACACACACCAAAAAAACCCTTAGCTGCTCAAATCCTTAAAAAAAAAAAGTAAAAAACTCCCCAGCCCCTACATAATTCCCTCCAGCCATCACCCATTGCTTTCCTTCTTCTCACTTGAAAGAGACTATCAGTGTTCTGCCCTCCTTCATCCCCACTTCCTGACCCCTCCTTTTCCTGAGCCAAGCCTAACACCACCATTCTACAGCTCCTGCTCTCCCAAAGGATGCCGATTTCTCCTAGATGCAAAATCCACTGAATTAATTTTAGCCATGTCTTTCTGGACATCTGTGCCACATTTCATACCTGGACCTCCCCTTCCCAAACCACTCCCACTTACCGCCCTCCGTTGGATTTGCCCTAAGTGTTGCTGTCTCCTCTACCCTTTGTTGCCACCTGTGTCGTTCTGCCTTCTCACCCCAGGGCCCCAGTTCTCTTCCGCCCCCCAACCTCCTTGCCCTCATTCTCTCTCTCCCCAAGCTCTCCTTGGAGCAGACAGTCCTACCCACTTCCAAGGTTCTGCCTCCTCTCACTCAAGGCCGCAAAGTCTTTTCTCCAGCTGCAAACAAGCATGTAGAGGGCTGCTTGATGTCCTCAGGGTTCCAGGCTCAGCAGGAGCACCCCAACAGCACCCTGGCCACAATCAATCTGGAGTCTTCAGAACCCCTTCCTCCATCCTCATTTCCAACATCCAGTCATCACCAAATCTTAGAAATACCACCTCTTAAATATTTTTAAAACCCATTCCTTTCTTGCCACACTGACTTCCCCAGTACTAATTCAAGTTCTTAATATCTGTTGCCTGGACCATTGCAAAGCCTCCTCACAGAGCTTTCTGCATCTCGTCCAACCCTTCATTTCACTTCCCTGACACAGGCCTGCAAGATCTCCTGAAAGGACAAATGTCTATCACTAGCCTAGTCAAGCAGTTAAAAAGCCCTTCCATGAACCGTGCATACAGATTATAAGGGTTCTCCTCTCCAGGCCCCCTTTACTTCCTCAGCTTCATATCCCACCTGATCTAAACTTGGTCTTCACTCTCCAGCAAGAGAGCTGGTTCCTGCCACCTGCATGCTATCTCAATCAAGCCTCTATGTCTTTGCTCATGCTGTTTGATCTTGGAATTCTCCTGGTATCCCTCCTTCCCTGAAAAGGCCATTCACTCTTCTGGTCTCAGGTGACATCCCCTCTAGGGATCCTCCCATGGCCTCAGTAAGTGAAATCACCTGTTTGTGCACTGCCTCCAGTCCGGAGTAAGCTGCCCAGAGGGCAGGGCCATGTCCTATTCTGTCCTCCGTTGAGGTTTGCCCTAAGCTGAGTGCGGAGCTCTCAGTGCTTAGCATAGCACAGGCCACTGGAAGTCTTGGCTGAGTCAAGGAATCTTAATAAAAGTAATTGGCCTTATTGAAGCGAGTTAGTAAGAGTTAAAATATTTTAAGGGTTTTTTGAATACCACTTAGATTTGGATCAAATTATTGGTAAATAAAGACAACCTGAAGAAAAACTCTTGAAGGAGGTAGAAGCTTTTTTGAACCATGAGAATATTATCATTTCCTTCATTATGACTGCAAATAAGACAACTCTAAAAATCAGGTTAGTATATTTCATTGTTTCTGTTCCAATGGATTCTCAAAGGAAGGTTATTTCTCTTGTAGATGTTCTTCTGTTCGAGCACTTGAAGAAACAGCTGCACAATCAGGTCTTGACATGGTGTTTTTTTTAATGAATGAATTAGAGAATCTTATGAATGTGCTTGGGAGTTATATTTGAAATAGCCATAAATCTTGTGATTTTCAAATGCTGCATTTATATTAAATGACTTAAGATAACATAATCCTAATTTAATGTTTAGAAATGTGACACATGACATGATTTCCAAAACAGCTAAATAAATTCATTCAGGTGTTTCACTTCATGAGAGGCCAATGCCCCACGCTATTCACCTGAACCTGCGTGACACTGAATGCAGACCATGCATGAAGTTGGGCTCAAGTATCACGCATTCATATAATGAGCACCATGTGCTACCATGGGTTTTTTTTCATTCACCTATTAAATAGTTACAAAACTCTTAAGATAAAACAACAATTTATTTTCATAATTGAAGAAATGGAAAAGTTACCGGCCTGCCCTCTGGAAGTCTTTGGGAGGTAGGAGGAATGAGGGAAATGGAGCAGCACAACCTTTGGATGCCCCCACCTTTCTGGGTGAACATGCGACACCTGGGCAAGAGCCCTTGGCCCTGCTTTAGCCTCAAGCAAAGGCCACTGACGCTTGGGGAAGGCTCCTGGCCTCCAGCCGACAGAAGCTCTGATAAACATCCTAGGGCACCAACCTGCTTCTACAGCTTGACGACTCTGAGCTGCAGGTCTCCTGAACTGTTTCTACTTCTATGCCAATCCTCGCTGCTGCTCTAAACACTTTTGTTTCTCTGGTAACTTGTCTGTCCTTCAGAAATTACTCTAGTTTTAATCTGTTAATGGTATGCTGTATTTTTCTTGAGTTTATAAAGATTTTTTTCTTGAAAAAAATTTTTTCCTGTCATTTTTGTAGCATTTTTATAAGCATATGGATGGTAACAGATGTGCTCAGCTTGCCATATTTAAAAAATATCCTAATCAGACTTTTTTTATGGGTGGTAACCAATCCAGTTATAAATTTGATCTAGATTAAATAAAAATATTTCATGGATTTTTAGAAAAAGATTGATTTTTCAAGTTACAAATCCTCAACTTAAAGTGAGTTATCAGACCCATAGATCAATGGAACAGCATATAGAGCCCACATATAAACCCACACATATATGGTCAATTAATATATGATAAAGGAGCCATAAATATACAGTGGGGAAAAGACAATCTCTTCAATAACTGGTGTTGGGAACACTGGACAGTTACATAGAAGAGAATGAAAATGGGTTACTGTCTAACTCCATAACCCAAAAATAAACTTGAAATGGATTAAGGACCCCAATATAAGACACAAAACCATAAAATTCTTAGAAAACATAGGCAAAATCTCTTGATCATATGTATAGTCAAAATGTATGTATGTATGATATGTATTTTCTGGGCACATCTCCCTGGGCAAGGGAAACAAAATAAAAAGTGAAGCAGGACTACATCAAACTAAAAAGCTTCTGTACAGCAAAGGGCACCATAAACAACAAAAAGGTACCCTACAGTATGGGAGGATATATTCTTTAATGATTTCTCTGATAAGGGGTTAACTGCCAAAATTTATAAAGAACTCATTTAACTAACACACACACACACAAAAACCTGATTAAAAAATGGGCAGAGGACCTGAACACACATTTTCCCAAAGAAGAAATATAGATGGCCAATAGGCACATGAAAAGATGCTTCACATTGCTAATCGTCAGGGAAATGCAAATCAAAACCACAGTGAGATATCCCCTCACACCAGTTAGAATGGCCACTACCCGAAAGACAAGAAGTAACAAGTGTTGGAGAGGATGCGGAGAGAAGGGGACCCTCCTACATTGTTGATGGGAATGTAAATTGGTGCAGCCACTGTGGAAAGCAGTGTGGAGATTCCTCAAAAAGCTAAAAACAGAAATACCCCTCAACCTAGTAATTCCACTTCTGGGAATTTACCTAAAGAAAACAAAACCCTGATTCAAAAAGATATATTCACCCCTATGTTTATCACCACATTATTTACAAAAGCCAAGTTATGGAAGCAACAAAAATGTCCATCAATACATGAATGGATAAAGAAGATGTGGTACATATACACAATGGAATATTACCCAGTCATAAAAAAGAAAGAAATCCTGCCATTTGTGATAACATAGATACAACTAGAGAGTATTATGAAATAAGTGAAATAAGCCAGGTGGAGAAAGATAAATACCATATCATTTCACTTACTTGTAGAATCTAAAAACAAAACAAAACAAAATGAACAAAATGTCAATAGACTCATAGACACTGAGAAGTGATTGGTGGTCACCATCGGGGAGGGATTAGGGTGGGTAGGAAGGAAGGGTGAGGGGGATAAAAGGGGCACAAAAATTCCCAATAATAATATAAGTTGGTCACAGGGATGGTAATGCAGCATGGAGAATATGGCCAGTGATTCTGTAACATCTTCATATGTTGACAAATAGTAACTACACTAGTGGGGATGGGGATTTAATAATATGGGTAACTCTTGAACCACTGTGTTGTATACTTGAAACCAATGTAAGATTGTATATCAGTGATACATCAATAAAAAAAAGTGAGTTATGTTCCAAAAGTCTGTAAAACTTTTTTCAGAGCATAGATTTCTTTTTGCCAGAAATGGTTTTATTCATTTATGCAACACCTATCATTCACTTAGCATTATTTTAAATAGAGGTTAGTGTGGGAAATAAAATAGACTAGGTCCCTGTCTATTATAATTTCTGTAATTAGAAAGCTTTCGCATAAATGATGCATGTTGTGTATTCTTATATATTAAGTCTTTATTGACACCCTAGTGGCCATTAGTTAGCATTTCAAGCACTCTTACCAGGAGTTCATGCTCCTGCTTTATTATTTGAAAATACAATAAAGCTTAGCAAAGGGGCTGTTAGAAATAATTTTCATTTGTGAAGTGAGTGGAGTCCAAGATATGTGTTGATTAAGATTGTACAAACTCTACCATCTCTGAAAGAACAGCACATAAAAAAATCTCGTAAAGCCAAAAATCTGAGCCTTGCAGAGTGGAACTCCCTAGTCCTGCTTCTCTCCACTCCTCAGAGACTCGGCTGCATGACCTGCATCACAAATAACTAGCTGGTCTGGTCATTAGAACACTGTCAGGTAATTAGGAAGGAAATATACACAACAGTCAGGAAAGGCCTTTTCAGGAAGGTATACCTGAGCGCTCACTGGTCGCAAGAGAACTTCCCAGGTATAAAGAGCTACAAGTGCGAAGACCCTGAACTGGAAAAGTATAGGATGCATTAGAGAAATGAAAGACCTGCATGGCTGAGGATGGTGCACAGAGGGGAGTACTGCAAGATGAGACTGGAAAGAATGGGAAAGAGCTGGATCACAACTTATGCATCTTATAGATCCCGGGAGGTCAATGGTAAGGAGTACTTCTAATTTTTATTCAAAATAAGATTTCATTCAAAGTGTAATGGAAGCCCCTGCAGAATTTTAAGAAACTATCTGACTAATTCACATGTATAAAAATCATTCTGGTTACTATATAGAAAAATAAACTGTAGTGTTCAAGGAATTAAAGCAGAGGAGACAGAAAGGAGAATATTGCAGCAGTTCAGGTAAGAATTGATGGCACATGACTAAGGGGTAGAAGTGGAGAAGTGGAGATGGACAGATATTCTGGAGGTAGAAGTGACAGGACTTGGCAGCCCTCGATTGCTTACTAACCCTTAAAATACCTGACATAACACCAATACTTCTATACTACTGTTTTCCAGAGCAATAAAAATTTAACAGGGAATAATAGTATCTGTTCTGAAAAATGTATTGATATAAACTCAGAGCCCCAGAATATAGATCCCCACATTGCAGGCTGAGTAAAACACTCAGGGACTCCTGTCAACCATCTGCCTAAAAAAGGAAGGGGGACAGGGTGTCCCCACTTCCAGTCTGCTGGCTGTGGTTCCTCAGCCAGGGGCAAACATTAGTCAGGTCATGGACTGTGAGGGGTGGGATGGAAGGGTGGAGAGCTGACAGGACCAACATTACCTTAATGCTCATCCCCAGCATCCCCTCAGGCCAGCTCCCTGTCACCACAGTCCTGCTTTTTTTTTTCTCAGACCCCATGAACCAATCAATCTGCATGCTTCCTTTTCTACTGAGATCATCGGCTATTGGGATGTGGTTTGCCCTTCCTGTCACCCAATCTGGAATTGAATCCTTTTTCATATGTATGTCAAGGATGCAGAAACTGGGAGCCTCCTACATTTTATATCCATGAAAACAAAATAGCTAATTTATCAAGCACTCATTGTTATATGTCAGGTACAGTTTGTAGAGCTTTCAATATAATAACTCATTTCATCTTCGTAACAATCCTATCCCCATTTTACAAAAGGAGAAACTGAGATACAAAGAGCTAAGTAACTTGCCTAGCCAGCAAGCTGAAGAGCCAGGACTAGAACCCAGGTAGGCTGCTCACGTCCCCATGCTCATACCCACTTGAGTTATACTACTTCTGGAGCTCAGTTTCAAAATGATGTTCTTCAGGAATAAAAATGAAACAACTGCAGTCAGCCACCATAGGAAGGTCCACTCTGCAAAGACAGCACCCAGCTTCTATGTGTTAATGGAGAAATGTTGCAGTGAATGCATGCATGGTTTCTATAGTGGTGAAAATAAGTGAATTTGTTGTCATCAAGTTTTGGATAATTTCCAGAAAATCAGATTAATATGTGAGGAAGAAAAAGCATACATATCTTTCACTCACTCTGCAGTAAAGGAGAGCCACTCCTGTACACACTTGTCAGTTCTGCCCAAGTAAAAGGCTGCAGGGCAGGAAGCACCCATCTTGGGGGAGAACTTCCCACAAAGAGAATCATTACTGTGGAATGAGTGCTCAGTTCAGAAATAAATGGCATTCTTCAAATGTCAGAAGCATCCCCTTGGAATAACGCAGGTCCCCAGTAAGACTATTAAGCTGGTGTTACCAACCATGGCCATCAAGAAAGGACTTTATCTGTGCTGACAGTGACGGAGTGGAAACAACAAGGCTGAGAATGCTCTCATTATCCCAACAGTTCCCTGGCTTAACCTTCTAAAAATGAACAGAAGTGTGGCCCAAGTTTAGAATTCAGAGCCATGGGGCTCTCATCACCCAGAGCTCCAGACCAAAAAAAAATTTTTTTAAAAGGATCAGTATTCAGGGGAATGAATACTTTGACAGTTTAAGATGTAAAGTCTTCTGAATAAAAATGATTCATACTATAAAATGAATTCATACTATAAAACATCACATTATTCTGGTCACCTAGGTTTCACAACAATCAGTTACAAACGTCACTCAGACAGCAGTATTTTGCCACCCAGGCCTTTCTGGTGCATCTGAGAGCAGTACCCCCAAAGTAATCCTGGGGGGCAAGCCCTGTAAACCCATTCCCCTGGTGCTGGGGCTCGCCGTGAATGCGAGCTTTCTCTAGAATCCCACTTTGCTGAGGTTTTTTTTCTTTAAAAATTTCACATTCTACTCTACAAAAGATCATCGTGATTTTGCCCTTTCTTTTGCAAGGGAATTTAAAATATGAGTTTTTTCTATCAGGCAAAACTTGTACTCTAGGAAGATAGGCCAAGTTTACCGTGGGGCTTTTCGTATCTCCCCATTACCACTGAGATTGGAAATACATAAAACTCTGAGTGTGAAAGTGAGGCTTTTAAAAAACATAGGCAACACATCATGAGGTCCCACATTCAGGTTTTGTCTGTTTGCAACCAGTGGCTCTCAACTTGCATTGCTGTTATAATCACCTGGGAAATAAGTTTCCACTCTGCACCAACTGAATCAAAATCTCAGGGTGGAGAAAGAGACCATCGTGTTTGGTTGTTGCTTTTAGTCCACTGGGTGACTTTACCGGGCAGAAAGGGTTGAGAACCACTGCTTAGAGGATGCTAAAGAAATACTAAGGTCCCAGACTGATGGCGGAACACCAAAGCGGACCACCGGGGTCAATCCTAACACCCCACTGGAGACACAGATCACAGTTAGGCGATAGCTCTCCCCTTCCCTACCAGAGTGGTGCCAAAGACAGAAGGTTCAAGTGAGATCCAGAGTCCCATAACACAAAAATGTCTAGGCTTCAGTCACAAGTCATTCATCATTCCAAGATCCAGGAAGGTCTCAAAATGATTGAAAAAAGACAACAGATTCCAACATCAAGATGACAGAGATGTTAGAACTACCTGACAAACTTTTAAAGCCGCCACGATAAAAATTCTTCAAGGAGCAATTAGGAACATGCTGGATGAACTTGGGCACATGCCATCATGTTCCTCAGTCCCTAGAAGACAGAGTTGTGCAGTCTGGGAGGGCCCCACACCACCTTAACCCAGCTGTGCCCTGGCCTGTGGCCTCCTGGGGCCTGTTCATGATGGATTCAGAATGACTTTCTGAATGAAACTTGAATGAGCCAAAGATGAGAACCTACAGAGGGCAGCTATACCATTGGTGACCAATTGATTTGACAGTGTCTGTGTCTCCAAGGGGTATGATTAGGAAGAAGGGGCAAGATGATTGACCCCAGGATTTGATTTACACAGAAAGTATGAATCAATGCAAAGAAATGAGTAAGTTGGATTTCATCAAAATAAATAATTTCTGGTCCTCAAACTATCCTGTAAACAGGATGAAAAACACAAGCTACAGACAGAGAAAACATTTGCAAACTCTATACCCAAAGGACTGGTGTCTAGAACACGTAAAGCACTCCCAAAATGCAAAAGTAGAAAAACAATCCATTTAGAACATCAGCAAAGACATAGAGAGACACTTCACCGTAGAGAATATATAGATAGCAAATAAGGTCATGAAAAGATATTCTACATAATTAGCGACAGGAAAATGCAAATTAAAATTACAATGAGATATTACTACACACTGAACAGGACAGCTAAAGTTAAAAAATAGCAACACCACCAGATGCTGGCAAGGATGCAAAGAAATTGATCACTCATACCTTGCTAGTGGGACTATAAATTGGCACAGCCACTTTGGAAGTTTGACAGTTTCTTAAAAAACTAAACATGTGACTGCCATATGACCCAGTAATTGCACTCTTTGGCATTTATTCCAGAGAAATGAAATCTTATTTTCATACATAAAATTTGTGCCTGTGTTTGTAGCAGCTTTATTCATAAAGCTAAAAACTGTACCAACCCAGATGTCCTTCAGCAAGTGAATGGTTAAACATACCGGCACATCCAGACCATGGAATACTACTCAGCAATAAATTCTGACACATGCAAAAACCTGGATGATCTCCAGAAAATTCTTGAATGAAAAAAGCCAATCCAAAAAAATATGATTCCACTGACACAACATTCTTGAAATAAGAACACAGAAACAGAGATTAGGGGTTGCCAGCGCAGGAAGAGGTGAAAGAGGCAGAGAAGCGGGTGTGGCTACCCAAGGGCACGAGGAGACCTTGGTAATGATGGAAATGTTCTGTATCTCGACTGCGTCATTGCCGAAACCCTGCTTGTACCACTGCACTACTGTTCTGCAGCAACTTGGGGAGAAACAGAAGGAATATAGGATCTTTCTGTATTATTTCTTACAACTACAGGTGAATTATCTCAAAATAAAAAGTTCAATTAAGAAAAAAAGTGGGAGCAGGCTCCTGGCCCACTGAACCCTGATCACCGCATAAGTACAGCCAACGGCCAGTCGGAAGCGCCCTTTACGTGTGATCCAGATCTTTATGTACTGGCCATTTGTAGCGCGAGCATTTCACCCATGATTCATGAGTCCCAGAAATCCAATTTTATTCAGTAAAGAATGGGTACCCTGTAGCTTTGTCAAGATCAGGTTTTCCCTGGTGCCCCCGACATCATATCAGCTCATGACGCACCACGGGCTAGAGAGGCCACTTTCCGTGGCGCTCCTTACTTTGCTCTCTTCCACCTCTTCAGATAAAGGTGCTAAAATGCTTAAACGCCACTCCTTCCAGTAGCACGACCTTTCCGGGGCTTTCAGACTAGAATTTTCATGCGAACAAGAAAAAAATTAATCACTGCTAACTCCTCGTCTTTCATATTACAACACACCCAATTCTCGGGGAAAACAAAAAAAGATACTCCTCCACAGTGTATTTGGGCAAGAATTCCTCTGTGACTCAATGTACATTTGAAGAGTCAATCCACGTACCAGGTACAAAAACAAAAACAAAAAGTTGCAATCTTCATTTCTTACCTATAACTGCAGTTCTTAAAACTCCCCTAAACCTAAGAATTCATGTACCTCACCTGCACGGAGAAACTTATTTCAACATGAAAAGGCAAAAACCTATCCTTAATTGAAAGCTGTTCAGAGGGAAAATCGACACTATATCTTGATACTTATTCTGATATTTCACAAACTTCGTTTGTCAAGCCATGCTACCTTCTGCAATCCATCTTGGTAAAAATTTTGAGCAGCATTACTTTTGCATCAGGGGCTGAATTTGGAAACTGTTCCACAGAGATGTAATGCCCATAAAGCCTTACCTGTTCCCCTGTGAATTGTGTGTGTGCAGGAGTAGACAGGTGCGCATATATACAAACACCTTTACAGAAGTAGCAGAGCACACTGGGCTAACACCAAACCAGTGTTTCCTTACTGTCTCCATAAATACTCATTCTTTTAGGAACAAGAAACTGGGGAAGCCAAACCAGCCCACTGGCTTTCAGTGGGCATTCAGGGAGGCAAAAGAATATACAGTTGAACCCTGAACAACATGGGTTTGAACTGCCTGGGTCCACTTCCAGGTAGGGCTTTTATTTTCTCCAATAAATATAGTACAGTACTATAAATGTATGTCCTCTTCGTTATCATTTCCTTAACACTTTCTTTTCACTAGCTTATTTTACTGTAAGAATACCATATACAATACATGTAACACAAAATATGTGTTAACAGACTGTTTATGTTATTAGTGAAGCTTCCGGTCATTAGCAGTTAAGTTTTCAGGGAGTCAAAAGTTATACATGGATTTTCAACTGTTGTGGGGGTCAGTGCCTCTAATCCCTAAGCCACTGTTCAAGGGTCAACTGTATATACCTATCCTCAAATATTTAGAATTTTACTCTTTATTAGTAACTAGAACTTAAGTACTTCCTTTTATGTAAAACATTTTGACAGTAATGTCAAATTCTGAATACCCAGAATTCTTATAATACAAACAAGGCCTTATATCCCACAAATAAAGTTAGGGCATAATATCAAAACTCATCATCAAGGAAATGCAAATCAAAATCACAGTTCATCTCATACCTGTTACAATGGTAATCATTAAAAAGACAAGAGAATGCTAGTGTTGGCCAGGATGTGGAGAAAAGAGAACTCTTGTATACTGTTGGTGGGAATGTAAATTGGTACAGCTAACATGGACAATAGTATGAGGGTTTCCCAAAAATTGAAAATAGAACTACATATGATCCAGCAATTCTACTTCTGGGTATATATCCAAAGGAAATGAAATAAGGATGTTAAAGAGATATCTGCACTCCTATGTTCATTGCAGCATTACTCACAAAAGACAAGGCAAAGAAACAACCTAAGTATCCATTAATGGATGAATGGATAAAGATGGGGTAATACACACAATGGAATATTATTCAGACATGAAAAAGAAGTCCTGACATGTGTGACAACAAGGATGGACCTTGAGCGCATTACGTTAAGTGAAGTAAGTCTGAGAAAGATAAATTCTGCATGATATCACTGCTATGTAGAATCTAAAAATGCTGAACTCATAGAACCATGGTTGCCAGGGGCTGGAGAACATGGGGAGACATTGTACAAACTTCCAGTTATAAGATGAATAACTCCTGGGGATCTAATGTACAGCATGGTGACTATAGTTATCAATACTGTATTATATACTCGAAAGTTGCTAAGAGAGTAGATCTTAAATGTTCTTACCACAAAAAAGAACCAGGGATTACATGAGGTGATGAAGATGTTAACTAATCCTACTGCGGTCATCATTGTGCAATACATAATATATCAAATCGTGTTGTATATCTTAAGCCTATACAATATTACATGTCAATTATATCTGAATAAAACCTGTTGGGGGGCAGTCAACACTCTCCCTAGAAATTACTCAGAAATAAGTGTGTGTAGGAGAGTACATGGGCACTCTCCAGTCATAAAGAAAATGCATTCAGTTTCATGTCATTTAAATATTTAAAGAAGTATGACTCCCAAAGGCTGGAAAACTTGGGATACTCAGAAATCCTAAAGTGGTCAACTAAAGAGTAAGAGGAGCCAATAATCAAGTTTAGCAAAATAGAGAAATAAGATAAGCGATATTCTTCAGCTGTCCTATATGCCACAATACTCTGTTTAAAAAAATGCAATGGAATAAAACTTGCAATAAAAAAATGTGACATTTAGGATTAACCCTAAAAAGAAGGATGCAAGACTTCAATGACAAAAGACTATAAAACTTTACTCAAAGACATAAAAGAGAAATTGAATGGAGAGGCAAAGCACGTTGTCAACGCAAAGTCTGAATATTGCAGTTCTTACAAAATGAAATCATAGGTTGAACACAATCAGATTTAAATCCCAATGAGAATAGTTAGAAAGACAAAAGGTATTTTAAAGCTTAAAGGAAAAAAAAAGAGGGAACTGCTTGGAAAAATTAAAAAGCAATTCATATTAGTTATGAGAGTGAGTGCTGGTCAAAGCAAAAACATTATAAATCAACAGTAATTCACAAACCTATTGGTACATAACAGACTGATCAGTAAAGCCAGGGCAAAAAACCTGAAATCCTATGAATAAGATAATAAAATTTGATTTAAACAAAGTAAGTGAAGAAATAGTCAACGAATTATGTTGAGACAAATTTGTACTTACCAATAATAATTTACATCTACATATAGCAAAATAAATTCTAGATAGGCTAAAAGTTAAATGTAAAAAAGATGAAGAAGGCTATGAAATGCATGGAGTTCTGATATGTGCAACAACACTGATGAATTTTGAAAACATTATGCTAAGTGAAAGTCACAAAAGCTCTCATATTATATGACTCCATTTAAATGAAATATCCAGAGAAAGCAAATCTATAGGGACAAAAAATAGATTTGTAATGCAGGGCGGGGGTGTGGGGGTGTGCATGGAGATTTGGGGGTGATAGTTAAAGAGTTCTTTTCAATGTGATAAAAATATTCTAAAATTGATAGTGGTGATTGTTGCACAACTACATAACATGCTAAAAGCTACTGGACTGTACATTTTAAATAAGTTGTATGATATGCAAATTGTACCTCAATACAACTGTTACCAAAAAAAGATGAAAATGTAGATGATTACTCTGAATAGTGAATTTGAAAAAAAAAATTAAGAATCCATTAAAAAGTTAGATTTAACTTCACTAAAAATGAAAACTTCTTTAACCTGAGTTTAAAGGCAAAAAAAAATAGTAAACATATGTTTGCAAGTAATGTGGTAGATGAAGGCTAACTTTATTATTAAAAATAATAAAAGGATGACCCTGTTGTGAAATGGATGGTCAGCAAAATCCTCATTTAGAGCTTGAGAACCTCTGTCACAGCCAAATACCAATTTTTTTCCTTCTCATGGAAGCAGATGGGAATGAAAGGTATGCACTTTCTGGAAGACAGTTTTCGTATCTGCAATTCAAACTAAAGAATGAGGAACCTGTCAAAACTTTGTTTTAAGCCCCTCTGTTTACTGAAGAAAAAAAAGAAGAGGGAAAGTCATAATGGGATTTTGTCTGGATTTGGAGATATTTCAGCATGGGCAGTAAATAAAATTCTCCCTCAACCTCAGTAACACAAAGAGCTACCCCAGCTATTTGCGAGGGTGGTGGTATCACTGAAGGTTCCTCTGTGGTCAGTCTTCATAATTTCATGACCCATGACCCCTCAGCCCACTGAAGTGTCCCATCTTCAGGAAGAGACTAGAAACAGCACATGGATGCTGGATTTGGCTTTTCCTTTGCCCTTTATTAAGAACTGGGAAAGCCCTTGCCAGCAGAAGCGGCCTCCCTCCAGGCCCTGCCAGGTACTCCCTCCACACAGACAGCTTGAGAGTGTGACCTGTCCTGGCTATTAGGACCTGCAGGAAAGAAGTCTGATGGGGATGTGGTATTTCTGGGAAAAACACTCCTTTCTGATAAAAAGAGAGATGGCTATATCAATCAGGGTCTCAGGAAGAAACACACAATGACTCAACTTGTAAAATTTGGGAAATGTCTAATAAAGGGCATAGGAAAGTATGGGTATGGTATAGAAAACCACAGAGACAATGCAGAATCCCAGAGTTGGTTAAGCAAGGTTTTATCCACAACCATGAGAAAAAGGGTGACAAAAAAAGATAACAGAAAAGCTAATCCCTGTATTGTTGAGCCCATGAACCAATCCTCAGCAGCCAATTTCCAGACTTGCTATTTTGGGAGAAAAATAAACCTCATTCCCTAAGTCAACAAAATAGTCAATGGAAGAAAAAAAATCCATTGACCAGTCTGTCTTTTTATCCACTGAAATTATCTCATTGAACTTAAAAGAATTAAATTATAGTCTAAATTAGAGAGGGGAGGCAGCCCAAATCCAGATCTTAAGAGAGACCCCAATAGACCAAAGGACACAAAACACAAAAGAAGGAAACAAAAATGGGTCATATTCAGCCTTCCAAGTTTCTTACATACAAATTCATATTTTTCAAATCTTTAAGTATATATCACTCAGATGATGAAGTTCCAGTCTCAAAAATTTTAAAACTAATAATGTTGATTCTGATAGATTTTTAAAGGCTGACACATCTACAATAAGCGTTTAAAGGAAGACAAAGGCTACTGAGTTCACCTATATGGTCCAATACTGATTTAAAAGGATGCTCAGAGAATGGAGTTTTCTGGGTAATTGAATTTTCCAGGTTGTTTTAATCCAATAAATAATTGTTGAATTTAACCATTTGGCTCTGATCCGCAAAAGATGTACGAGATTGGACTAAGCACCAACTTCAAGAAGAACTGCAAAACTAAACTTTCAAAATGAATCCCTGGTATCAACTTTCTTTTTAATCCTATCTTTATATAGGATCATACATACAGGACATATGTCAAAGTTGGGGTTAGGTTACTTTGACTAGACAGCAAAGAAAGATGCTATAGGCAGGACATTGTTAGACTGAGTAGATGGACAGGCTCAATGGGAGTGGAAGTGATTCTCCTGAAAGACAGCAAAACAATCAAGTTACAGGAAAAACAAACATGGTGAGGGTCGATCCTTCCCTCTTGCTACCTGAGTTCACAATGACCTCACCATTGACAGAGAATACTAGTGGGTCCCTACTTTAGCTAAAAAGACTAGAAGAGAAAAAAAACATGAAAAAAAGAGCAAACTACCCCTGGATACCTTGTGTGTGTGTCCACCTGGAGAGCCCAGATCTGTCCCCAAAGGATATGGGCCTCACATCTGATGGAACCAAACCCAAGGCAAGAGCTCCCTTCCTACTGGAACTAATGACCACATAAAAGCAATGAGATTTTACACACACACAGCCATCAAGATACCAGAGAACAGAATCCGGGGGAGGAAGGTCTGAAGGCAGCCTGCCCTTGAGGCCCGGCAGCAAATGCCTCCAAAAGGACCCATTTAAGGTCCTTCACTGCTCATGATGAAGCTTTCTGAATCTGAGGGCCTCAGGGGCTCTCCACTTTGACTCTGCCTGATAACTCTGCTCAAAAAGTCCCTAGGCTGACTGTCATGGCTGCTGACTTCACCAGGTCCAGCTTCAACCAGGGATTAAAGCAGCTGCATGCATGTCTGGTGCCTGATGCTGCTCACGGCCCACACAGGTGCCGTCCCTGAGCACACCCAGATCACCGTCCTGCTGCCCACAGCCCACAGGGGTGCCGTCCCTGAGCACACCCAGATCACCATCCCGCTGCCCACAGCCCACAGAGGTGCCGTCCCTGAGCACACCCAGATCACCATCCCGCTGCCCACAGCCCACAGGGGTGCCGTCCCTGAGCACACCCAGATCACCATCCCAATGGGACACCCCAGCTTACATCAGGGCTCCTAAGCCTCCGCATCACTTTAAGTATCACAAAGGTAAAGAACTGCCACTAAAACCAAGTGTCAGACTGTGGATAAAGTGAAGGTTGCTATGCCAGGGTTCTCACCTGGCCCTGGTTGGCTAGCTTACTACACGTGTGGGCAATATGTCATTATTAACTCCATATAAAGAGCTCCGCCCAGTGCTCTGCATGACATGGTGGCATGACTGCAAGGCTGCAGGACAGCAGAGCAGAGGCTGGGGTGGTGAAAGCTCTGAGGACAGAGACCAAGATGGCTACAGGGATAGAGAGGCCCAGAGGCAGAGTTGGGCTTGCTGAGTGCAGACTTGCTCTGAGTGAACGGGATTCCAGTGATCGACCTGCCACTGTGGAAGTAAAGTTGGGTATAACCCTTTCACCCCAAGAATGTTCTACTTTCATTTCTTTGGTCACATTGAATCCATAGTGAACTTGCCCGGGGCTGAAACCCATTGGCAAGACAAGTGGCATAGTCAGCAGGATTCATTGTTGACCAAGGAAAAGGACAGGCTGCCCTCATGGGCGGAGTATTTCAGTGGGCTACACCTATGGATGGGAAGACATTTGAGTGTCCCCCTGTGGACATGTGATACTGGGTAGGGGTGGAGGACTGGGGTCCACCCCAAGAGAAAGAAAATTTGTTGGTGACTGAAATGGCGTCACTACGAAGTGCTGTGGAAATGGTAAAGGATGTTGTGGTAGCCCAAAAGGAAGCAGCACGAGAAGGATTAGTGGCATGAGAAGAAGCAACTTAAGAGTGCAGACTGCCAGGTGCCGTGGGGCAAGTGAAGGATGTCGTGGAGCCATCAGCCCCAGAAATGGAGGAGCGGATGTCTGATGAACAGGTGGGGGTGGAGGCCCTGCCAGTGCCGGAGGCATCAGCCCCTCCTCGATTGAAACCCCACCTGGTTGAAAGATGGTGGAGAGCCTGAAGGACTCGGCAACAGCGGGTTCTCCCAGGAGAGGGGCAGCTCCCTCCTCAGGTTGTGGAGCACTCCATGCTCTGCTTCTGTCCTCAGGCTCAAGCACAAAAGCAAATACAGTGTGCTTCTCAAAGGAAGAATTTAAAGGGCCCTGTGAAGGTCACGAGGACCCAGGTGTGGGTCGGTTTGAAAAGGCAGGAGCAGACAGAAAGAAACTGGATGACTGGAGCTGCGGCAACAACTGAGACCAGAGCAGTGGTTCTGGCCGCTGAGGATGAAGCAGAAGCCAGAGATAAAGCAACAAGACAGGCCTGTGTGTCTGCAAGACTTTCTACTGGAGAGGCTGGGAAAGTTGGGTATTGTAAGGCCCACCCATGGTTCTTTCACAATGTTCCAACTTCCTTGTACAAGGACCATTGCAGAGGATTGCGGGCACATAGATTGAGGCAAGAATCCTGGAGAGGTGGAGTATGGATAAAGTGAAGGTTCCTATGCCAGAATTCTCACCTGCCCCTGGTTGGCTAGCTCACTACTCATGTGTGGGCAATATGTCATCACTGACTCTATATAAAGAGCTCCGTCCAGTGCTCTGAGCAACATGGTGGCACAGCTGCAAGGCTGCAGGAGAGCAGAGACGAGACTAGAAGAGTGGCAGCACCAAGGACAGAGACTGAGATGGCTATGGGGGCAGAGAGGCCCAGAGGCAGAGCCTGGCTTGCTGCATGCAGACTTGCTCTGAGTGGACGGTATTCTAGTGACTGACCTGCCACCGAGGAAGTAAAGTTGGGTATAAACACTTTCACTCCAAGAACATTCTACTGTCATTTCTTTGGTCACATTGAATCCATAATGAACTTGTCTGGGGCTGAAACCCCTTGGCAAGACACAGACTTTGCCTGGAACGGACTACTAATGGAATTTCTAACCAGATGGCAATATTTTGAAGAAATTGTGTTAAATAATTTGCAAGTTTTCCTTCCAGTTGCAGGACAGCATTTATATTTGTCCCAGTGTTCTCCAATGTACATATTTAGAAAGTTTCCACATGTCAAATGAGACTGTATATGAAACAGTTCTGTATATTGTTTTATTAAAATGCTAAGCATTATTATACAATCACATTATAGAGAAAAATTAGAAATTCAGATTAACCCTAAGATTTATTCAGAATTCATGAAATATGTTCTTAATCTCCTACCTGCTCTACTTAAAAAGAAATGTAAAAGTCGCTCACCCAATTTTTAACAACAACAATAAAGGAAAAAAGAGGTTGTGGGGAAAGTGGAAGTTCCTATGGCCAGGATCCTCACCTGAACCTGAACTGCTTGATAATGAAACTGGCCTGCTGCTAGGCTACTGCTTCCACACCCATAGGCAATAAGCTATTATTGACTGAGTCACTATATAAAGAGCTCTGCCTGGTACTCTGGGCGGAGGCAGAGAGGGAGGAGGATTACAGACCTGCAGATTGCTGGATGCAGATGTAATTCTAGTGCTCAACCTATTGGCAGAAGAACAAGCTGGGTAATAAACCCTTTCACCCAAGAATTTTCCATTGTCATTCCTCGAATCCATGGTGAACTTGCCCAGGACTGAAACCCATTGGCAAGACAGAGGTAAACCATCTCAATTTTCTATCACCACACAAGTACTGACAGAAAGAAATTTTAAGATACAAACCCCAAGGGTTCCTCTCCAGGGGCTATGCCACAAAGAAGACAGAAATTCAAATTGTTTCAGCAGAAATTCACAGATCATTAAATTAATTCAAAACTCAACAGGGCAGCAAACTAACAGCTTACCCTTACTGAATCTGATTATAACCTGCACATTTTCACAAATATAAATCTTCTTTCTTTCTACCATTTAAAAGGGCAAGCAGGTGAAGGTCATATTTAAAAGCACAGTGCAGAGCTGATGCCAGAGTCAAAGCTTAAATACACAGATTTAAGGGCTAGTGCAGCACTGGGGAGAAGCCTGGAAAAGCTAAATCCAGGAACAAATCAGTGGACCCACCTTGCTTGGATTCCTGGTTCTCAGGCCCTGGGGTGCATCTGAATCACCTAGGGAAAGTTTTCAGACTTTATCCAAGCTAAGGTCCCACCCAGACCACTTAAGCAACTGCTGGTTGTTTTCAAAGCTCCTCCAGGTGGCTATAAAGTACATTCTAGGGTCAGCACCACTGGCCTGAATAGAAGAGGGAAAGAGAAGGAGGATGAGCAATAGTCAGCCTATGTAGGAGAATCTCAAGTCCACAGACTGCCCTGATAATGGATGCTTCTCTCTGCCCCACCTCGCCAACAGAAGGCTTTCTCAAAGGCCAGGTCCAGGAGCCTTCTCATCTCCCTGATCAATTACTGTATGCAGGAGCAGCTCTGGAGCTCTTCTCTCCCTGCACTCATTGCTCTATCATTATGGGTGTGGATAAAGTGAGGGTTCCTATGGGCAGGATTCTCACCTGGCCCTGGTCAGCTTGCTCACTACACACATGTGGGCAATACGTTGCTATTGACTCTATATAAAGAGCTCCGCCCAGTGCTCTGGCAACAGGGTGGCACGGCTGCATGGCTGCAGGAGAGCAGAGACTGGAGTGGTGGCAGCACCGAGGACAGAGACTGAGACGGCTGCAGGGACAGAGAAACCCAGAAGCAGAGACCAGCTTGCTGCATGCAGACTCATTCTGAGTGGACAGGATTCTGGTGATTGACTTGCCACCATGGGAATAAAGCTGGGTATAAGCCCTTTCACCCCAAGAATACTTCACTGTCATTTTTCGATCTCACTGAATCCATAGTAAACTTGTCCGGGGCTGAAACCCAGAAGCAAGACAACTAGATTGCCTCAATAAGCACTTTCTTCCAGATACATACTCAGAGTTTTAGAAAATGACATACTGAATTTTTATTTTAGTTTTAAACAACATGGGTTGTTGTGGATAAAATGAGAGTTCCTGTGGCCAGGATTCTCACCTGGCCCTGGTTGACTAGCTCACTGCACACCTGTGGGCAATACATGGCTGTTGACTCTGTATAAAGAGCTCCTCCCAGTGCTCTGGGCGTGACACGGTGGCACGGCTGCAAGGCTGCAGGAGAGCAGAGCAGAGGCTGGAGTGGTGGCAGCACCGAGGACAGAGGCCCAGAGGATGGCTGTGTGGGACAACTGTGCAGAGGCCCAGAGGACGGCTGTGTGGGACAGCTGTGCAGGCAGAGAGGCCCAGAGGATGGCTGTGGGGACAGAGGGGCCCAGAGGACGGCTGTGCAGACAGAGGGGCCCAGAGGCAGAGACTGGCTTGCTGCATGCAGACTTGCTCTGAATGAACAGGATTTTAGTGACTGACCTACCACCTGGAAATAAAGTTGGGTATAACCCTTTCACCCCAAGAACGTTTTGCTCTCAATTTCTTTGGTCACATTGAATCCAGAGTGAACTTGCCCAGGGCTGAAACCCACTGGCAAGACAGTTGTCTATAGGATACTAGAGGACAACTACAGGGCACTACTGCTATGTAACAAATTACACTAAAACTTCCTGGCTTAAAATAACAAACATGTATTATCTTACAAAGTGTCTCAGTGAATCTTCATGGAAACCCTAGAAAGAAATCAAGAGCCAAGGATTCCCATGTGAGAGTCTGGAATCCAAGAGCAGCTAAATTAAGCTGAATGATTCTGGTTCATAATCTCTTTCAGGGTGTTGTAGTCAGAATATCAGCCAAAGCTGCAGTGAACTGAAGGCTTGGCTTGTGCAGAAGGATCAAATACCAAATACCAAATACCAAAATGGCTCACTGTGAGGAAAATGGAAGTTCCTGTGGCCAGGATCCTCACCTGACCCTAAACTACTTGATGATGTAATTGGCCTACTGCTAGGCTATTGCTTCCACACCTGTAGGCAATAAGCTATTATTGACTGAGTCACTATGTAAAGAGCTCTCGCACTGGGCGGAGACAGAGATGGATTACAGACCTGCAGACTGCTGGATGCAGAGGTGATTCTAGTGCTTGAACTACTACTGTGAGAATAAAACTGATTGTAAGCCTTTTTACCTAAAGAAAATTCTGTTGTCATTTCTCCATCTCACCAAATCCATGGTGAACTTACTCAGGGCTGAAACCCTCAAGCAAGACACTCACTTACCTGGCTATTGGCAACAGACGTTCTTTTAAAAGTAAAAATATTTATTTTGTAAGTAACAACTAGATTTGATCTAAAAACAATTTTTACCAAAAACAAAATAATCCTCATCTATTTTATATGTTTAAAAAATGGATACAGTATCTCTTGAACACCAACTGTGCATTTTGAGTGGTGTTTAGGGTGCCAAATACGTGTAAAGTGCATGGTGGATGCAATATGGATATAAATTTATAGAAGGGAATCATTACTGTAATGAAGTAGTTTGAAACATTTTTAAAAATACAAAAAATTAAAATAACCAATAAACATGAAAAAACACTCAACTTTAACAGCAATCCAGAAACAAACAAAACTCCACATTTTCCTTATCAAATTGACAAGGGCATTTTATATGCTAATATTCTATGCTCATGAAAACCTGGGAGTATAAAATAAAATAATAATGATGATAATAGCAGCTAGGGTGCATTCTCAGTTAATCGTCATAATGACCTTATAAGGAAGGTATTAAAGAAATGAAAGGACAGGGATTAAGCAAATCCTCATTACTGCTTGCAATTGGAAGATTCAGGATCAATTACAGCTCTCCTAATTCAATAATCTAAGCATTAACCCCTTATTCTAGGTGCATCCTATCTAGAAAATATTTGGCCTTTAACAAGAACCACCACCCCCAAAGCTCTAAACATTCAGATCCAGAAATCCCCCTTCTGGAATTCTCAGGCTAAAGACAATCAAAAACTAAGCCACTAAGCTAAGGATGTACAACATGTTCACACAATGGTATATAAAACAAACTGACCAGACAGATTAGAACACGATCATACAGATTTCAAGGTGGAAGCTGGTTTTAGAGGTTACTTAGTCCAACCCATTCACTGTACAAGGTTATTCAATATGAAAAAATATTTTCCAATGTGGAGAGACACAAAGGGAATCCTTTAAAAATTAGTGTCTTGCCAATGGGTTTCAGCCCCGGGCAAGTTCGCTATGGAGTCACTGTGACCAAAGAAATTGACAGCAAAACTGTCCTTGGGGTGAAAGGGTTATACACAACTTTATTTCCAGGTGGCAGGTCAGTCACTAAAATCCTGTTCACTCAGAGCGAGTCTGCATGCAGCAAGCCGGTCTCTGCCTCTGGGCCTCTCTGCCCCTGCAGCCATCTCAGTCTCTGTCCTCAGCACTGCCACCACTCCAGTCTCGTCTTTGTTCTCCTGCAGCCTTGCAGCTGTACCACCGTGTCACCCACAGCACTGGGCAGAGCTCTTTATATAGAGTCAATAACAATGTATTACCCACACGTGTGTAGTGAGCTAGCCAACCAGGGCCAGGTGAGAATCCTGGCCACAGTAACCTTCACTTTATCCACAGAAGTCTATTCTTAAAGAAAAAAAAAAAAAGCATGACAGTATGCCTTAATTAGAGCCAGTCAGAGAAACAAGGTTAGCCCATGTTAAAAAGAGGTGTTTATTCAATAAATATTTACTGTGAGCTCAGTATGTGCCAGACATTGTAGTAGGTATTGAGGAGACCTGAGGACAAATCCTAAAAAGCTTTTTTAAATTCCTGCTCTCATGGAGCATACATTCTAATGAAGAGAGGCAACAAACAAACCATTATACAGTATGTTATTATACATTACACAGTATGTTAGAAGGTGGTAGGTATGAAGAAACAGAAAGCAGAAGGGACTTAGGGAAAGTGTGTTCAGAGGAGGCAGGGAAGGCCTCAGAAAGGAACCACGTGAGCAGACATGAAGGGATGCGGGTAAGCCAGGCAGAATTTTGGGGGAAGAGAATTTGAGGCAGAGAAAAAGCAGGAGCTGAGGTCCCAAGGCCGTAATAGGCTGCATGTTTGAGAAACAAACTTTATTCATGACAACTTCATGAATCTTAACTATGAGAACTCAGAGTACTTAAGATATTGTTTTATTATCTTTTAAGAATTCTCTTAAAAAATCAGGTAAATCTAAATAGAGGCTTTCATGCTTAAGATGGCCATCCAAGACAAAACACTGGGTTTTGAGGTCAAGTTTCTCTAGAAAATGGACACCCTTAATAAGCACACCTAAACAAAACTGCTGTGACTTTGATCTGAGGTAGGGCCATCCAAAAAGATACCCACTGAGGGCAGTTACAGTTAAGCAAAGCTGCCACCCTAGGGAATGAGCCTTAGTACATATGGCCCCCACCAGGTACTCCCACCCCAACCCAGATCAAACCTTCCAAACCACTCAGTTTCCATCAGTATTTCTCCTGATGAGCCCTCACTCACTCACGATGGTAACAACCACCATCTCTGATTTATCCCATGCCGATGTTCCAGCCGCACTAGGTTCTTTGTCTTTCAGCCTAGAACTTCAGCCTCCACATCACCCCATGCAACCCAAATATGACTCCCTCAGGAAAGCTTCCCTCTCATTCCATCTAAGCCCTGTTGTCACCACCGCCTTTTCCTGCCCACACTGTAAGGACTGCGAGAGGTGGCCTCCTCGCAGCATTCAGGGCCAGGCCCAGTACCTGACACCTGGAATGTTCACAAAATACATTTGTGCGATGAATGACTGTCCCAAACAGCCTTTCTGTCTTTTGTTGTTGTTGTTCTGTACTCCACTCCAAGGTGGAATCCCAGCTCTCATCACCTCACCACTAACTGCTTCACTCCACTCTAGCCTGCAGTGGTTAACTGCCAGCTTACCTCCCTAAAACATCCCCAGGACTGTCCTTTGCTTCAACTTACCATACAACAGGTCTTAACTTCTCTTTAGATTCCAGAAGGAACCTGTAAAGCCTGAGTAATGAAGAGCTGATTGTGGCTCCAAACTAGATGAACCACAGACACAGTCTCCTGGCTGGAAACCCAGCACCCGTTGCCACAATCACCTTAGACACAACCATCAGACTTTTAGAGCTAGAAAGCTTGGCTATTTATCCTAATGTTTAAATGCTTATGTCAAACATGCATTTAACATATTCACTACCCAGGGTTTACAGAATCTTTACCCCATCTTTCCTCAGTTAAGAACTAGAAGTTCCTTTATAAAAGGAAACTGATGCTTGGCCAAGTTGCCTTATTAACTTTGAAGAATTTTTTTAAATGTTACCCCTGCGTGCACTGACATGACCAGAAATACCAGAATCGTGTAATAGCAAAGACACATGTGGAGTGTATATACTTTATTCTCAGCCCAAAAGTTTTAATTTATGGGAAAGCATAAAATCTATTAACAAGCATAAAAATTACAGATGTTTCTAAATATTTGGGTTCTTGCTGGCTCTTACTCCTTTTCTGCCTACAATAGGAATCTAACACGAGAAATGCAGCCAAATTGATCCAAGTAGTCTTCTCTGAAGAACAGATTAGCCAAATGAGAGCCAAATTCTGACAAATGCATTTAGCAAGACTCAGATATGACTAAGCACCAGTTAGCTTAAGCCACCTTTGATCACTTTTGGTTGAGCATGCTTAGAAATCTAACAACTCAGCATGTCTAATACGCCATAGATTCCACTCAGAGCAGCACTATTTATTAAATATGGGGGGGGGGGAATAATGGTGCATGCCACCCCAGCCTCAGGCAGAAAGGACAAAATTATCTGTTTGAGGATGAAGGTGGAAACATATTCAGTAGACCCCCCTATCTGTGGTTTGACTTTCCCCAGTTTCAGTTCCCCATGGTCAACCACAGACTAAAAATATTAAATGGAAAATTCTAGAAATAAACAATTCATAAATTTTAAACCATGCACCATTCTGAGTAGCACTGAAATCTGGTGAAATCTTGCGTTGTCCTGCTCTGGACATGAAACATCCCTTTGTCCAGCATATCCACACTTCATTCGCCACGACCCGATAGTCACTTAGTAGTGTCATCAGACTGACTGTCTTGGTGTCGCAGTGCTTATGTTCCAGTAACCCTTATTTTACTTAATAACAGCCCCAAAGCGTAAGAGTAGTGATGCGATGCTGGCAATTGGATATGCCAAAGAGAAGCTGTAAAGCACTTTCTTCAAGTAAAAGGTAAAAGTTCTCAATAAGAAAGAACGTGAATGCTGAAGTTGCTAAGATCACAGTAACTATTGTTACAGTACACTGTTATAATAGTTTTATTTTATTATTTGTTATTGTTAATCTCTTGCTAGGTCTAATTTATAAATTAAACTTTATCAAAGTATGCATGTGTAGGAAAAAACATAATATATGTGGGATTTGGTACTATCCATTGTTCTAGGCATCCCCTGGGGGTCTGGGAACATATCCCCCACAGATAAAGAGGGTCTACCCCACTGGTAAAAACTACAAGAGAGTGGTTTTTATGCCTGTCTTCTGCATTGCGCTGAAAACCACAGCAGTCTTTCTTGGGAACATGGCTTTGGTTAACCCAGCAAAGACTGCAGCAAGAGGAAACGCATGGGGAAAGGCACACGAAGACCCAGCAAACTGTAAGCGGCTTAGCCCATTAAATCACCACCTTTCCCTGGAGAAAAAAAATCCTGGTGTTGTTTTCTACTTTTCAGGGTCACCAGATAAGAAGTATTTTAAATGCTAATCCTCATGTAATTGTACATTAATAATAGCAAAATAAAAAAATTTTTTAAAAGCTAATCAATTTACAAGGAAACTTTCCAAAAAAATCATTTTTTCAGTAAAGCAAGGTACATCTTGTTATATATGTACACCTGTTTTCACTAGCCCTGATTTTTACACTTTAAGAAAATGTTGTTTCAGGACATAAATATTTCTCATCTTTTGAAAAGAGTATTTAAAAGGAAGATAAACGGTTTCCTAAAGGCAATCATATATTCACTCAAACACAACTGACCCAAATATTAAAATGGTATGTAAATGTTAGGCCACTGCTCATTCTGCCTCTTGTGCATGACAGCACATGCATGTACACACACACACACACACAAATAGTTCAGCGTTTTCCAGCAGGTGCAGGAAGAAAACTCAAGGAATTTTAATCTTAAAAATACAAGGATCCCACGTTTTTCACCATCCTTCACAAAGGAAATTTGTGACCTATGGAGATCGATCTCCTTGCTGTCAGCCTGGGGTCTGGTTTCCTTTATAGCTGTCCCTGAGGAGCCACCGTCATGCCTGTGTCAATGCTGATGTTTCCATGACATTGTCAAAGCCTGCTCTCCCCCGGTGCATGTAATGGCTTATAGGCAGTCTCAGGGAAAGTTCTTCTGGGCTTGTGTGACAAAGATCCTAGGAAATAATGATTTACTAGGGTTCTCATGATCCTTTAAAAAAGGTTATTCACATTCTTCCAAAGGCCAAATCATAATAAACTCAATGTCTTCATCACTGAAATTAACAGAAGAATTTTAAGTCTTCATTTATGACTCACAATTTACTCCTACAAGGAATTTTAGTAAGTAAATCCTGCCAGATTTCCAAATCTAAACTTCATTTTTGAAACACATCTTCATCCAGTTATCCAGTTATCAAGATTATCTAAATTAAACTTAACCTTTTTATGCTTGGGCAGGCAAACTGACTACTATGCTACCAGAAATGCAAATGGATTTATTCTCAGCTATGACCTTCAAAAATTTGAAAAGCTGTACATGAAGGTCAACAGAGAAAGAGAGAGAGAGAAGAAAAAGGGGGAGGAAGTTGGTAGTTGTTTTCAAAGTAATCTCTGTCCAACCCAGTTAATCAGTTGTCTAGTTAGGAAATACAAATACAAATAAAAAGCCTTTTAAGGAAAACTGTAATTTGTTTCATTATTGAAAACAGCCTAAAGACATTCTAAGTCATCATTTCACTCTTTTCCAACTCCCATAAGTTTTAGCACTATATGGCTACATAATAATATAGCTAATATTTATTTGGCATTTCTCATGTTATCATGTGCTAGGCACTATTCTAAGCCCTTACATGTATTATTTCATTCAAACCTCATAGCAACCTACAAAGTAGACAGTTTATTATCCTCAGTTCACTGATGATGAAACTGATACAGAGTTAAGCTGCCAAAGGTCCCTAGTTAGTAAATGATAGATCCACGAAATAATAATGATTAACACTCCACAGTACTTTAAAATGTTGCAAGTTTTTCAGCCATTATCTCTTTTGAGCCTCACAACACCTGTGATATTGATGCATTTAATATAAGCATCAGTTTAATTTTTACAAGTAGAAAAACTAAGGCTTCAAAACATTGACTTTTCCAAGCTGGGAGATGAAGGAGCTGTAACAGGAATCCAAGTTTTCTGAGTCTATATTTTCTCCTTCCACTACATAGGCTGTCTTTATTACTGTAAACAATCAATATCAGTATTTCCATCAGGTACTGATTATTTCTCAAAGCAAAATTCTAGATTTCTCAAAGCATAATTCTAGTTCTAGGTGCTTAAAAACTTATCTAATTCACCTTTTTTGCACCCACATCAAGTATAGTGCCGAGCACACAGCAGTCTATGAGTCTGTGTGCTCTCCAGCCACTATTCTTCCTCCTCTACCAAACTCATTTCTCTTTCTTGTTCATGCTACCTTGCCACCCTAGACTGCCTTCGTAGCCACGAGTCCATCCTCAAAAGTCATTTCTTTGAAAGGGCCAAAGTCTATGTAAGTCCACAATCCAACACCCAAGAAAGATATGAAAACTGCAAGTTTTATCTTAAGTTTGATGCCAAAACTCTTAAGACGGCTCCCAGTATTCAGTCCCCTATATAGTTCCCTCTCACACCAAGGTCAGTTGTGAGCAACAAAATACTGCAGAAGTAACAGGAGGTCATAAAAGACCATGCCTTCCATCTTGGTCTTTCTCTTTCTCTAGGATCTCTTGCTTTGGAGGGAAGCCAGCTGCCATATTGCAAAGACACTCAGGAAGGAGTCTATAAAGATGGCTGTATAGTAAGCAACTGAAAGGCTGGCCAACATGCGTGTGAGTGAGCTCAGAAGCAAAGCCACCATGTCCAGATGACTGGTGCTTGGGGCCCAGCTTTAGTGCAGCCTCATGAGAGACCCTGAACTAAAATCACCCAGCAGAGGTGCTCCTAGATTCCAGCCCCAAAGAAGCCATAGGTGATAAATGTTTGTTCTTTTTAAGCTGCTAAATTTTGGATATAACCTGCCACATAGTAAAAGAAGACTAATACAGGGACAAAATCTGTTATAAACTGGTATATACTATTTACAGTTTCCACCCCACACACACACACTTACTGTGAATATCCAAATGATGAACTATACAAATATTAATGTACTCATTTTATCAGGTACCACCCCAGACCTGGCCAGGGATGTTGCATAATGAATGGTATATACACTGTATGATCTTGCTGGAATCTGAAAAATTTAGAAGCTTGAAACATACTTGGCTCCAAGGGTTCCAGATAAGGCACTGTGAACCTGTATTTACCTTTTCTAAAACATATTTCCTGATTAACCCCACCTTGGCATACAAGAAACATAATTTCTTAAAAGAATTTCTGTGAGTCTTAGAATCTCCACCATATAACCCAATATTTGATGACAAATTACGTTGTACTCCATTCTGTTTTTTGTAAGTAATCGTTTGTCTTTCCACCTGAAAGTTAAACTCTTCATGAGCAAAAGTCCTCCCTCTATTTCATCATCCCCATCAGAAATCCTGGACACTACTGGGTACATAACATGCTCTGAATAAGTTCTTGTAGTTCTAAGTTCAGGAATCCATACGTAAAATTACTGACACAATAGCATTGGTCCAGCCCTCCACATACCCTAGCACTCAAAACCTGTTTATCTTCAAATAACTGCCGCAGAACATGATGTAAAACAGTGTCTGAAAGAAAAATAAGCTGACTCTCTGAGGAATTCTGGAAATTTTGCACATCCTCCAAGCGCCCTTGTAAACAGTAGCAGATGCATGAAATAATCATTTTCAGGGGAAAAGATCTATTAGCCTCTTGACAATTGGGCCATCTGAAACCTTTCAATGAAAAAGCAATTTTAACTTTCTGTCCACCTCTCTTACACCGTCCCTCAAGCAATAAGAAGGGTCACTAATCAGTTTTTAATTTTCTTTCCTGTAGAGATATTCAGAACAGAGCTGTAAGAACTAAGGGTAAAGGCTTTACAAATAAAGAATAAGAAAAAACTCTGAGTGATAGGACTTCTAAAACCAAAGCACTAAATAAAGTATTCTAGACTTTTTAGATAAAGATTTTTTAAAAGCCAAAAAGTTAAAATGTAATGCAGTAAGTATTGCTCTGAAAAGAAATGCCATGTAAGCAACCTCTGGTCTAAATTGGTGAGGGGCAGGAGGGTTCCCTGTGACAGAAAAGTCTCTCCCTCATATAGTCTATCTAGAAACTCCCTCATATAGTCTATTCAGAAAGAGTTCCACAAATCTAAATGCCAAGGCTGCTGAAGGTAATCAGGCCAGATCATAGGCCTGTAAAAACTTAAGAGGGGAAGTGTGGAGAAAGTGAAAATTCCTATGGCCAGGATTGTCACTAGGCCCTGGTCGGCTTGCTTACTACACATGTGTGAGCAATACGTTGTCACTGAATCTATATAAAGTGCTCCACCCAGTGCTGTGGGCTGCACAGCTGCAGGGGAGCAAAGGCTGGAGTGGTGGCAGCGCTGAGGACAGAGACTGAGACGGCTGTGGGGATAGAGGGGCCCAGAGGCAGAGACCAGCTTGCTGCATGCAGACTCGCTCTGAGTGGACAGGATTCTAGTGATTGACCTGCCACTGTGGGAATAAAGTTGGGTATAACCCTTTCACCCCAAGAACATTCCATTGTCATTCCTCAGTCTCACTAAATCTACAGTGAATTTGTCCAGGCCTGATACCCACTGGCAAGACAGGAGGAGAAGGTACAGGAGGGATCAGGAGCACAGATGGAAATGGGACTGTCAGTAAACCTAAATGATTTTCAATAAATTCTGACTTCTGCCTCTATAATTAGCTCTCAGCCCTTCCTTCCTTACAAGCTGCAAAGAACAGAGTGAGGCTAAGCACTAGGCCGATGACCAAATGGGAAACTAAATGAGGGTTCTACAGCTGTGTGCTGTAGAGCTGGTAAATCACTGTCCCTCACTGGGTTCTTGTTCCCTTGCCTACAGAGCGGGCAGGCTGGATTAGACGAAGCTAATATCCACGCCAGGTCTAACTTTCTACTTTAAGTGAAATCCAGTCTGTTATAATTGTGTCATCTCTTCCACATTCCCCCTGGCATTGGCTGCATTTTCAGGCAGCATGATGGGGCTGAATTCACTTGAGGATATATGACAACACAGGTTTGGTATAGAGAATCAGTTGAAGTATTGGGCAAAAGAAAGAGTAGCTGGCAGGAAAATGCAATGTCGAGCAGAAATTAGGTTGTATGAACGATTTTGTCATTCTATGGCATTATCTAGATTCCAGACGCTTGAGATTTTCTTCACAGAGAACTGCCTACACCCTGCCTATCTATTGGGATTTTTCCAGTATTTGAATATTACTGACTTTTAAAATGTGTAATCCAAACAAAGCTGTAAAGCTTATATTATGCTAGTTTCAATACCCATAAGAGTTGCTACAATTTTCCTCTGTCATAGGTAATGCTAATCCAATTTTTGAAAGCCACAGTTGTTTCCTACGCTTTAACGTACTACCCTGCTAGGAATCCTGGAAGTTCATGGTTGAAAGGAAGTCACAGGGGTGAGGTAGGGTGTGTGTTTTCAGAAGTGGTCTTCTAGCCATCTATGTTGTTTTCCTAAGAGGAAATGGGTGAAAATTACATACCTACTTAAATGACATTAACTTTTCTAACATGCTACAGCTTCACCTATCAAAGCTAACACCTATCATAAAACATGCAAATTCCCTTTTTCCAGCCCTACACCAAGTGATTTACAGAAAGAGGCTGCAGAAACCAAAGGCAAATCCTTTGACACAACATAAACAGCAACACTCAAAGCTGGTACACAGTAGTTTTTGGAAATCTAAATATTCACCTAAAGTTTCAAGTCACAAAAGCAATCGCAGCAGTCTGACTGAAACAATCCATCTTTTTTCAAATATGACAAATATTTACTGAGCACCACCATGTGCCTGGCTCTCTTCTAGGTTCTTGAGCATTTAGCAGTGGATAAAACAGACAATGTTTTACTGCCCCCAAGAAGCTTACAGGAAAAATTTCCCAAAATATTAAATGTCAAATGTGTTTTAACTGGGAGTATGTTCTCTGCTGAGTTACACACACCTACCTTACACCAAGGGACTAGTAAAAATAAATAAGATGCATAAAGATAGGCATGCAGATTAACAGAATAGAATTGAGAGTCTAGAAATTATTCTTCACGTTTATTGTCAATTGATTTTTGATAAGCATGCCAAGACAATTTAATGGGAAAAAATAGTCTTCAACAAATGAGCTGGGAGAAATGGATATCCACATGCAAAAGAATGAAGAATGGATCATACTCTTAAATGTAAAAGCTAAAATTATGAACTCTTAGAAAAAAAACCACAGGAGTAAATTCTTCACAACCTTAGTTTAGGCAATGGTTTATCAGATATGACCCAAAAGCACAGGAAACCAAAGAAAAAAATAGATAAACTGGACTTCACAAAACTTCTGTGCAACAAAGTAGAAAACAACCCACAAAATGAGAGAAAACATTTCCAAATCAAATATCTGATAAGAGACATGAATACAATGTTTCAAAAAGCTCATATATTACTCAGTAATAAGAAAACAATCTGATTTTAGAAATTGGCAAAAAATAGACATTTCTCCAAAGAAGACACATTAATGGCCAGTGAGCACATGAAAAAAGGATGCTCAAGATCATTGTTCTTGCAAATGCAAGGAAAATGCAAATCAAAACAATGAGGTACCATTTCACACAGAGTAAGATATTATAATCAAAAGACAGGTTATAACCATGCTCATGGATCTACACAGAAATGTGTAAGAGCTGAGGGAGGAAGTGAGGGAAGTTAGGAAAGACAATGCAGAAATCAGACAAGCAATCGACGGGCTTAACAGAGATTTTAAAAAAAGACAGGTTATAACAAGAGTGAGCGAGAATATGGAGAAAGTGGGACCCTTATTCATTGCTGGTAGGAAAATAAAATGGTGCAGCCATTGTGGAAAACACTTTGGTAGTTAGTTACTCAAAGTATTAAACCTATGGTCCAGCAATTCTACTCCTAGGTATATATGCAAGAGAAATTAAAACATATGTCCACATAAAACTCATACATGAAATCCTCATAACAACATCACTTACAGTAGGCAAAGTCCATCAGCTGATGAATGGATAAATAAATCACTCCCAAAAGAAACCTCATTACCTATCAGCATTGGTATGATAAAATGTTTGAAAGTTTATTGTGGTGATGGTTGCACAACTCTGTGGCTATATAAAAGCCATTAAACTGCACACTTTAAATGGGTGAACTCTATGGTATGTAACTTATTGTCTCAATAAAACTTTTTAAAAATTAAATAGGAAACTAAGGAGTCAAGCAAGTACACTACTTGTACCCAGGGAACCTAGGAAGTAAGGCAAGAAAGATGTCTTTCCCAGATTCATTAGCTTATATCAATCTGTAGGTACCTTTTCTTATTCAGATTAACTCACCTAGTCAACAGTCATTCATTGATACCCTCTCCTCCTTAGGAACTGGGCTTGATTGGGGATCCCATAAAAAGGTCTAGTCCCCCTCCAAGGCTTTCCATCTCTACGAATAGCAGCTACCACTCATTAGGTATGGAGCTAAGGGGTACACGTGCATTGTATAAGGATGAGGTGAGAGTCTTACCTTACTTTTACAGATAAAGAAGCCAACTCAAAAAAAGCTAAGTGACTTAGCCAAGTTTACGGAAGGAACAAACGGGAAAGCGACTTGAAGCCATACCCTCTTCACCTCATTATATCCCTCCCAGGCGAGGTGGGCAGGAGAGTATGGGAACTACTGCAATGGAAGGCAGGTTTGACCAGGGTCAGAAGAGGGTCGCTCCAGCCCTCCACCAAGGAGTAGTCATCAGGAAAGGTGACACATGAACAGAATCCAGCTCCTTGAGGGCTGGTACTTCAATCAAAGAAAAGCAGGTGGGGTGGGGATCTCCAGGAAGAGAAAAAGACATACGTAAGAGGGAATGTGGAAGTTCAGACTAAGAAGCAGCTCAGTCTGGTGAGAATATATAACAGGTAAGGTGAAAGAAAGAAAAGAAAGAGAGGAATTGGATTAAAGATGGCAGCGTGAGAGGTGAGACAGAGGCTTCCTCCTAAAATCGCATATAATACGAAAATATAACTGATACAACTACTCCTAAAAGAGCAACGGGAAAGAGGACTGCCCCAAACTGCATACACCTGGAGACAAGAGCCGACCTCACAGAACAGGGTAACGTGCCAAAGCTGTGGCCCGGCAGGACCCAAGCCCTTCCCCCACCCGAGCTCACCGGTGGGAGGAAGAGAAATGGAGCAGTGAGGGAGTGGAGACTTGGGACTTCTGAATACCTAACTGTGGATATCTGCTCTGGAAGCACAAACCTACATTTCATGGTGCTTACATGATACTCTTGTAATTAGGGGGTTGGAAAGCTAAGACAGGCAGAATTGCTGGAAAGACTGAGATTTCAGCTGCTTGTAGAAAGCAGGGATCCTTATCTGGCTGTTCTAGGACAAAAGAAAGGCAGACAGTCTGAGAGACTTCCTAACAAGGAAGCCCTTAGCAAGAGGGCTGCTAAAGGGCCAAGAACTGCACAGGAGAAAGGACAGGTAGACAAAATTGTCCGGGTGCACTCTGCCCAGCAGGTTGGGAGCTTTCATGATCTTCAGGTGCTCCAGCTCCCTGGCTGCCTACACAGCTCCAAGAACCCCCTCCATGACAGGCAGCCTACTGTGCCTTCCTCCTGGCCAGCACCACCCAGCTCCCAAACTGGCAAACCCTAACCTGGCATTAGGCCAGGCAGAGGAAAGATCTGTCTACAGCAACTACAAATCCAAAGCATAGAGGCTTATACCTGTGTGCTCGGCCCACTGGTTCAGGAAGTGGAGACAGGCATAGCAGCCGGGAAGCAGGAAACAGCTCTTTCCTCCCCCCAGGCACAATACCACTACCCTGTGACCCCCGACATTCCTTCAGGGGCTGAGCAGCTCCAGACAGTAGAGCTTCTGGGCACTAGAGGGCACCATATGCAAATACGAAACACCAAAGGAACCTGGTTCAGAGTAAAATTATTAACACAACTCCTGAGAAAGATTTAAATGATATCAAACTCATGACCCTCCCTGAAAGGGAGTTCAAAATAAAAATCATTAACATGCTCATGGAGGTACAGAAAGATATTCAAGAACTCAGGAATGAATTCTGGTTGGAGATCCAATCGTTGAAGAGCACAATGGACAGTATTAAAAGCAGATTGGATATGGTGGAGGAGATGATAAATGAAATAGAAACTAGAGAACAGGAATACAAAGAAGCTGAGGTACAGAGAGAAAAAAGGATCTCTAAGAATGAAAGAATATTGAGAGAACTGTGTGACCAATCCAAACGGAACAATATTCCCATAATAGGGGTACCAGAAGAAGAAGAGAGAGAAAAAGGGATAGAAAGTGTCTTTAGGAGGTAATTGCTGAAAACTTCCCCAATCTTGGGGAGGAGATAGTCTCTCAGGCCATGGGAGTGCACAGATCTCCCAACACAAGGGACCCAAGGAAGATAACACCAAGACATATTGTAATGAAAATGGCAAAGATCAAGGATAAGCACAGACTATTAAAAGCAGCCAGAGAGAGAAATAAGATCACATACAAAGGAAAGCCCATAAGGCTATCATCAGACTTCTCACCAGAAATCAAGCCAGAAGGGAGTGGCGTGATATATTTAATGCAATGAAGTAGAAGGGCCTTGAACCAAAATTACTTTATCTGGCAAGATTATCATTTAGATTTGGGAGGGATTAAACAATTTCCAGATAAGCAAAAGCTGAGAGAATTTACCTCCCACAACCCATGTCTACAGTGTGTTTTGGAGGGACTGCTATACTTGGAAATATTACTATGGTTTAATAGCTGTCACCAGAGGTAATAAAACCACAGTAAAGAAAGTAGAACAGCTAATCACTAAGCAAATGCAATATGAAATTAACTAACCCCAAAGTCAATCAAGGGATAGACAAAGAGTACCGAATATGATACCTAATATATAAAGAATGGAGGAGGAAAAAAAGGAAGAGAAAAAAAAAGAACCTTTAGATTGTGCTTGTAATAGCATATTACATGAGTTAAGTTAGACTTTTAGATACTAAGGAAGTTAACCTTGAACCTTTGGTAACCACGAATCTAAAACCTACAGTGCCAATAAGTACATACCTATCCATAATCACCCTAAACATAAATGGTCTGAATGCACCAATCAAAAGACATAGAGTCACTGAATGGGTAAAAAAACAAGACCCATCTATATGCTGCCTACAAGAGACTCACTTTAAACCCAAAGACATACACAGACTAAAAGTGAAAGGATGGAAAAAGACATGTCATGCAACTAATAGGGAGAAAAAAGCAGGAGTTGCAGTACTTATATCAGACAAAATACACTTCAAAACAAAGAAAGTCACAACAGACAAAGAAGGACATTACATAATGATAAAAGGGTCAATCCAACAAGAAGATATAACCATTATAAATATCTATGCACCCAACATAGGAGCACCTACATATGTGAAAAAAATACTAACAGAATTAAAAGGAGAAATAGAATGCAATGCATTCATTCTAGGAGACTTCAACACTCCACTCATTCTGAAGGACAGATCAACCAGACAGAAAATAAATAAGGAGACAAAGGCACTGAACAACACATTAGAACAGGTGGACCTAACAGACATCCACAGAACTCTACACCCAAAAGCAGCAGAATACACATTCTTCTCAAGTGCACACGGAACATTTTCAAGAATAGATCATATACTGGGCCACAAAAAGAGCCTCAGTAAATTCAAAAAGATTGAAATTGTACCAACCAGTTTCTCAAACCACAAAGGTATGAAACTAGAAATGAATTACGCAAAGAAAATGCAAAATCCCACAAACATATGGAGGCTTCACAACATGCTCCTAAATAACCAATGGATCAATGACCAAATAAAAACAGATCAAGTAATATATGGAGACAAATGACAACAATAATTCAACACCGCAAAATCTGTGCGATGCAGCAAAGGCCATGCTAAGAGGAAAGTATATTCCAATACAGGCCTACCTCAGGAAAGACGAACAATCCCACATGAGCAGTCTAAACTCACAATTAATGAAACTAGAAAAAGAAGAACAAATGAGACCCAAAGTCAGTAGAAAGAGGGACATAATAAAGATTAGAGCAGAAATAAATAAAATTGAGAAGAATAAAACAACAGAAAGGATCAATGAAAGCAAGAGTTGATTCTTAGAGAAAATAAACAAAATAGATAAACCCCTAGCCAGACTGATCAAGAAAAAAAGAGAGTCTACTCACAAACAGAATCACAAATGAGAAAGGAAAAATCACTACGGACAGCACAGAAATACAAAGAACTATTAGACAATACTATGAAAAACTATATGCAAAAAAACTGGATAACCTAGAAGAAATGGACAACTTTCTAGAAAAATACAACCTTCCAAAGCTGACCCAGAAAGAAACAGAAAATCTCAACAGACCAATTACCAGCAACAAAATTGAACTGGTAATCAAAATCCTACCTAAGAAAAAAATGCTTGTACCAAATGGCTTCACTGCTTAATTTTATCAAACATTTAGTGAAGACCTAATACCCATCCTCATTAAAGTTTCCCAAGGAGTAGAAGAAGAGGGAATACTTCCAAACTCATTCTAAGAGGCCAGCATCATACTCAACAAAATATTAGCAAACTAAATTCAAAATACATCAAAAGGATCATCCATCATGATCAAGTAGGATTTACTCCAGGGATGCAAGGATGGTACAAATTCAAAAATCCATCAACATCATCCACCACATCAACAAAAAGAAGGACAAAAACCACATGATCATCTCCATAGATGCTGAAAAAGCATATGACAAAATTCAACATCCATTCATGATAAAAACTCTCAACAAAATGGGCATAGAGGGCAAGTACCTCAACATAATAAAGGCCATATATGACAAACCCACAGCCAACATTATTCATAACAGCGAGAAGCTGAAAGCTTTTCCTTTAAGATCAGGAACAAGACAAGGATGCCCACTCTCTGCACTTCTATTCAACATAGTACTGGAAATCCTAGCCACAGCAATCAGACAACACAAAGAAATAAAAGGCATCCAGATTGGCAAGGAAGAAGTTAAACTGTCCGTGTTTGCAGATGACATGATACTGTACCTAAAAAACACTGAAGACACTACACCAAAACTACTAGAACTAATATCTGAATTCAGCAAAGTTGCGGGATACAAAATTAATATGCAGAAATCTGTTGCATTCCTATACACGAACAATGAACTAGCAGAGAGAGAAATCAGGAGAACAATTCCATTCAAAGTTGCATCAAAAAGAATAAAATACCTAGGCATTAACCTAACCAAGGAAGTGAAAGACCTATATACTCTGAAAACTACAAAACACTCATGAGAGAAATTAAAGATACCAATAAATAGAAACACAACCCATGCTCATGGATAGGAAGAATTAATATTGTCAAAATGGCCATCCTGCCTAAAGCAATCTACAGATTCAATGCAATTCCTATCAAAATACTAACAGCATTCTTCAATGAACTAGAGAAAATCCTTCTAAAATTCATATGTAACCACAAAAGACCCCAAATAGTCAAAGCAATCCTGAGAAGGAAGAATAAAGCTGGGGGGATTATGCGCCCCAACTTCAAGCTCTACTACAAATCCACAGTAATCATGACAATTTGGTACTGGCACAAGAACAGACCCATAGACCAACAGAACAGACTAGAGAGCCCTGATATAAACCCAACCATATATGGTCAATTAATGTATGATTAAGGAGCCATGGTCATACAATGGGGAAATGACAGCCTCTTCAACAGCTGGTGTTGGCAAAACTGGACAGGTACATGCAAGAGAATGAAACTGGATTATTGTTTAACCCCATACACAAAAGTAAACTCGAAATGGATCAAGGACCTGAATGTACATCATGAAACCATAAAACCCTTAGAAGAAGACCACATAGGCAAAAATCTTCTGAGTATAAGCATGAGCAACTTCTTCCTGAGCGCATCTCCTTGAGCAAGGGAAACAAAAGCAGAAATGAACTCACGGGACTTCATCAAAGTAAGAAGTTTCTGTAAAGCAAAGGACACCATCAACAGAACAAAAAGGCATCCTACAGTATGGGAGAATATATGTGTAAATGACATATCCGAAAAGGGGTTAACATCCAAAATATATAAAGAACTTACACACCTCTACACCCAAAAAACAAATAACCCGATTAAAAAATGGGCAGAGGGAAAAAGACAAGTATCAAATGATTTCACTCATATGTGGAGTATAAGAACAAAGAAAAAATACTGAAGGAAGAAAACAGCAGCAGACTGACAGAACCCAAGAATGGACTAATAGTTACCAAAGGGAAAGGGACTGGGGAAAATGGGCGGGAAGGGAGGGATAAGAGGGAAAAAGGGGCATTACGATTAGCAGATATAATGTGGGCGGGGCACGGGGATGGCAGTACAACTCAGAGAAGACAAGTAGTGATTCTATAGCATCTCACTACACTGATGGACAGTGACTGTAATGGGGTTGGTGGGGGGGACCTGATGAAGGGGTAGTTTAATAACGTAATATTGCACATGTAATTATAGATTAATGATAATAAAATAAATTATATTTTAAAAAATGGGCAGAGGATATGAAGACAGTTCTCCAAAGAAGAAATTCAGATGTCCAACAGACACATGAAAAGATGCTCCACATCACTAATCATCAGGGAAATGCAAATTAAAACCGCAATGAAATATCAGCTCACATCAGTAAGGATGGCCAGCATCCAAAAGACTAAGAACAACAAATGCTGGCAAGGATGCAGAGAAAGAGGAACCCTCCTACACTGCTGGTGGGAATGTAAGCTAGTTCAACCACTGTGGAAAGCAATATGGAGGTTCCTCAAAAAACTAAAAATAGAAATACCATTTGACCTGGGAATCCCACTCCTTGGAATTTACCCAAAGAATACAACTTCTCAGATTCAAAAAGACATATGCACCCCTGTGTTTATTGCATCCCTTTTTACAATAGCCAAGATATGGAAGCAACCTAAGTGACCATCAGTAGATGAATGGATAAACAAGAGGTGGTATGTATACACAATGGAATACTATTCAGCCATAAGAAGGAAACAAATCCTGCCATTTGCAATAACATGGATGGAGCTGGAGGATATTATGCTCATTGAAATAAGCCAGGTGGAGAAAGACCTGTGCCAAATGATTTCCCTCATTTGTGGACTATAACAACAAAGCAAAACTGAAGGAACAAAATAGCAGCAGACTCAGAGACTCCAAGAAGGAACTAGTGGTTACCAAAGGCAAGGGGTGTGGGAGGGCAGGTGGGGAGGGAGGGAGAAGGGGATTGAGGGGTATTTTGTTTAGTACACATGGTGTGGGGGATCACGGAGAAAACACGTAGCACAGAGAAGGCAAATAGTGAATCTGTGGCATCTTACTACACTGATGGACAGTGACTGCATTGGGGTATGGGTGGGGACTTGATAATATGGGTAAATATAGTAACCACATTTTTTCATGTGAAACCTTCATAAGAGTGTATATGAATAATACCTTAATAAAAATTTTTTTAATAAATATAAATATAAAAAAAGAAAAGAAAGAGACAGGATCCGATCACATAGGACGCAGAGCCACCACCAAGCTAAGGGACTGAAAGCCAAGCTGCGGAGGGGGAGGTGCTGCTTAGGACTCTGAGCAGCAGGGAGAGAGACCACCCTGGAGGCAGTCAGGGGGCAACTCCAAGGCTGGGCAGTGTTTAGTGGCCACTGCAACTGTCCCGTTGAGAACTAAGAGGGTCTACATTAGGGCAGTAACAAAGAGAGAAGGAACAAATCTGGAAGTGGTTTAGGAGGTGGGAACCAACAGCTGGAAGGACTGGATTGCAGAAATTTAAGGAGAGCACACATGCCAGAGTCCTGACCCAAGGGGCAGAGTACACACTCCTGGTGGCCAAGAGCACCAATAACATCCTCCTTCCCTCCCAACTGAATCCCTACCCCTCACCCCCCACCCCCCCCACCCCCCCACCCCGTGCAGCCATTTGCCTCAGGGAAACTGATTCACACCCACCCAGCCCTAGGAAGGCTCTGCTGCCAGAGAGGAGAACCCATTGCTATTAGGGCCCAAGAAGGGCCACAAGATTCATTCTGCTAAAAGACACAAGGGAAAGTCTGCTGGGGAACTTCTGGAGAAAGCATCTTCTCTCCATAAAAAGAGCCCATTTCTATTCCTATCTTGAATACTGCCATATACGAATATCCAGAACCATTTAGCCATCTGCTAACCACCTGCAGATGACATTGACTCACAAGATGGCAGAGCACAGAAGAGATGGAGAGAAGCTGGGGCCGTGATGTCACCCACATACCCTGAACTCCTCTCAGATTCCCTGATAGGTGAGCAAATAAATTCCCTCATGCTAACGCGGTTTGTGCAATGGGATCTTTGTGATCGGGAATCAAAGCATTTCAACTGATAAAGACCAAACACAGCCTCATGCCCCAAACTAGGCAGCACAGGAAGAAAAGATCTGTAGAGAGCGGGAGGTAGTGATGGCAGGCTTAGGCATCTACTGTGATGTCCATAAGCAATCAGAAACAGAGATCAGATAAGAGGAGGTCCGGACTAGGAGTGACTGTGTGGCATTTCAGCCTTGCAGGGGTAGCTAAGGCAATGTGAGTAGACACAGAGATCCAACTAGTCACTGCACCACCACTGCTCCCCACGTCTAACAGCCACCCACACCCCTTAGTGAGCCAGCGTCACTTTGCACAAGAATAGGGGATTAGATATCCCAAACTGGAATTCAGAAAGAAATTTATTAGCAAATATTAGATCATACATAATAATAGTTACAAGCACCTTTTATCCTATATGCCTAAAATTCTTTTTTTTAATTCCAACAATCATCCCATGAGGCTGGTATCACACTCCTCAACTTATAGATGAGGAAAGAAAGCCAGTTCAAAGAAGAGTCACTTGGCCAGTCACAAAGCAGGGCAGGGTTTGAACACAGGGCAGGAACAGGGGGAAGAGAGAGAATGAAGGTGAGCCCCCAGAACCCCAGTTGGAAGGTGAAGTGTGAGGGCCATGACTAAGTGGAAAGCAGCGAGGATGGTGGAGAAAACCCGATTTTGCCCAGTGACAATTTAAGGCAGCAGAAGTTCCAAGGCTGCTTCTCAAACACATTCTGTCTTCCAAAAGAAGAGCATGGTGGGACCTGAATGGTTTACAAACTCAGTCAGTCTCTGTGGGAAGACTCAGGAACCTGACCCTCACTCATATCACTGTTTGCCCAGAAAGTTACATTCTAAAAGCAGCACATTCTAAGCAACTTCTGGGACCCATCCCCACAAACTTGGGAAGTCTCAGCATTACTAACTCTGCTTTTCTCATATGTTCAGAACATGTCATTTCTAAACAATCCATTGCCTCTTCTGTCTCAGTGGGCTGATTCCTGCCCTACCACCTGACCCTGTGGTTATTGTCTAGAGCTCAGCACCTCTCAGTTCCTTGCCTGCCTCCATCTCCCTTGTTTTAACTTCCTCTTAGCATGTCCATATCCTTGAGACAATCTCCTCCCACATTTGGAAGCCCCTGGTAGGCCCTTTCGTTTCTTCAGTGATCATCAGCTGAGTCTCAGGAGAAGCCGTCTCAGCCCTTTGGGGAATCTCTCAACAAGAGTGTTTATAGTTACAGAGAAATGGATTAACAGTAGGGAGCATTAAGGAAGAGTGGCTGTTTCACTAAAAAAAAAAAAAAAAAACCAAGAAATACGACATGGCTCAGAGAGCACAGGAATGCAACTCACATTTTTAAGAGTGGTACAGTCTCTCCAAAATATAGCTACAGGCTTTGAGTCATAAATGAAACTGGCTGGATCCTGACCTTAACACACCTGGTGTATATCCGAACAAATAATAACAGACGCTTGGCTAATCTTAATATATGAGACTCCAAAACCAATCTTGTGACACAGAAGCAAATGACAGTTATTCATTACAACCCAAAGCAGGCTAACCAGGAGCATTAGTATGAGTTTACTTGCAACTAAATATCAGAGAGAAAGCTGGCTCAAAGCAGTAAATCTCAGAGCAGCTGGAGGGGCATGGTAAATCTGATTTCTGATTTGTTATATTTGTAATTGGCCTGCAGAAAAGTACACTCTGCATCGGAATGAAAAATTTATCATTTGTCATAAAAACCCAGTATTTAACTATTGATAGTGCCTTTTCCATTAAGCCTTAGAGCAGTGTCAGATGAGGTTTATACAGCTTCAAGGATAAAATGGGTGGTACAGCAAGATTAAATATTACACTGATGGTCCCTGGTTGTGTAAACCCACATGGTGAAACCAAGTGATGCTGTTCTCAGTGGCTTACAGAACAGGAAACGGGAGAAAACTAACTAAAGTGAGACTCCACTATCCATTTGTGAAACATATCCTTCTTCCAAAAGACGTTCAAGTTGCAAGGAGAATATGTTTTTTAAAAAGAAATAGAGCCAGATATAGAAAGACTTAGTAGTAACCTCTACTACACAGAAATGGTGTGACTCATGTTTTTGGAAATAGCTGCTTGTCAGCTCTTCAATGTGCTGCATGCATTCAGCCCACTGCGCCATCTCATTTTCTACCCGTTATCAATATACAAATTAGAGTATCTTGGCAACCGATTTTTCACAGTGAGATTCACTTTATTCTAGGATCTTTTCTAGTAAAAATAAAATAGCAAAGGAATCTCATTATCCACAAGATTTTTGATATGGCCTATTTCAACACTCCTTTCATTCCCCTATTCAAACTGCAGTTAATAAGCATCTATTACATAAGGTGTACAGCCTTAGCTGTTGGGATCACAGCTGGGGGCTCACAGTCTGAAGGGGACAGATGTGCCCAGAAATAATGCTTGCAGTATGGTAAGTGCCTTAACATGATGTGTGGAAGGCTCTGTCTAGAGCTTAACTCTGCCTGGTCAGCCTGTGCTGAAGGCTTCCTTGGAGATGGGACACTTGATTCAAATCTTAAAGGACAAGTTCCAGTGAGTGTGTGCTTAGGAAAGGCAAAAGGGTACAGCACTCAGTGGGAATCCCAGGCGTAAAAGCACAAGAGAGTCTGGATATTTGAAAGGCTGAACAGTTCTGCATCCCACAGAGCAAGTCATTTGGGTAGGCACACAGAACTGGTAAAGGTCTAGATCAGGTAGGGTGCTAACTCAAACGACAAAGTTTGGGCTTTATCTGTAGACGGGAATGAGGCACTATGAGAAGGAGAGAATGGAAAAAGGAGAAAGAAAAAAGTTAACATTTTCTGGTCTCTTACCCTATGCAAGGGCACCATCGACAAAACAGTGAGTATTACTTTGACCCCATTTTTCTGATGGAGAAATTGGGACTAAGAAGTATCCTTCTGAAAGCCCCAAAGCTAATAAGTAATCAGTGGAGCCAAAATTTAAACCCAGGTGATCTGACTCCATGTTTTTAATCACTTCATTATATTGCTCCTCATATAAGAAAATTAAGCAAGTTAAAAACATGGATATATTGTTTTCACTGGCATATAAGGTACACAACTATCCCCCCAAAAAAGAAAGAAGATAGCAACCAAAAGTTAGCCTGCATCCAGGGCAGAAGTCTGAGCACCAAACACATAAGAATTAAGGAAGCTGCCATCCTTTATGGCAGTGGTTCTCAACTGGCAATGATTTTGTCCATTTAGGGACATTTAGCAACATCTGGGGATATTTTTGGTTGTCACAACTGGGCAAGAGGTGCTTCTGGCATCCCATGGGGAGAGGCTAGGACAGGACAGCCCCCATAGCGAAGAACTGTGTAGCCCTGCTCTGACTATAACTTGACACAAACCGTCAGAAAAAAAAAATGAGTTTCTCATCTTGTCTTTAAGTGTCTTAATAAAAATAACAAACCCTGTCCATGTGGCTAATCAAAAGTAGAGTCTGGACTTTAACTCCTACAATTTAGATTTAACTTTATCACTACCTTCTATAGTCAGGATGTCCATGTGATCCCAGAATTCATATGTTAGAAACTTAACCCGCAAGGTGGGCCTTTTGAGATTAGTGACCTTAGAAACAAGGGCCAATATAACTCTCTAGCCCCTTTTGCCACATGAGGATACAGTAAGTTTTCAACCCAGAAGTGGGCCCTCACCCACCTATTCTGGCACCCTGACCTCAGACTTCCAGCCCAGAACTATGAGACATCAATGTCTCTTGTTTACAGGCCACCAGCCTGTGGTATGGCATTACAGCCCAAACAGACTAAGACACCTGCTACGCTCACAAGCACCAAAAGCTCTGCATTAGTTCAAGTATAGTTCAAAGTTAGCTGAAGCTTAACATTATACAATTCAAGAACAATTATATTAACAGGGCTGCAGAAATTCTGGTCCATCATCAACCAAGAAAATTATAATGGAGAAGGATAGCCATTAGCTGCTAGATGTAACAAATAGTGCTTTGACCCTTAAATTACTTTTGAATCATTTTTAAACTATAGATGATAAATGGTATTTTTAATAATTCTTTTATAGGGAAAAAAACATGTAAAATTGAGGGGGTATGTAAGGTCAAAGGCTCCAAAAGTATAGCATGGTAACTATAGTTGACAAAGCTGTGTTGTATAATTAAAGTTTGCTGAAAGTAAAACTAAGTGTTCTCAAGAACAAGTAAATATGTGAGGTGATGGATGGGTTAATTAATTCAGTGGTGAGATGGTGGGAATCTTTTCACAATGTATATCAAATCACCACATTGTGTACTTTATTACAATTTCATAGTCAATTATACCTCAATAAAGCTGAAGAAATATTTTGAATCATTTTTTTAATAAGGGAGCCTTTATATACTAGTTCATCTTAAACAGCCATAACATGGATATCATATTTGAATTTTAGAAACCAAGATACAGTGTGGACAAGGGGTACTTCGATTCCAGTCACATCTAATCTACTAGCCAATCAAGACCTACAGCCAATTTTACATTAACAGAAACAATGGCATAATGATTACTTTCTTCAGCCATGTTTATAAGATCGTTAACTCTGTACCTTATACCCTTAATATCAAAAGATATAATATTCACATATATACTTAATATGATGTGAAAAAGTATCACTTTTTCACTTTTTTCCCAATCTTCTTAGACATTTTCTTTACCAGTACAAATGTAATGAAAATTACAATTCTTGGTAAGTGAAATGCATATAATTTAAGTCCTCACCTCTAATTCTAATTTTTTGGGAGGTTTCTGGTTAAAGCATCAAAACTGACTCACAATTTTGCCTCAGGACCACCAAGACAATTAAGAAGTAACTTCATCTAAAAGTTAATGGATGAATTGTACAATCTGCACAAATTGTATGGTTTATCTCAATAAAGCCTTCTTAAAAAAAAGTTAATGGAATTTCCACCCTGCTGTCATATTGGTTTCATTAATTTAGTCAAATACATCAAGGGAAAAATGAGCACCTCAGTGTTTATTACATTACTACTCAGAAGACTAAAATCTTACTGAAACAAAAATAATAATCTAGTTCATATTTGCAGCAGCAATTTTGGGGACTGAATTTATAATCAAACCTAGTGTTTTTTTTTCCCTGAAAATCTTTTGCTAATCAAATGACACCCTATAAAAGTAGTGTGAGCCACAAGCAAGTTTTGCTTTCTAAGAGAACAAAAAGAAAAATCTCTACCTCCCCAAACATAGAGAACTACAAAAGATATAACAAAAGTTTCCCTGAACAAACATGACTCAAAAAACCAAGAGACCAACCACAGCAGAAATTCTTACTTAAATAAACAACAGAGATAGCAGCATAGAACAGCTAAAAGCTATTGTGGGGCTCAACACACAACCAATAGCTTTCAGTTTATATAAACTTGAGCTTTCAATCTTGGATAGGGCTCAAACTCCGAATTGCGTGCAAAAGATTTCCTGCTTGTCCAGGTGAGGTTACCTCTAAAGCAAGTTAAAACGGCAAATTTCTATATAACATTAGCATGAATACAAATATAGTGTTTTATTTTTCTGATTTTTTTAAAAGAAAGTTATATTCCATTTAAATGCTACTCATCTTAACATAAGATGTATAACTATTGTCTTCAGGCTCAAATGTTTTCCATAGGAACAAACACATCAAGTTTTTTCTAAAGTCTCAGTGAAAAACTTCGATCTAAGTTGCAGAAAATCACTTAACTAACTTTTCAATTTTTAATTTGGTGCTAAACAGAGAGTGTTTTTCAAAATGACACACAGAAAATGTTTTACCAAGCTTCTCTCATATTTCTCCTACTTAAATTTACTACAATTAATCATTTTTAACTCACAATGCATTATTGTAACAGTATTACAGGCAAATTCTTAAGTAACTAAGAATCAGTAAAATTCTTTCCATTAAGGTCTGAAATATACAAATAATTTTAATGCAAAATCAGCTGTCTTCATTTGAGATAGAATGTGAAAAAGGATCATCTTAAAAAATATATTAGGAGACTTTTGAAAAATAAAAGATTTTCTATTTTAACTTCAGAGGAGGAAATGGTCTAATTGATGGCACATACTTAACTTTGGTTTTAATTAGTGATAATCAAAATTGTCAAGTGTAATTGTCCCAGAGGGAAACACCATAGTAGTTATTGGCTATTAACTTAAAGTAATGGTTTACTATTTCATTTACAAACTAAAGTAGGAGTAAAGAAAATGCCAAGTATGCTCAAAACAATAATATATCCATATCCATTCAATGTTTGACTAACATCTAAGTGAGAGATGTTGTTCATATATTATTCCATTTATAAATATACATGTGTGTTTAACAGAACATACCACAAGTAGATGCTTACCACATGCATTTTATGGTAGCATGGTAGTTACAGATAATGTGGTTAACATCAGCAGACATCTGTGTTACACACATGGCCATCAAAATAATTGTGGCATGCTTTTAAGACACTGAAAGAGGCCAAGCCTGTTGCAAAATGATTACTTCCAACAAAAGCCTGCTATTAAATTACTGTTTAGTTAAATGGCATATATCCAAAACAACAGCATTATGAAGTTGCTATTGCCTTTAAATCACTCACCAATTTTCAACCTATTTGTAAAACAAGATAAGCACCATCAGGTTATAAAAAGTAGTGAGGGATCAGGATTTTCAATTCATGTTTCTTTGACAAAATTATTCCATTTGATCCCAAGTCTTGGCTGCTCTCTTGACAGAATAATGTACATGTTCCACAGCTGACAGGGGCACAGCTTTCATGATTAAACAGGAAACTCACACTCCAGATGACTTCAGGCTTTGCACTTCAGAAAGATTTCTTTGTTGTTTTAGTATCAGATCAGCAGTTATCTTTTTTCTAATTGTTTCTTTTCCCAAGACAAAGAGAATCTATATATTCTCAAAAATTAATGATGTTTTTGCCATTTTTATTCACATAGTATATCAAATAATATTATATCATCTTGTAAAGAAAGTTCTTTTCCTGATTTCATTTGGGCAGAAGAGAGTGTCGGGGAACATAAAGAAAAGCTGAAATTTTTAAATATAAAAATATAAAGCACCCTCCCCCAAAAGAGTCTTTTATTGCCTTCAAAAGGAAACACCAAATGAGAATCTGATTAACTTTTGCTTATCATAATTACTGGGGAAGCAGTATTCAAAACAATTGCCTAAAGGAAAGGGTTAACTTTATCTTGTGATTTAATTGGTCATTTTTGCTCCTGTCCCCTGCAAAGAATGACACCTGTGAAATTAGAATGCTGTACACCAAAAATGGTAGTAACTAAGCTCGAGCTTTTAGCCAGGAACAATTACTCTAGTGTGCATAAAGCTATGTAGAAACTGACTCACACAAGGAAAAGCCCAGGGCCTACGCCATGAGGCTCAACTTTTGAGATGACAAGACTAGGACAGCACACTTGACAGCAGGAAGTTGATTTCTCAGACGGCCAGCTCTGCGGGAGCGGGGAGCGGTTTCCCTTCCCCAGACTTAGCAACTTAGTTATCTAAAATACCACAGTGATTTAAAACCGAAGGAGAAAGGGAAACAAAACAAAACAGTCCAGTTTCCTATTTTCACCTTAAGGTAATTACGCTGTAGCGAGAGCGATACAAGCGCGCAGGCGCATCGGTCAGTTGTCAACTATAAACAGAACTCACCAAAATTAAGGAAGTGGATCTCTGCAATCTCCCACGGCTCTTTTGTTTGGGTTCTCTAGGCTAACAGGAGTAATTGCGTCTTAACGACCTACAACCAGGCGCAAAGGTACTACTCAGTCGCTAGATTGAAGGTGGGTTGAAAACAAGTGCGCCTGTGCAAAAGTAAATTATTTTCTGTCCAAACGCAGCATGATCCAACTAGACCCAGGCTACACAACCACAACCACCCGGTAAGCGGGTTTCAACTACTGAACTGCTTTCCTACGCCAACGACGCTAAGAAGGATAAAGTCTTCGGCGAAGCCGAGGGAACCCGTGCTTTCCGCACTGTCTGCCACCCGCCTATACATTGCCTTAGGCGCCTCAGGGAGTTTACGGGCTCCGGGGCAGCAGGTGTCGGCAGCGTTCGGTCTCAGCTGCGCGACCACGGATTGCAGCTGAGAGTCGCTGAGCGGACTGCCTTTGGGACGTGAAACTCACTTTCCTTTCTGACGGGCCTCGGAGTTCGCCCAGCCGGCACGTCCGCCCTCTGCCCAGGCGCAGGGCGGGCAGCGGCGGCTAGTGCCACGGCGGAGACACGGCCGCCCGCCGCAGAGCGCAGACAAAGCCGCGGACCCGCCACACGCCCCGGCCCGCGCCTACCTTGATGCCCTGCTGCTGGGTGGTGAGGGTTAACTTGGATTCATTCAGGAGCAGAACTTCGCAGTAGAATTCTTCCGGAACAGCGCAGAAACAGCCCATGTGGCCGTCTCCCGCCAGGCGAGAGCGCTGCGACCCCGGCGCTGAGCCCCCCCTCGCCTCAGGCGCCCGGCATTAATTTATTGTCCGCGCCGTGACGAGGCCGAGAGGGACCGTCCCCGGGGGGTCCAGGGCCGCGCGGACCAGCCGCCGCCGCGCGGGCTGAGGTGAGGAGGGCAGAGGAGCCCGGAGAGTCAGGGCCGGGGAGCCGCCAGGGAAGCGCCGGCGCAACTGCGCGCGGAGAGCGGCAGCCCGTCCCCGCGCATCCTGAGGCTCAGGGTCCTCCGAAGGCGGGCGCGCCGCGGCCCCTCCCGAGTCCTGAGGACGGCAAAAGTCGCCTGGCAGTGGGAACCAGAGGCAGAGAAGGGAGGGACGCGTGCTCGGGGCCCTGCCCGGACCTGGAAGCCCCTAGAATGTCCGCAGCCCCCTCCGGCCGGCGAGCGCCGCCAGCGCCGAACCCACCCCGGCCCCCGGTCCGGTCCGCCGAGTGGGGAGCCCTGGGCTGCTCCTCTGTGGCGGGGCACCCACGATGTCCCAGGCCCAGCGCAGGGGCGTGCGAGGGGCGTCCCTCAGTCTGCTCACTTCCACCGCCCGCTGGCACCGGGAGCCCAAAGGGGGTCGGACAGGGCCGCGGGCTCCTTACCGAGACCGGCGAGGGGATGTCAGCTTGTTGCGGGGCGCGGCTCCCGTCTGGGTACCCCAAAGCTCATCACGGGGGACTGTGTGTTTCCAAGTTCAAGTCCTCCCTCCGAGAATGCCCTGCCCTGGCGGCGGAGAGTTGCTTCTCCGGGAGATTCAGAGAAGCAAAGAGTCGAAGGATTTGCGGCGGAGAAGCGGGCGGGTGGCGGGGGTGTGCCCAGGGCGCCCAGGCCGCAGCGGCTCCCGGGAAAGTTCTCTTGGCTGTACTGAGGGAGGCGCCCCGGGCGAGAGCCGCCCCGGTGCAGCTGGGCCGAGCTCTGGCGTCTGCAAAAAGCCCTGGAGCGCAGCAGAGGCCAAGTAGCCGGGAAGGGGGCGCCCCTTCTGGGCGGAATCTAGGCTGCGAACGGAGGGCGGAGCGGAGGTGGTCGAACCGCGAGGTGCGGGCAGGTCTGCTCAGGAACCCGCGCGTGAGGTCTCAGCCGCCCGGCCGCCCCGAGCCCTGCTCGCTGTCTCTGTTTCCCGGGGAGACCCGGAGGCTTGACTCTAGGAAGGCAGGACGCAGCTCTGGTCCGACCCTGGCGTTCGCCGCTCGCAGTCCCACGCCATCCGCGCGACCCGCAGTGTCCAGGACTGGCGGGCACAATAGCTCTGAGACTGCAGTGACCCCTGGTGGGTCCTCGTGTCCGTGCACCAGCAGCCGAGGCAGCGCGGCGGGAGGGGCAGGGTCCCCGCCGGCCTTCGGAGCCGGTGCAGTTGTGCTTTACAGCTCGAAGTCAGCAGCGAGTTAGTTCGAGTAAGAGGGCACACAAGGGAATGGGTAGACGGTAGACCTCCCCCAAAAAGTCTCTTTATTGAGTATTAGAAAGAGAAAGAGCTTTGTGACATCAGACATAGTTTTGAGTTCCCTCCTCTACGACTTACAAGCTAAGTAACCGAAGCTTTAAATGTTAGTACCTTTAAAAAATGTTTAATTGGCATCCTCAGCACAGTACAGTGAAAATAAACAATTTGCAACTTTGAAGGGAGTTTCTTTCCATAGTGATTTGCCACAATGCACCTTCTTGCAGGAAGCCTCCTTCCGTGTTATCTCAGCCCCGTCTAAACATGAACAAGACCCCAAGCGCGATACGACCCTGCCATGTTTGATAGGAATTTCGCCTGAAGCTGTGAATCAAACCCTATTTTATCTTGCAAGCTTTTTGTGAAATTGAAGCAGGTTTTGAATTTCTAATCAAATTCTGTGTCCAACTTTGCGTTGTATTGTCAGTTTTGTTTGACATGAGTTGACACCTTATTCTGGATTTTAGTGTCATTACTTGTAGAGACTTTCCTTTTCTGTAATGTAATATTCCTGATACAAATTACCAAGTGTGGTTGGAAGATTTCAAACAGGTTTTCATTCTTTACCACAATATACAACAGAGCCACCTAAGTGTGCAAAAACAAAAGATAAAGGTCCAAGTGTAATTATTTGTTTCCCAGTTTTGAGTTTTGCTGCCACCTGTTTTATGTCCTTTGTTTTCATTTTTGTTTTACCTCCAATGGTAATGGAGAGGCTGGGCGTATAAGGTGGGGCAGGGATTCTGTTCCACGCTCTCGTTAGGGAAAGTACAAAATCATGAGGTCCTATACATATGATAGCCTTCCCTGAGCGAATCATTTTCTTTTCCATTTCTTTATCCGGGACTGGAGAAAAGGGAAAAAATCCATTTCACACAAAATTGGAGCTTCCTAGAAATAGTAGGAAGATTCCACTGGTTTTTTTTTTCTTTCAACAGTCTTATTGAGCTATAGTTGGCATACAGTAAACTGCTTGTATTTAAAGGATACAAGTTGATGTTTTGACATATGTGAACATGAAGCCATCACCACAATCAATCTAGTAAACCTATCCATCACCATCTAAGTGTTCTCCTGTACCTTTTTAATCTCTTCCTCTCACTTCTCACCACACCTCACCCCTGGGCAACCGCAGTTCTGTTTTCTGTCACTATGGATTATGTGCATTTTCTAGAGTTTCATGTAAGTAGAATAATCATTCATGCCAACTCTCTCTCTCTCTCTTTTTTTTTTTTGGTCTGGTTTGTTTCACTCAGCATAATTATTTCAAGATTTATCCAGGTTAAGTGCATTCATTTGTGTTGCTCAGTAGAATTTTCTTATATCTACATAACATAATCTTCTTAGGCATTCATTGGTGTGGTTTCCAGTTTTTGAATATTACAAATAATACAAATGGTACAAATCCTGCTGTGAGGATTGTACTGGGCAGCTCAGCCTGCCGTAATGAAATACCATAGACTGGGTGGCATAAACAATGGACAGTTATTTTCACACAGTTCTGGAGGCTGGAAGGACAAGATTAGGGTGCCGGCATGGTCGCTTTTTGGAGAAACCTCTCTTCCTGGCTTACAGGCAGCTGCCATCCCACTGTGTACTCACACCACCTCTTCTTTGTTGGGATGTGTGGGAAAGAGCCCAGGCTCCATGGTGATTCTTCTTATAAGAACACCAAACTTCTGGTAGCAAGGCCCCATCCTTATGACCTCCTTTAATGTTAGTTACCTCCTTAGAGGCCCCATCTCCAAACACAATCACACTGGGGGTTAGAGGTTCAATGTACAAATTTGGAGGACACAATTCAGTCCACAGCAAGGATCCATGTCTTTATATGGACATGTGCTTTTATTTCTATTGAAATAAAAAAGTGGAATAAATGGAACTGAAGATATTCAAATGGCAAATAAGCACATGATGCTGCACCTCCTTAGTCATTAGGGAAATGCAAATTAAAATCATAATAAGAAATCAATACAGACCTAATAAAATGGCTACCATACCACCATACCAAGTGTCATGAGGATGGGGAACAACCTGAATTGTCATGCACTGCTGGTGCCAATGTAAGATGGTGCAACCACTTTGGATGGCACTTTGACAGTTTCTGAAAAAGTTGAAGATATACCCACCACACGATATTGGAGGAAGACTTTCTCTACCTATCCAGAGAAACAAATTAACAAGATACTATTCAAACACATTTCTTCCCCAGGAATATTGTATAGTTTTTCAACATGTGAATAACATAATATACAGTCTTTTTAAAGCCTGAATCAAAGCCTTTGATCTCTTCTCAGCGACTTTTAGAAAAATACTTTCTTTAGTCAAGATGACATTGTGTCGTAATAAACCTATGTAGATGAGTCTAATGACAAGTTCAGAGTAGATATAATTTTATGGAAATAAGTAGGTCATCTGTGAAGGACTGCAGGAATCCCCATCCTGGAAGAAGTGATTTCACTTTTTCACTTGAAAAACAGGCCCTCACCCCTTGCTGAAGCATGCACTTCAAAATGCCAGGCAGGGTTCTTTTTTTTTTAAATAAGTTTATTTTGATATCATTAATCTACAATTAAATGAGTAATATTATGGTGGTTACACTACCCCCTTCATCAGGTCCCCCCCACCAACCCCATTACAGTTACTCTCCATCAGCATAGTGAGATGCTACAGAGTCACTACTTGGCTTCTCTCGGTTGTATAGCCCTCCTCATAGCCCCCAACACATTACATCTGCTAATCGTAATGTCCCTTCTTCCCCCTTGCCCCTCCCTTCCCACCCATCCTCCCCAGTCCCTTTCCCTTTGGTAACTATTAGTCCGTTCTTGGGTTCTGTGAGTCTGCTGCTGTTTTGTTCAGTTTTTTTTTTCCTTAGTTCTTATACTCCACATATGAGTGAAATCATTTGGTACTTGTCTTTTTCAGCTTGGCTTATTTCACTGAGCATAATACCCTCTAGCTCCATCCATGTTGTTGCAAATGGTAGGATTTGTTTTCTTCTTCTGGCTGAATAATATTCCATTGTGTATATGTACCACATCTTCTTTATCCATTCATCTACTGATGGACACTTAGGTTGCTTCCATTTCTTGGCTATTGTAAATAGTGCTGCAATAAACAAAGGGGTGCATCTGTCTTTTTCAAACTGGGCTCTTTTTAAAAGCACCGTTGTCTTTTTAGAAAGATTTAAACCATCCATGTCTTCTGTAATCTTTTTATACTTTGACATTTTCCAAACTAACTCTAACTTGCAAAAGAAAAAAACTCATTAAAAACACTGACAGTAAATAACTTAATAACTTAAATACCCAAAGGCAAACGCAGCAGAATCTGCAGGAAGGCTTGCTAAAACAGATTCCTGTCCCCACCCTGTTCCAGACTCAGCAGGTCTGGGGGGGGGCCTGAGAATCTGCATTTCTAACAAGTTCCCAGGTGCTGCTGCTGCTGCCGGTCGGGAAGCACGCTTTGGGAACTACTTCTTTAGATATTATCTTTCCAAAAGATAATAAAAGTTGGTCCTAATGACCTATGAATAATATTTCAAAAGGGGGCAGTTCATTCTTTCCCAGTAGCCTCCCTATTGCTCTACCTCATCCATTCTGCCTGTCAAGGAAAAGAGGATGGAAGACCCTGCCAAGAAGGTTACAGCAGAAAGAGTAGCTTTAAGAAAGATAAACATCCCTGTTTTAGTTCCATCATACCACTTCCTAGTCAATCCAGATGTCTTACTCATTTTTCCTGCTAATATAGTATGTGCTCAGGCACATCTAGTTTTTAAGACCATCCTGCTTTCTGACTCACTTCATATATGTGTCATTAACCAGCTATCCTCTGCTTCTAAATACTGAAGGCTTAGATCCCATTTATTGAAATGCCTCAAGGGTCTTACCCACATTTCAAGAGAAGTCATCTCCCAAGACAGCAATCTAAGCTATTTCTTCATCCTTGTGATCTCTATATAAATGTTCTCTGCGGTTTACTGAGAATTCTTCTTTTGCACAGTTTTTAATCCTTATTGGTAAATGAATTGATATGATTTGTATTTAGTTTAAATGGTTTGGAACTTTGACTTTGAAATACCCTAGTCTCCCCTTCTCTGTTTAAATGTATACCAGCCAAAAAATGGGAGCAGGAGAGCTAGTTGATAAGTCTAGACCCTTCAAGGACACTTTTGAGTGTTTTAAACAACAGACTAATATCTTTGCCTACTGAATGATTAAAAGAGATTCAGAGATTAGCAAGAGTATGTGAAATAGGTATTTTGATACATTGTTGATGGAACTGTAAATTGATTCAGGCTTTCTGAAGTGCAGTCTGTCATAAATACAGTAATTTAAATATGTATACACTTTGACCCAGAAATTCAATACTATCTAGGAATTTGTCATTATCAAATAACAGACACAGATGTATATAAAATATATTTACTACAGTATATTTTTATTAAACTTTTTCAACATTCTAATTGCCCAGTAACAAGGAGTTGTTACACTATTTCTAGTATGTGCATATAATAGTATACCTATCAGCTGTTAGTAAGGATGACATGAATCTATGTGCACTGATATGGAAATGTACCCATAGTAAACAGTGAGGTAAAAAAGAGCAGCTTATATAATTGTACAAATAGAATGGTCCATTTTTGTTTTTAAACGAAAGTGTGTATTATTTTTTACAATGAGTAGAAATTAATTTTAAATGAAAACAGATTTTTATATTAATTAAACAAAAGAATGCTGTCAAGTTACTGGTTCATGAAATTGACTTCATTTAAAAATGAACTCCTTTCTAGCTTCTAACCAGGACTTTAATGTGTTGACTATTTTACCTGTCTTATGTGTTCTGGTTTGCACCCTAAATAAAGCAACTTATTTTTATTAACATCAGTATAGTGGTATGGGTATTAATCCATGTACAGAAATTTGAGGAAAAGAATGGGAAAATAGGCTTTTAGTTATCCTGCAATTGTTTTCGTTTTAAGGTAAACTAGCCACGTGACCTTAAAGAAGTCCTGTCATCTCTATAAAATAAAGTATCTGAGACTCGTATTCTGGTACCTCTAGATTTTCATGCCCAGCATATTTCTTTCCCATCCCTTTCTTATAGAAACAACACATTGCTCTTCCAATAGGGTGATATGCCCAGGAAAGAGCAACCCAGTATAACATCTGGTAAAGAAACATCTGGAGTAAATGACTTCTGAACTTGTCTGGCCTTCTGACTCTGACATTAAGAAGTTGCCAACAAAAACCGAAAACAATCATTTCCTCTGCAGAGAGAACATAGGTTGTTGGTGGATAGAACTAGAATGGAGACTTAACATTTTTACTATAGTTTTCTTTGTACATTTAAAATTTTGCATCCTGTTATTTTGTACATGAGATACCTAATTACTACTTGTGTAAGTATTTTACAATCATATTTAAGAAGAAATATACTTTCTGATCTCATCTTTTTAAATGAACATGCACAAAATAAGAACTAGATTCATGTATGTGAAAATATCAAGTTATTATCTCTTTTAGGTAGCACTGTTAGTGAATTTTGTCTTTTCTATGATTTTGTTTAGTCTTATAAATTTCTTCCATGAATATTACTCCTGTGGCCAGATAAATATTTTTAATTTTAAGCATTAATCTTACAAAATAAAGAATGTAAAATAAAGAACAAAAGGAGACCAAATGAGCACATAAAAACAAGGGAAGGAAAAGTTGCCACAGAATCTCTATGCAACCATGTCACCTGACACAGAGAGGAACTCAGTGGATGGCCTGTGAGTCACTGACTTTCAGCCCCTGAGTTCTAATGCCCTCTGTCATTGTAAGCTGTTTTCTCAGCTTAAAATTCCCTTCTTCCCAAAACCCTCCTCTTTGAAAACCTCCACCTGCAGCCCCATTTTCATCTTGGCAGGTCCCAATCCTTGTCCAGGTATCCACTTTATCCCTTCCCCAGGGAGTTCTTGACTCCCAGGTCTGGGTGGGGTCCCAGTCTACTCTGCATTATTAACACCCCTCTACTGGCATGTTGGTCCTCATATCAGGGCCATGTTTGAGTTGTCCATCGTTGTATCCCAAGCACCTGTCACAGTGCTTGACAGACAGTAGACTCTCAGTAAGTAAGTGTTGAGTGGATGAGTGAGATTACTTGCACAAGCTTCAGTTCTGGCATGCTAAATGCACATGTCTTTTTGAACACCCTCAACTGGACTCTTGCTTGATTTCCTTCTAGAAAATTCTTACCTTGTCAGCTATCCATCTTATTAATCAAAAGCACTTTTGTTGATGCAGTAATAGAGTTGGAGTAAACATACAACCCTTACCCTGTATTGAAATATGCACTTCACCCCAGGGCTTCACATTGCCCTGCATGTTACTGGGTTCTGTCTTGGCACTTGGATCTCGGAAGTATCCTGAAATAGTCCCTTATTTTCTGTAGAAATTAACTTGAATGAGCAATTAGGGTGATAGTAAATACCTCAGACTTCTTGGGCAAACTTGCAGACCAGAAATAACACTCAAGGTGTTTTAAATAAATACCAAATGCTATTAAAGGTAACACTTGAGCTGATGTCCAAGATGATACTGATAAAACAGAGGCAATAATCTGTTCCTTTAGAAGACTTGGTTGAGTTGCCCAGATGAAGAGTGATCTCTAATAATTCATTTAATGTGGGTTTGGAGCATGCTTTATTGATGTTATGGTTGTAGTTGTTCGGTAATATCATAAAACAGTGGCAAGTAAGGCAATTACATAGAACCTGTAGCATGTGAAATCTGAAAGGAACTTTAATGATCACCTAATCCTACCCTCTATCTTACAGATGAAGATATTGAGATACACAGAGATGTCTAGTTCTTGGTAGAGTTGTGTTTGGCCTCAGGACTCCTGCCTTTAAGTTTTAATTTATTAATTTTTTTCATTTATAATTACTACTTGTAATATAACCCCACCAAAAACCCTGGGAGAGTATGAAATTAAGCTTTTTTGTGTATATGTATAATGCACATATCACTGCTGTACGTCTGAATTTTGTAAATAGGTTGTAAATAGGGTAAGGCAATATTTAAGAGGAGATGTATATTCAACCGTGATCAAATTACTGTATGTCATTGACTCTAAGATGCCACTGATTACATCAGTAACTGATTTTATTTGTCAAGAAAGAAAGAATAACACTACCAATTAATTGAAGTCATACCAAATATCGGAGCTACCCCAGTTTCAGAAATACTAACAGGAAAAAAAAATGTCATCCTGAAAACTGAAGAAGTATTGTTTTAATTAGGATCATGTTTACACTACTCTTTCCTGCTAAAATAATTGATCTAATGTTACTAATGTCTCCATATTTATATTACGTTCATTGGTAAATATAAGTGAAGGATACAGGTACAAATATTTTCATATAACAGATGTATATAAGAAAGAACGCATGTATATAAATTCTTTGTGAACAAATGATGTCAGCTGAAAACCCAGCTTAAGCCAACCTTTACAAGAGAGTCTACTGCCTCACTGGCTACAAACTGTGAGTTAAGACTCGAACCCTGATCACTGCTTTCAGCTCTGCACCTCAGAGCAGTGTAAACAAGGGATCATAATAGGACCTACCTCATGTGGTTGTTGTGAGGATTAAATGAACAAGGCAGTGCTCAGAACAGGGACTGGTGCTTGGTAAACTGTTAAAGTGTTGCGGCTGCCCCAGTGACCATGACATCATCCATCCCTGAAGCAATCACTGTGGCTAGAGGGAGACTCTACCGAATGGCTTAGCATGGGTCAAAAGACATCTCCAGAGGGATGAGCAGAATGTGCTTCTCTGGAATCGCATGGCCCCCAAATATGGGCACTGAGAAAGAATAACTAGGCTATTGAGGCATGTATAGCAGGAAGGATTACCCAGCAAATACCCACTATACAAATCATGGTTTAAGTACATAGGGTTGTTTGACAAATCATATTCTAAAGTGAAGGCCATGTGTTCAAAGTAAATAATCATCCAATGCCTTATATCTTTGACAAATATGTGTTTTTGTATACCAAGGTTCCATGTTATATGAATTATACATTTAAAAAATGCTACTCAGACTCCCCTTTTCCCCACCTATTTCCACTCACGTTACTATTCAGTTAATCCTACCCACTGTGTACAAGGCTTAGTAGTGAACAAACTGGACATTGTCTCTGCCCTCATGGAGTTTGCAGTCTTATATAATGAGAGTTCTTAGCAAGTACTGATCTTCCTTTAGCTAGATCACTATTATATAAAATAGAAGTGCAACTAGTACTCTAAAAAATAAAAATTTGAGTTTTTTTGGTTGAGTGGATTATTTTTTGTACTGTAGTAATGTATTTTTTGTGTCTGTCTCCCCTATCAGATTATGAGTTGATTGAAGGCACAGACAGCACCCTATTCAGTTTCCTATCTGTAACACCTCATATAGTGCCTGGAACATCATACATATCCCCAGCATTTTTTAATTGAAGAATAGATGAAATTCAATATTATATTGGTTTCAAGTACACAACATAGTGATTTGACAGTTATCTACATTATTAAATGCCCACCCCAACTAGTGTAGTTACTATCTGTCAACATAAAAAGATGTTACGGAACTATTGACTATATTCTCTATGCTGTACTTTCATCCCCATAACTAAGTTATGATTGAGATTTTGTACCTCTTTATCCCTTTTGGCTATTTCACCCACCCACCCCAAACCCTTCCTCATGGTAACCACCAGTCACTTCTCAGTATCTATGAGTCTATTGCTGTTTTGTTCGTTTGTTTTGTTTTTAATTTCCACGTATAAGTGAAATCATGTGCTATTTGTCTTTCTCTGCCTAGCTTATTTCACTTAGCATAACACACTCCAGGTCCATCATCCATGTTATTGCAAATGGCAAGATTTCTTTCTTTTTTATAACTGAATAATATTCCATTGTATATATGTACCACTTCTTCTTTATCCATCCATCTACTGATGGACACTTTGGTTGCTTCCATATCTTGGCTATTGTAGATAATGCAATAATAACATAAGAGTGCAGATATCTTTTCAAATCAGAGATTTTGTCCTGTTCAGGTAAATTCCTAAAAGCGAAATTACTGGGTTGTAAGTTATTTCTATTTTTAGTTTTTTGAGGAAATTTACACTGCTTTCCCAAGTGGCTGCACCAACTTACATTCCCACCGACAGTGTAGGAGGGTTCACTTTTTTCCACATCCTCACCAGCACTTGTTATTTCTTGTCTTTTGGATAATTGTGTGGGGTGGTATCTCATTGTGGTTTTGATTTGCACTTCCTTGATGATTAGTGATGTGGAGCATCTTTTCATGTGCCTGTTGGCCATCTGTATGTCTTCTTTGGAAAAAATGTCTATTCAAGTCCTCTGTCCATTTTTTAATTGGGTTATTTGTTTTTCATTGGTGAGTTGGCCACAGATTTTAATTAGTCAATTTAGTCCATACTCCAAAATAGTAGTATGCATGTCTGGAGTGGCTAAGAGTTAAGTGGGAAGAGGTATTTATCCAAATGATACTTCTGATTTTGCAGATTTTAGTAACTTGAGGTTAAAATTTTCCTTCCCATTATCTATATATCAAAGCAAATTATGGCATATGATACACCTATGAAACCAAACCCCAATTTTTTGCCTGGACATTTTTCCCAAATTCTCTTACAAGTAGGTATGGCCATATGGTTCAGACCTGACCAATGAGATATAAGTGCTAAGTAGTAAGTGGTACTTCTTGAAAGTCTTTTAAAAGTCTCTAAGAAAGAAGGAGACATGCAACATCTCTGTCCTCCCTTCTGATGGCTGGAATTTGAATGTGACGGCTGGAGAACAAACAGCCCTTAACAGACAATGGAAGGGGGACAAGAAAGGAGCCCATAGCCTGTAAGCACCACATCAGCCTCAGGCAGCCTGCCTCTGGCCTTCTTTATGAGGAAGGAAGAAAAAATGTCCACCTGTTCAAACTCCTGTTTTGTTTTTTGGGTTTGTTGATTTGCTGTTTGTTTTTTGTGATAAGTGACTAAATGGAATCCCAATGGAAACTCACACTCATCTATTTGGTAAGATAGCAAGAAACCAAATAAACTATATATCTTTTTAAGGACCACTTGTTTATGTGCTATATGCCACTCCTTGGATGTAAATTTAGGCAATTATTGAATGAAAATATTTAACTTCTCTCATTCTGTGTATCCTTGAAATTAGTAAGTTCTATGTCTTTGAAAATCTACAACTCAGGCATCTTAATTCATGGAGGAAAGAAGGGGATTGACTTCTTCCCCTGTGGAGGTCACCACGGCCACCTCCAAAAGCAGCCTGCCTGTCCCTGCCCCTCCTTTGGCCATTTTGGGCTTGGGAATAGGAAGGGGGGCAGAAAGCAAAGGTGGGGTGAGGGGATACCCCAGAGTGACTGTTATCATTCAGAAGTTATCATAATTAACTTTTTAAAATCCACCGCCCTTTCTCCAGGCTCTGTTGTATAATTAACCTCACTTGGGCTTCTAAACCCTATGAAAAAGGCAGAACCAGTGTCATCATTCCTCACTGTGAGACTGAATGAACTGGGGTTCAGAGAGGTGACAGGACCTCCCCAGCAAGTGGTGTTTTTGAGGAAAGTAGTCTGTTGCTCTAGGCCATGCTGTATAGGCCTGACCCAAATAGAGTAATTTCTCAAAGGTGAAATACAGCAAAGATATGCTTATCTTCCTCGGTCTGAGTTAACAAAGGCTCCCATGGGACCATCAGAGATTAGACGATCAATATCCCTCCTATTTTTCCTCTTTCAGGTTTCAGATTTTGCAAGCTACCTTTGGTGGGAGAATCTGGGGTGCAGAGAGTTGAGGGGTGCACTTGGGATTAAGGCACAAACAGGAAACCCTTGTTAATATTTAAGTCTCTTCCCAGACGGTGCTCCTGAGAGACCAAGACCCCTGCTTGACTGATCGAACCTGCCAGCACACTTCAGCTGGCATCCCAGCAAACATGGTGTCAGGGTCAATATTTACCTTCATTTAACATCTACAGCGTTTCATCTATTTATTTATTTATTCAGCAGGCAATTAGGCTTCACAGAGCAAAATCCCTTTGTTCTCTACATGGGTTACTGAATATCAGAGCCATGGAAAACAGCTTTCAGACACTACTACCCAACCTTAGTGTGTGATGTTTGCAAAAGTTGCTTCACCTATGAGAGGAAAAAAGAATATAACATATATACATACAAATGTATATTAGAAATATATTATTATATATAATATGTAATATATGAATATATATTAGAGAATACATATTAATATTATGTCATATATATTATTTGGGAAATATCACATAGTATTCTTTTTAACTTACACATACTTCATGGCACTGTGTTATTGATGTTTTTCGTGACTTTGAGAGGCTTTTGCAAACAAAAGATTATTCAGGAACATTGTTTTAAAAAAATAAGTAATACACTGAAGTTAAAAAATGAAAAGTCTAGGCTTTTCTGGGCCTTATGGTTACTTACAAATTATTCTGTTCATAAAACTAACAAGTTTTAGCAATCAATTTTTTTAAGGAAGCTTTAATTAACATATTAAATTAATATACAAAGTTAGTTTAAAATGCCCTCAAACATTTTAAACTGCATTTATGCATTTTATTTCCATCTTAAGTATTTCAGCTATCTAAAGAACAAGCAAAATAGTCTTAAGAACCTAAATTACTCTTGTACGTGGGTGGTAAGCATATTTTTAAATGCTTTAAGATTTCTAATCCTGTTTTTAAACTTTGTAAGATATTCCTATATTCTCTGACTTGTAGTCACAAGTTTAAATTAATTATTAAACTATACATTTATATTGGAAACAAGGCTGCTTGTTCACTCTCATAGGCTCAATTCCTTTAAATATTATAGATACTTAAAGTACCAAATATGCACAGGTCCCTTAACACAAAAATTATTGATTCCCTGGGTTTGCCTCTATACTTAATTCTAAATCTTCCTGAGATTAAAAGATGCTTAAAAACTAAGGAACTAATATCATCTCAAATAATTTTGGAGTTACTGACTCAATGTGATACCATTTCTTCAAATACTAATTGGCACATGAGGTTAGGAGTTGAAAATATGCGACGCCGTTTTCCTGCCAATCCCTGTGGTCAGGTGGAGCCCCTGCTCGCGATCACTATGTCCATACTGCACGTGTGGCTATTCAAATCTCTCCTGCTCATACAGGGTGGTGGGCTATAAACCAAACCATGGAAATGCTACCTTTCTTTCTCCCTTTTCTCCTGTCCCCACCCCTGGCACTTGGGCCAGGAACTTGGGAGAAGGCTCCCCCGTCCTTCAATTCATCATCATTCCAAACAATCAACAAATTCTTCCTATTTCACCTACAACCTCCAAAATCTCTCTAAAATGTGCCTCCTCTCTCCTTCCCCACAGCTGTTACCTGAGTTTAGGCTTCATCATTCTTGCCTCTGGTTACTCAGTGGACCCTGTTCCAGGGGCTCTACCACAAGCTCTCCCCTTCAGTCACAATGATAGCAACTACCCGTCTGCCACCATACACCACCACCATTTACCAACACCTGCTAATCAGGCAACAAGCTAGATGCTCCTACCAGTGTTTTCCCACTGGCTTTCCCCAGAGCCCGGCTTACGACACAGTGTCAGCCTCATTTTGATGACACAGGATGAGCAAATTGAAGCTCAAAGAGGTTAAATACCTTTTTCAAGGTCGCATAACTACTGCAGAGATAAATCAGGATTTAAACCCAATGCTTAGCACTTCCCTAAACAAGTCTTGTTTTCCTTCTCCACCTATAACACTTGTCTTCAAAACTATATTCGTGGATCTCTTCCTCGGAGAACACTTCCCTGCTCCTCACCCTAGACTGTTTTAGGTGTTTCTGCCTTGGTTTCCCCTAGCACTTTCTACATCCCTTTATCAGGGCACTGAGCATACTTTATCATAAATGACTCACTTAACTTCTTTACCTTTCCAGCATCAAGGAAAATGCCTGACACACTGATAAATAAATGGGGGTGGAATGCAGATGGGAGAAAGCAGGCAAATGGCTCCTCACTGTAACTCAAGCACAGATTTTAGAGACCAAAAGACCCCATCATTTACTAGCCCAGTGGCCTTGGGCAAGTCATTTAACATCTCTGATCTTATTTCAATGATTGCATGAAAATGCTAATTCCTGTTGCTGAGCTGTTGTGAGAATAGACGTAAAATATACAAAGAATGCTGCTTGACACAAACAAAACATAATAGCTGCCATTATGATATGGTTACGGTTATTGGCCACCAACATTGTTGTTTCTGAGTAGGTGATGTGAATGAGGTATATAAAAGTAGAGTTTCTTTCAGGCCACAGCCTGACCTCTCTGGAGATCAGCACTAATTTTCTGATTCCAGAATCTGCTTCCTGTTTCAACCCAATCAGAGGACACAAAATCTCCCCTTTTCCGTGGTTTATTCTAATTGGAATCCACAGATATTTACTGAATTCCCACTGTGTGTCATACACAGAGCCTTGTAGAAGATACTCTAATGAGGAGGACAGGCCTCTGCCCTCCAGGAGTTGCTTCTCATTCTCCCCCAGAAAAGACTGACATGTGCACGCAGGTGAGGACTATGGCTGGCTCCCTGCAAAGGGGAGAAGAAAAGACAGTGAAATCACAGTAATTCATCAGCCTAGGGCAAGTCTGGGTCGTGTAAAGTGCAAATAGCCCCCATATGAAATACTGAGATCGGGGACCAAGCTAGAGAGCTCTTCATATGTGAACTCTACATGTGGGAGACCACAGATTGATGGAACTGAATCAAAGCCCTCCCATACACCCAGATTCTGTCACCCATATAGTGACTTCGGTGGAGCGTAGGAATCAGGTTGTGGCAGAACTAGAATCTCTGTCTACTTTATCCTCTTCTAAACATTCATTTTGGAGATTATTTCACTTGACTATTTCATTATTTCATAGCCAAACACGGTACACAGGACTTGCTCCTCCCCAGCCTGTTTAATACAGTTTATCTACACAATTGCCTGTGTTGTGTGATTTGACAGGCCTGGAAGACAGATTCCAAAAGCTATCATCTCCCAGAAACTTCACCATCACTAGTATATTCCTCTGGGTTGACAGCTGACTCCAGGAAAGTTATATTTTAAGTTGTTCTCTAGTATTCATTGGTATGATCGAGTTCATCTCTATAACAATGAGATAAAAGCCCAGAATAAGCAAATACTTCCTGAGTACCTACTGTGTGAGGGACAGGAGGCTAGAGGCTGGGACCTCTGCGTCCCAGAGGCCAACCTTGTGAAGCCTGCAGCCCTGCCAGAGGGCGGCGGCTTTGCCGAGCCCCTGTGGGAGCAGTCTGAGAGGTCCGGGGTGGTGTGAGGGTCCAAAACAAAAAGGCAAGAGGTAGAGCTTCAGAAACTTGGGCTGTTTCCAGGTTAACCCAGGGCAGCCTGTTTCCTGGACCTGTCCAGTCTGTTCTCGCCTCTACATTACTCCATCCCTATTTGAAGTGTTCTCCTAGGGGGCCTGTCCACCTCACATCCTGAGGACCTCCATAGGACCCGCCCGTCGCAGGCCTGCTGCCCTCAGGTGACACCCTTATTTTCTTGCACCTGGACTTCTCTTCACAGCGAGCTACCTCATCTTCCTGCCTCCAGCCCCGTGACCAGCCACCACTCTTTCTGCACTGCAGCCGGGGCAGCCTTCTGCTCTTCCTTACCTTCGAAGTCTAATCATTCTTCTCCCTGAGGAAAGCTCCGCCAGGGGTTTCCCCTGCATGTACAAACTCCCCAGCCCATAATCACCCTGTGTACTTATCCTAACAAACCCCCATGCACCCACGAGTTCTGGCCAAAATGAACCCCTCCCCAAAAGAGGATATGTGTACTTTTATTTTAACAGCTCCCACCGGATTTCTTTTCCCAGAGGTGTAGCAACTAGTTCTCCCCATCCTCCCGAGCCCCTTTTAATATTGCTGATCTGACATGTGAAACACACTCTCTCATTGTTGTTGAAACAGGTGTTTTCCCCTGACTCTTAGTGAGGCTGGACATTTTTTATACATGTATTGATAATTAGGATTTCCTCCTCCACAAATTGCCTGTTCATAATCCTTCCAAATTTTCTTTTAGAATGGTTTTCCTTTTCTTATTAATCTATAGAAGCTCTTTGTGATACCTTTTTATTTCGCAGTAAACATTATAGCTAACAATTACTGAGTGCCTTTATGTACCAGGCACTGTTTCCCCAGTCAACTCTAAGCCTTTAGATTTTCTTCATGTTATATTTATATAAATTTTAATAGTAAATGTCAAATGAATAATGGATCCATGAATGAGTGAATCAGTTGAATGAATGAAATATGTAAATTTCATCTGCCCTCAAAGATTTCCTCTTGATCAGGAACTGTTTCATCATTGGTCCTCTACATTCTCTTGTGCTCCTTCATCCCTTTCCCTGCTCTCTGCCTCGTGTTTGACCAGTTAGTAGGAAGGCCAGAGGAACTTAGATGCTTTCAGAACCAGCAGAGGGCCGTTCTCTCCCTTAACTGTTGGGCTTTGGAACAGGGCTCACACACCTAAAGACAGAGGAGGAAATCTTCCTGTTTTGTGAATTGCATGGAGAGAGAGTTTCCATTACCTGAAAATAATATGCCTAGTGCATAGGGACATAAAAGATCTTGGCAATGGGGCCACTAAAACCTTAGTGTTATTTCTTTAACATACTCTGTCCTTCTGGGAGGAGTTTAAAATCCTTTCTGGCTTATTTATGAAGCACCAACTAGCCTGCAGAACTCTAGAGAGATTTCTTCCCTGTTCCAGCTTCTACAAAAAGGAGCAGAATCCATGACAACTGGGCAAAATAGAATGGCAGAAAAATGTTAAACCAGAATCAGGGAGATTTGACCCCCAAAGTATGGGCTGGATGGTTTTCTTTTAATTATAGAAGAGCTTTGCATTTGAAGGTATACCAGTATCTCCAGTGTGATTCAAGCATAAATTATTCCTTCAAGACCCCACCCATGCTTTCTGCTGAAGCTACACAGCAGCTTCAATTGCCCTTTCTTCTGTGCTTTTTCCTCCCAGTTTTCCTGTACGGGTCCTTCCTCTTAAATGACTCATAAATTAAAATCAGTGCAGTGGGGACACTTGGTGTGTTTCTTGCAGATAAAACACTTAAGTGTTTCACTTGGAGTCAAACAAAGTTTCCTGGGGAAATAACTGAAATCACAGAATTGTTGAATAAGCTTATAAGCATTTATAAAAAGATAATTATTCTTTTTTTGAACAAAGAATGTGAAGCAGTGTTACAAAGACACACACATAGAAAGGCTTCAGTTGAAAAATCACTTCAGTTGGACCTAAAATGGCTGTAGGCAATTGGAATGTAAAGGATTCAATAAAAATGAAGACCAGGACCTGGTTCTGCAAGTTCATCAGGCATGACTACAAAAGCTGCTTCCCTGGAGATGGATTCATGACGTCTGGCTTTGACGGTTCACCTGTCTGCTGGCTGGAAGCAGAGGTCCAGACAAGAGGATCAGAACACTGGTGCACAGCGGACCCCAGCCTGAGCATGACTACCGACATCAGACTTCCATCAGATTTGAGCAGGATTAATTCATCCATTCATTCATTATTCAATGGATATTTGTAGAACCCATGCTCTATAGCCATACACTGGGTCCTCGTGGAGGGAAAAGAGTACCTGTTCGAAATCCAGCAGGGGCAGCCAAGTCAAAGTCCTTGGTACCATGAATGAGGCAGGCCAGGTGGTACCTGGGAACTATGGGACTGAAGAGTAGCACTCCATCTAAATGAGGCTGCCGTTGTTCACTCCAGGATTGCTTCCATAAGCGAGTGTGAGCTCAGTCTCGCCACATTTTCTGGTTTCTAAAAAGAAGCCTCAAATCCCAATTTTATTGTGAAGTGTCTTCTTTTTAAATATCATTAACAAATCACATTTTTTAAATGCTATGTCAGTAAAGCAAAACGTGACTGCAGGGCCAGATTTGGCCTTTACAACCTCTGACGTACGACTACGACTATATATAGTAATTTAAAACATGGGCAATGAATTTCACAAAGGGTTGCCATTTCCTTCTCCATCTTCCCTCTACTTTTGGAAATATCTGAAATGTGGAACAGGTGTTCTTAAGGTAACTCTGACATAAACAAGCTTTTTAAATGGATAGGATATAATACTAGAAATCTCCTTCCACCCCATTTCCCCATCACCATTTTCAGTGTCTCTGACTTCCTATGCGAAGACTGAAAATATGGGAACCTTTCTAATCAAGTGTCCTTACCACCTGCACCTCATTGGCCCTCTTGCTATGGGTCCTGCCCCCAGGCCTGTCTCAAAATCTAGATACTACCCCTTTGCATATTCTAAAACTCAGGCCCTTGGGCATTGATAATCCTCACTGATTTTTTTGAAGGGGAAGATAACTTTTTCCTCTTTCTGGAGATTGCTACCATATCTCTCTCTACTCCTGGAAAGTCTTCCACTCTTGATCTTAGGGACAGCCAGAGGGTGGGCCTTAGACCCTGCCCCCCACAGGAGTAATGCCAGCCCATAGCAAGTGTGTGCAAATTAGGAAAAGAGAGCCTTGACTTGAGGCACTTCACTGACACTTCTTAGAAGATTATCAGAATAACATGTCTCTGGTTCCTTCAAGATGGACTCTCTTAGAGTTGTTCAGTATAAAACGTATACAACGATATGGGTTGTCCCTGAGCCCATCCTCTCCAGGATAGATTTCTCTCCAATCTATCTTCAGATTCCTTTTCTTTTAGCACCTGATAAACCCAGTTGAATTTTTCAACTTGCTGTTTTCACAATTAATCAACCAGTCAAGGACCTAAACTATGTGCTCCCACCCCTACCCCAAGGTCTAGATCTTGTAAAGGATGGACAGGCAAGGTCACCTTTACTGGACTCTGTGAGAGGGATGCTTTGAACAAACTGAAACAGAAGGGGATGAGCATGTAGCATGTGACACCTTTCCAGGGATTCTTGAGTCCAGGCTTCAAAATAGAGACTGAAAAAAAGAGACTTCAAAAAACTGTAAATTAGTTCAACCTATCCTAAGACATATATTTTGTTGTTTTTGTTTTTGCTTGCATATTTTTTTCTGAAGTTTGGATTTTAATGCTTTTAGGACTTTAAACACTGCTCTCAATTGTCTTATACACTGTGGGAATTAAGAAATAGATTCTACTGTTTCTAAAGACCTAAAGTAATGATGACTTAAATGAATTTGTGTTTCTGTCATGTAATATAGTTCAAGCACAAGCAGTTCAAGCAGCTAGGATGACAGATCCATGATGTGAGGGACCAGGGCCCCTTCCGTGTTGTTGCTCAGCCATCCCTAAGGAATTGTCCTTATCAGAGTGGTCCGAGATGGCTGCCTGCCGCCCTGTCCAGGTTCCTGCGGATGAGAGAGAGAAGGGGAAGGGGAGGGTGTGTGCATTCTCCATAGTGGTGCAACACAGAAGTTAACACCCATTTCTGCTCAGACCTCATTGGCCATAACTTAATAACAAGGTATCTTAGTCTGTTCCAGCAGCATAACAAAGTACCACAGACTGGGTGTAAATACAGAAATTTATTTCTCATAGTTCTGGAGGCTGGGAAGTCCTAAACTAGTGCCAACTGATTTGGTTTCTGGTGAGAGCCCTCCTCTTGGTTTGCAGCTAGCCACCTCTCACTGTGACCTCACACAATGAAGAGAGAGGGAAATTCTGTCCTCTTCTCAGAAGGCTACAGTCCTATCAGGTTAGGGCTTCACCCTTGCGACCTCATTTAACCTTAATTACCTCTTAAAGAGGCTGTCTCCAGACACAATCACATGGGGTGCCGGGGGACTGGGTGAGGCAGACATAGGAATTTGGGGGGGGCACAATTCACTCCATAGCACATGGCCTCACCTAGTTGCAAGATGCCTGGGAATCGTAAGTATGTCTTCCAAGCAGGATTCTATTACTGATATTGGAGATCCATTAGTAGTCTCTCATACAACCCAACCCAGCTTTTTACCTGTCCTGTTCTTCTAGGCATTTCCTTTGGCAACACTGTTTTAGTATCTTTGTTATTTTATTTGCAGTTTTCTGAATCCCACCACCACAATCATATCTATATTGAGAAATAAATATACCATAAAGACCAGCATTAATGACTGCTTTATTGGCTACCACAGCTCTCCCCAGTGCTGTAAATGAATGTTGATTTAGCATGTCAGAGAACCAAAGTGACCAATGAGCTATCACTGATTATATGAAACTGTTTTAATTTAATAAGGCTCCATAAAATGGGAAAGCAGAGCCTCCTTTTGTTTTCTACTAATGACTGGCTCAGCTTGTGTTCTGTGGCCTCTCAGCCTGACAGAAGTAAGGACCTGCTCAGAGACTCCTCACTTGCCTCAGAGAGCTGACCACATCTTACAGAATCGGATTATAAAGATATGCAAATTAAGGTCAAACAGCCCCACATCTGAGATTTAATGGCTAATCTGTTCAGACAGCTGCTTCTTGGCCATTAAATTACAAGGTGACTGAGTTCATTAAGATTTTCACACACAACTAACTCCTCAAATTGTATTCCATACTTTTCTAAGACTTTCATGGGCAAACCTAGTCAGATGAACTATGGTTATAACAGAAAGAGCCAATCTATTGCCATTTGTTTTCCACTAGACAAAGGCACATTATTTTCAGGTTGATTAAAGCTGATCACTCAAGCCAGATTCCAGGATGAGGTCATGAAAACCAGTCACTGGAGTTTTATTGCCAAAGGCAACTGGGAAGAGTCTAGTTTTCTTTGCTAAAAGACATATTGCCAAAAATTCAGATTAAACTTTAAAATTACATTATCTTTGTCAGTGTTATCCTGCACACATTAAAAACAATGAAGCCAAATGCAGTTCCTTAAACATTAGTCTTCTGTATAGACATTGTTTTATATTTATATATCATTGGGTTGTATCAGGCATTGTTTATTTTATTATTATTGCTATTCTCTTCCTCTTCTCTGACAATTGAAACCTTGTTTATTTTAAAACTACACCTATAAGCAAAATAATATGGAACATGCTTCATTCTGTTGATAAAATTTGTTTAATATTATTTTATTTTTAAGTATGAATTTTAATAAATGATAACTTCACCACTCATACTTTCTCTTAGATAGTATAAGCAACTTTACTTCCACAAGACATCTAACTAATGAATTAAAATTACAGTGAATTCTTAAAACAACTCTGAGTCTTGTACTACAAATATGTTATAATAAAATCTCACAAACTGGCAACAATAAGTAAATGGCTATTCTACCAAGAGAGACTTCTTAATCCAAAATATTTTTAAAGGCAATTTGCTCTCACCATGATGAGATAAGAAGTAAAATGAACTAGTATTATTTGAACCATAAATAGAAGCCATGTAACACAAAGTAATTTATTGCTAAAACCAGAAGCTGAAGGCTCATAGAATAATATTTTCATTTATGAGCTCTTGATTTAAAAAATAATAATAATCAGTTTTAGATTAGACTACCTTTTCTAACCAGCAAGGCCCTGAAATTCACAGAGCAAAAATCACTTTCAATCATAATAAGAACTGATAACACACTGAATTATCATGAATTTCAAAATGAAATAATCATGAGACAAGAGTTCAAATGGTTCTTGGAGTATAACCAAAGGAAATAAGCTTTAACATTTCTGAAAAATTCCTGTCTACATGTGTTGTTATTTATAAGGAAGAAAAATTCTTAGTAATCTAAGTATCTTTTTATAGAATATGGTTATAAAGTCATTTAAAACTGCCCTCAAAACAAGATGAAACAGTATGTAAAATAGTCATGATAAAATGTTAATATAAAAAAGCTTAAGTCCTTAGACTTTTTTTCCTCCAAAGGAATGAATCGCTGAGTCCGGAAATAATTTTGGTTGTCATGAATATAGACACTGTAAGTAGGATCCACATTTGACATCCCTGATCTAATGCTGCAATTTTAATAGTGAAGTACAACACTGCAAACCTCAGTTCCAGTTTTCTCTAGTGGGGCATTTACTTGAAGTCCATACATATTAACTACTCCTTCCAGTTTCTCCCCCATATTCTAGATGTAACGAGGTTGCAGAGTGCTCCAGACTCCATGGTGCAGGGAGGAAGCACCTTCTTTTTCTCCCACTTTGCCTTCAGATATCTCCCATCAGATCTTCCTTCTCGGCCCCTGGATGATAGCTTAAGTGGTTCACATTGATTTGTAGTCCCTTTCAAATATTAAAAGGTCTTATTTCCAGACACAGTATTAACAAGTCCTGTATGATAAATATGAAAACTTTGATCTCTCCAGCTTCTCCCTGTTGCCATCACAGAGCAGCAGTGGGGAAGAGGCACGGCATGCTCTGTATCTTCACAGTCCCCTCGTGGGGGAACTTGGCTCCGCCACTTTTCATCTTCCACTCACTCCGCACCCTTTGGCTCCTCCATGATTGGAGGAGAAGAGGTGAGGGGGACAAACAGATCCAACCCAAGGGTGCTGTTTTGTCCTGGTGTGAGTAACCCCTGTATGGCAGAGGCCCCAAGGCTGGCTCTTTCTCTTCAGGGGATTCTTTGAGGACTCTCCCCTCATATATATCCATCACTTTATATATTTTTGACATGGGCAATTCAATCCCCAGACGGCTGCTTACTTCCACCACCCCAGATCCTGTTTCTGGTGGAGTGCCCCACACTGGCCACTCTGGCCCAGGAATTTCCTGCATCAAGAGGGAAGAACAGCCAGCATTGCCTCACTACAGCTGCTCACCTTGTCCTGCTTCAGAGGCAGGTCCAGAAAGCCTTGGACCTTAGAAGTTTCTAGGCAGAAGCCAGCCCCAGATGCTCCCAACTCTGGGTGTCACCTGTCAAATGTGTGACTCCCCTGTGACCTCTCCCACCAGGCTCCCCACCAGCCCCACTGCTTTAGATGGACTTACTGAGCCCCTTCGCCAGGCTTGACGTGGAAGAGTAGCATCCTCTCTCCTACCGGAGGGCAGGGGCCATGCCTCAGAGCTCACAACCTGCCAGACTTCCAAGAAATCCTCATTCTCAGTCCTTCACTAAACCTAGAAGAGGTAGCAGAGCCAGTTTTGAGTCACCTCTTAGCAAGTCCTGTAGAGATGGTCTAGCACCACTCCTCAGAATATGGGCGTACTTGCCACCTACTATTCTTAACTTTGTGGTCTCAATTGAAATTGAGAAAAATCCTGCTTTGCACATTATCCCTCTCTCATAAATAGATAATTTTCCTCTACTGTCTCTGCTTGATTCCCATGGATTACCCTAATAGTCAAGTGACAAGTCAGTTTCAGGTACTTGGTTTTCTGCTCAATCACTCCCAGATCTTGGAGGCTTTCTTAAACAGATCACATGAATGCTCCACTCAGTCTGTTTTCTGAAGTGTCTTATAACCAGGATTCAGACAGGACCAGGCCTGTCTGCTGAACTGGTAAGGCAGGCCTGCCAAAGGGTTTTCTCTGTTTTGTTGGTTGAAAAAGAGAGAGGCTGGGTGTCCAAGTCCTGGTAGAGGTTCAGGGACATTTTCTTGGCCAGCCCTACAGGCCTGGAGTTGAGTCTGTGGAGAGGGTGGCTACAGGCAGAGGCTGAAGGAGCTCTTTTCTGTGTGACACTGTAAGACATGAGGATGTAAGCAGTGCTGCCTTTGTGCCCAGGGAAGGAGGCATCTTCTCCATGGTCAGGCACAGATCACCGCGTGCCTTCAGAGCACTAAGGACCCAGGAGAAGGTGGCACAGCTGATAGTTCACAGCTTTGGAAGGTCAGAACATCAGCTGAGTTTCAGTGGACCCCCATGACAGAGGCAGTGGACATCAACAAGCTAGTTCCTGGCAAACTACCAGGGGAAATTAAAATATGTCTCTTCTGCATGCTTTCACCAAGCAATAAGCCCAGGTTCTCTGGGTGATATCCAGCCCCCCTCCAAATGTAGCCCAAGTCAAACAACCCTATATGAAATAGTGGAAAGAGAATGGAATAACTTCCATAACAACTCCCATTTTGGAAATGAAAGGACACAATAGTCCCTGGACCATAGCTTCTGTTCTTCCCTGCTGGACATGAATAACGACTCCATGCCCTGCCAGTCCTTGGTCTGCCTGCCAGCTGCCCCTGCTTCTGATCTTAGAGAAGTTAAGTAACTTGGCCGTGGTCAAACAATCAATAAGCAGTAGAGCTGGGATTTGAACTCAAGGAGTCTGGCTCCAAAGCCTGGGCTTTAAACTTCACTGTCTGATTCTAAGGAAAGTATCTGAAAATAGGTGGACCTCAAGCATATTCAAGCATGGTACTTACTTTGGAAACTTAAGATGCTAAATTTTGAAACTACATGGGGTCCTAAAATTTCTCACAGAGACCATTTTAGAGTAGGGAACAAATTTAGATCTTTTGAAAACCATAGGACTCTATGTCTCTTAGAAACTAGCCACCACATACTACAGCCTGAGTCAGTTTCTTCTTTCTCTACATTTCCATAACACTGTGAACACACCCCGTTATGGCTTTTATTACAGTGTCGGAATTGTTTTTATACATCTGTTTTTGTGGTCTGCAAGCTCTTCAAAGAAAAATGTATGTCGTATTAATCCTCAGTAATGCTCTGTAACATGGTACATTTAATGAAGGACTAATTAATATTTAATCTATAAATATCCATCTAATCATATCTTAATTTAGCCACAATGTAGGTGAACTCCCGTTGGGTTTATTGTCATTAGCCATTACATATTTTAGAATCCAACTATAGTATTGAAAAAATATTAATATTTAATATAGACATACATTAAAAACTAAAAGTTAAGCAACAAGAGATAAAAAATAATAGCAAACAACAACAAAAGAAACAAAACCTTGTTTCCCTAAATTAAGCCTTAGAATCATTAATCAACAGAAGGTATATTATTAGTTAGGTTCCAAAAATGTTTTGGTTGGTGTCCAGCTCAGCTGGCCCCTTTAAGAGTCTGCACCCAGACCAGGGAAACAGAGTCCATGATCGCTTTCTTCAGAAGCTGCAGAGACAGTATGCTGAGAGATAACAGAGAAACTCTTAGTCGGTTGCTCTCTGCTCCAACTTGGAAAACTGGGTTTATATAAACTTTCATACTACATTATTACATGGGACAACTTTCTCCTCAGCTTCTCCAAGCAGAAGTAAGATTATTGAGATATTTACCCTGTCTCATTTACTCTTCCATCAGCATTTCAATGGGATAGGGAGTGTTGGAAGAGGTTTGTCTGGGCTTGATTATT
>JAVSCE010014441.1:0-152404 GCA_032199065.1 Smutsia gigantea | reverse complement strand
AATGCCAATTAAATAATAGTAATCATAGCTACAAATTGTAGAGCATCTAACATAGACCAAGAGTATCTTCATGATAATCTTGAAAAGGAGGTAACCTTATTTCTAGCTTTCCGGAAGAGAACAGTAAAGCAGAGGGAAGAACACCACGTGTGCAGCCAAGGTCCTGTTGATGGCCCTGCACCGCAGACCACGTCTCAGTCTTAAAGTCTTATACCCCCGGTGTGTTGAAGGAGGTAAGAGAGAGGGGCTGAGGCCAGCAAGAGACGTGAGAGTGGAGCAAGCAAGCCTGCGTATGTCTTAGGAGAGCATGATACAGTGTAGACTTAATGTCACATTGTTTTTATTCTCAGGCTGAAATGCCTGGGTCAAAGCAAACCTTGCTCTAGGAAAGGTTGTAACGGAATTTCCACAGAGTAACTATATGGTAGTAGTCCCATGGAGTTGTGACTATTTAGATGGGGTGCCACTTTTTTTCCTCTGCATCTTTACTAAACTGAAGCTGAACAGAACAGGGACTGCCCGGCTCCCACTCCCCTTAGAAAAAAGGACGGGGAAGTGTGTCACGAAATTACTTATCACATTTAAGTGGCTTCAGACTTCATTAAGTGTTCTGTAAATCCTTACCATCCGGACATTCTGATAAACTCTGCTCTGGGGACGTATTATTTTGACTTTGATAATTTGTCTTCTACCTCATTCAGTTTTACGCAAGAACACAGAAAAATCAATTGGTGTTTTGTTCCATTGCTTTTATTCAGTAAATGCCTCTTTTTACCTTTTTTTTTTTCTCTACCATGCTTCAAAGTAACACAACACGATAGCATCAGCCTTGGGTATTAGCCTTCACAGATAGAAATGTTCTTGAAATAAGCTCAGTAGGACTTTCTGTAATAATTCTACCCATGTTCTCAGACTCCTATCAGTCCCTGAGGTAGTCATAATAAACATGAACTGAAGTTTCAAAATCTTCAGGAAATTCTGGCCTTAAAAAAAAAAATTGTCTTTGGAGGTTTCTCCAAATCTGTAAAAATAAAACCAGGAATTATTTAAGAAGATAACTCAGAAAGCTCTGTTTATATGGTACTAAAAATTATAGCCTTAACAATTTCCAACCAAAGTAAGATAGTGATTTCATAAGAAAAGGACTCCTTAAAGGGAAAATGAGCATTAAATGCTTTGGCATTTCAAGTGCTCCATTTTCTTAAAAAAAAGAAGTAAGGTTTAGAAAAGTAGTTTCATGAAGTTTTCCTAACAGTGTAAAGTTTGTAGGGCATGTTTAATAAACACCAGTTCATTTATTAAAATAGCTTTGAGGTGGTCTTGCTGCCATGTAAAATTTAGCTTGCCAGGAAAAGTTTAGTCCAGACCCAAATTATCATTTTACTGATACGCCACTTAGAGATAACATGCACTTAGCAATCCTAGGTCACACATTGTGACCTGAAATGTATATCGCAGCTAACCTCCTCAAGTTCATCTATTTTTGCTACCTCTTGGTCACAAAGCGTGATTCATGCTTAATTATTTCTGGAAATTACTAGCTTAATGAACTCCTAATGAATACTTTCCACGCCCCAGAAATTTCCAACTGAAATCTTGATGATTTTTCTTATAATAAATTGACTTAAAAGTTAATTTTCCTGTGACTTCCACCTTTGAAAACATCTGCTTTTTTATAGTGTCCTGATTGCCTTCATTATATGTTGTTTCAATAACCTGTAATCTTCTTACCCTGCTTCCCACCTTTGTTTTCTAGGAAAAAAAAAACCAAAACGGACCAAATTTCAAGACCTGGATTAAGTTTATAGTACTCCGTGAGGTTTCCTGGTGTCCCTCCTGTAGTCTCCCACTTACCCCCTGCTGCCTCTCAGAAAACCAGCTCTTATAAATTGTAAGCACTTTCAGCATCACATTTACCCCAGTATGCTACAGCTCCTGGTTCACAGGAGACTCTAAAGCAAGGACCTTGTTTTTGTTTTTGTCTTGTACACGTACCTGAGATTTCTGGAGTAGTGCTTGACACCTAGATATCCTGAAAAATTATTTGGTGAAAAAATGAGTGATGAGAAAGAACCATGAGAATAGGTGGTTTCTATTTCAAAGATAATTTTGTTTCTCAGTCCTCAAAATGAGGTAAAATCTGTGTATCTATTTTGTTGTGATTAAAAATCATTTACGGACATGTAAGTGTTAACAGCAATCGACTGCCTGGGTTTGAAATGTAACTTTACCATTTTACGAGCTAAATGAACTTAGAAAGGTAGGTTAATTCTACCTTCTCCTCAAAAAGAAGTCCTCAGTTTATTCATCTGTAAAATAGGGGTTGTAACACTATTTACCTCATACATTCCTTGTGAGGACTGAAGGATATAATGCACACAAGGGGTTTTCCCAAGGCTCAACACAGACGAACAGCTCTTATAAATGACCAATTACCAGAGTAGTGTTTAAAATTTTCATTTTAAAAAAGTGAAGAAAAAAACCTCAGTTTATGGCCACTTCTCCTGTTTATCTTCCTCCTTCCCTCCCTTTCCTCTAACAGCTCTAGTGAGATAAGCCTGACAAACCTACTAATGTATGCAGAGTTGCAAGATGAAAAAAGTTTATGTCATGACTGCACAACAGGGTGAATGTACTTCATGTCACTGAACTGTACAGTAGAAAGTGTATTTAAATGGTAAATTTTATATTACATATATTTTACCATGATTTTTAGCATTTAGTAAACATTTCTAAATGACATAAAATAAACTTCACATATTAAAAGTGTATGATATTTTTGACTATTAACATATGTATACACCCATGGCACCATCACCACAGTAAAAACAATGAAAATGTTTAACATCTCCAAAATAATCATGTGTCTCTGTGTAATCCTACCCTTCCTCCCTCTCTGCCCCCACCCTCAGCCAACCACTGATATTTCTGTCATTATCAGTTAATGTATATTTTCTAGCACTTAATATAAATGGAATCATTCTGTCTGGTTTCCTTCCCTGAGATTTATCCATGCTGGTCTATCAATTCTTTTCATTGCTGAGTAGTATTCCATTGTAGGTATTCTATCATCATATGTTTATCCATTCATCTCTCAGTGGGCATTCGAGTTGCTTCCAGTTATTTTTCTTTTTCTTTTTTTAAATTGAAGCATAGTTGACATACAATATTATATTAGTTTCAGGTGTATAACACAGGGATCTGATATACATTACAAAATGCTGCCACAATGGGCACAGCTACCATCTGTGTGATATTTCCAGTTTTATAACCACTGCAAACAAAAATGCGGAGAATAGTTACGTACAACTCTTTGGAAGGACATGTGCTTTCATTCTCTTGAGTAAAGAACTAGGAATGGAACGGCAGGATCTGATGGTAGGTATATGTTTAAGTTTTTTAAAAATCCCACTAAATTGTTTTCCAAAGACATTGAGTCCTTTATACAAGCACCTGAGAGTTTCCATCCCTCCACAGCCTGGACACTTTGGACCACGGCCTGGAAACTCTCTCAAGGCAGTTCACTGGGACAATGGTAGTTCTCAACTTGTTTACTTCCTATCCATCAGGTGTCACTCTTCTTTCTTGTCTGATTTCTGTTTACTTGAAAGTCATTGTATATTTTTTTCCAGTTTTTTAGTTGTTTCTAAAAGGAGGATAGATCGAGGCCCCTTTGTTCTGTCTTGTTCACAAGGTTAAGTCTTGTATGTCTTCATTCTTACAGTATGAACAGTTTGATTTACCAAATAAAACAGGAAAGATGTGATCATTAAATGAATTTGCAATCATATCTCATGCTTTCTAGTATTTTAGTTTACAATGGACACCAAATAATTAATCTATTATTTATATTGTGTTACATTTGGATATTGGATCTATTATAAAGTAGGTTGCACACAGGGAAACATAATTTTTTAGCTATTGGTTTGGGAAGAAGAGAAGCAAGGGGACTATATCACTCTAATTCCTGGCCAGATAGTTAATTTTATACTCTCTGTGCATTAGCATCAGAGAAGACAGTGGAGTGTGGAGTATGGAGTTGCTCAGCGCTGCACCCGGTCAGTCTTAAGGACTAAATAAATGTAAATAGTTGTTGATTCAGTTTGGATAATTTAGAAACCTATTACATACCAGCTGAACTGCAAGAGGTACTTCTAAGGAATTTTCACTTTATCCTACTTTCCATCTTTTGTGTTTTATCAAGCAACTCTCATTAAATCGGGTTTTTAAAGAACCCGTTCACCCTAGGCACTCTGGTCGCTGATTAGCAGATACCACATTATGCTTCATATATTTTCTGGTGTCAACATGTTGCTCATCTGTTAAGAGAATATTCCTGGCTTTGGGGAGTTAGTGCAAGCTAAATGCAGTCCTCCAACAACCCAAAAGGAAGGTCATCTGTGAGAGGCTCTGATCTGCATCATTGGCTATCATTTTCCAGGAAGTCATAGAGGGGAGAGCTCAGGACCTTTGGAAGTGCACATTCTCATTAGAGTACGTCTTAGTATACATTCCCCACATGTTATCCTTCTATCTTTACATAGTTTCAAATGGAAGCTGAGTTAGAGGAGGAAATGACTCTAGACTTCGATGAAGCAGCTGACATGCGCACACTGAGGTGGTGGGGCTGGAAAGTGCAAACCTTTGGAGGAAGTGAAATGGTTCCCAGAGGCTGAGCAGTCTCTGCGGGAGCCTCTCACAGGTGCTGAGTGTCCCAAGGCAAAGAGGAGGCCCTGCTACAAGGTGTTCATAGGTAATAAATCCCTCCAATGCAGGTGCAGACTGGGGATAGGACCAGGGAAGTGAAATTCCCTCACCGTGTATAAAAGGCCTGTCAATAAATGAGCACACTTTTCAGGAGCTTCAGACATTAACTTTTTGATGCCACAGGCCCTGGAGTGAGGCACAATGAAACAGTAGTAAAGAGTGAGGAGTAAGAAAGATGAGAAAGCTTAAGTGGTCTAGGCTGAAGTCTTCAACAACTCCAAGGTCAATGTTTTACCATTATTGTTGAAAAATCAGTTTTAATTTTTTTATAATTTTTGTATTGTGGTAAATATATATATAACTAAATACACCATTTTAAAAGCCATTTTAAGTATACAGTTTAGTGATATTAAATATTTTCATATTGTCAGGCAACCATCACCACCATCCATCTCTAAAGCTCTTTTCATCTTACAGAGCTGTAATTCTGTATCATTAAACATTAACTCCTCATTTTCCTGTCCCCCCAAGCCCTGGGCAACACCACTTTATTTTCTGTCTATGATTTTGACTATTCATGTACTCCACATAAGTGAAATGTCTGTCTTTATGCCAGTACCACATTGTTTTGACTACTGCAGTTTTGTGGTGACTTTCGAAATCAGGAAGTGTGAGTCCTCCAGCTTTGTTCTTATTTTTCAGGATTATTTTTGGCTATTCAAGGTCCCCTGAGTTTTCTTATGAATTTAGTTTTCTATTTTTGCAAAAAATGCCATTGGGATTTTGATAGGGATTGTGTTAAATCTGTAGATTGCTTTGGTTAGCATCAGAATCTTAACAATATTAAGTCTTCCAATCTATCAACATAGAATGCCTTCCTATTTATCTATGTCTTCTTTCATTTATTTCAGTAATGTTTTGTAGTTTTTAGTGTACAAGTCCTTCACCTCCTTGGTTAGGTTAATTTCTAAGTATTCTATTATTTCTGATGCCATTGTAAATAAAACTGTTTTCTTAGTTTTTTTTGACTGTTTGTTGTTAGTTTAGAAAACAATACTAACATCAGATTAGAAGCAAAACGAACACCTTTGGCCACAGAAATAACTTGAATGTAAAATAAAAGTCAATTCACAAACGTTGAACTAAAAGCCAAGTGAGAGAAAACACCCTGTTAGATCACTTAGGTATTTATTCTAGGTTGAAATAATACATGGTGATTAGATGGCGCTACATGCCTCCTCAGTCTTTTTTTTTTTTTTTTTTTTTTTTTAACTAAAATATCATTGCCTCCTCAGTCTTTTACTTCTCAGATTTATAATGCTGGCTGGCTGGATGAATGTAGTCAAGATGTAGAAAAAAATATATCTACATTTAGTAGATAGGATTCCTCAAACTTTTTCTCTTAAGACTGATATATCAACTTGAAATTGACCAAATAAACCTGATCATTTTTCCCCTAAAGATTTTAACTAGCATAAGCAGAAGTGGATTACTATTAGAGGTACTTGTGTGGTGGATAACAATAGGAAAAGCATACTTTGGGGTGCGTGACCTAGTTAGATATAAGCAGATCTGTGATGGTGTTTAAAATTGGCTCTCTGGATTGGAGGAGCAGAATCCCTGATTTAAAAGAGTGTTTCCTAGTTTCTGTGGTTTAAATACTCTTGCCATGGCCAGTTTCAAGTTAGCAATGTGGTGTCACTGAATGTGTACTTGGGAAGAGGCCCACAAAATTGGCCCTGTGCTGATGGTACAAGCTTGGTCCAGCTCACCAGTGGATACAACTGAGCCACTGTTAAATAGGTTATGAATTTTCTGCAAGAGGTCCAGCTTCTGCCTCTGACAGCCTCATCTAAAGAATTTCTAATATCCCCCAATTCTCTAAATCTTACCTTGTTTCTTTTGGGTCTCCTCTAATGCCCTGTTCTAAATTCCAGGTTTAAGCCCATACCTCCCACCTTTCTAATTTTCATATGAAATATTCTTGAAAATGATAATTTAAAAAGCATTATACATATTAAGTTCTTATCTCAAAACATATTCTTTACAGGAAAAAATTAATATAATAAAGAAAAGGAATATAACTAGTCATGCCACTCTTCAGAGATAACCACTGCAAATTCTTTGACACATAGCTTTCTAGACATTTTTACATATTTTCATATATATGTATATACATGTATGCTTATTCATATATATCTCATATATTTATAAGTTCATAAGAGAGAAAAAAATAACTATACCATATATGATGTTTTATGATCCATTTTAAGCTTCAAAAATATAATTTTGAAAATGTTCAAACAATGGAGGGACAAAGAATTTAAAGAGGAGGTTATATGATTGAAAGCAGAGAACCCAAACTAACTTCTTAGATCACTAATTACATTATGTCTTGGAAAAAAGATTCTCCTATCCCTTCCCATAAACAGCAATTTCTGATGTTCCTTTTGAAAAATCCTAATGTATTTTAGCATGTTAAGTAGTCCTGCAGTATGTTTTACTCAGTGCATGATGAGTTCAATTATTAAAATACTAAATAGTATTAGTATAATACTACAGTAATACCAAATAACTGAAATAATTTGAAAAGAACTTCTTTTTCATGAAACACTAATTTCACAGAACATTTAAAAAGTCTTTTTAAGTTTCTGTCTGATGTACAATGATTTACCGATCTAGTCCTCTACTATTGGTTATTTAGGTAATTCTGAGTGGGGTCCACTGAGACCAAACCTGCGAAGGACATTTCTGTAGCAAGTTAGCAAAAACATACACACTCTACATTACCCTCCGGAAGTTTGCTCATTTACTGCAACCACTTCTCCATGACCTCAGAAACACTAGATAGAATATTATTTTTAGTCTCCACCAATCTGTCAGGTGATACTGTTTATTCTCCTTTAATGGACATTTCTTTGATGACTGGTCTGCCACTCCATCTTCAGACTCAACATGTGGGAGTTTTATTTGTTATTGTTTTCTTTAGGTTTGGTTTGATTTGTGGATTTGTTTGTTTCTATGTATTTATTTATGCATTGGCTGTTAAAATTATTACTACTAGTATTTGCTAAGTAGGAATAAAAACCTTCCAGTTATGTGACAAGACATGTAGGTCTAGTGTGGAGATAGCTAGTGAAAAGAGCTTACAGTCATAGGAAAAAGCAGAGACAAAAATTCCTGCATTCTGCTTTCAAACATGATAGTTTTTTACAGGAATTTAAATAGAATACCACTTATGCCTGAAAGTAACTTAAGTTACTGAAGAAATGGCTAAGCTTTCTATTAGCCTCTAACTTAAAAATTCTTCAAAAAATGTTAGAGTTTAGTAACCTAAGTATAATTAATAGATAAGCGTTCATATATAGAAAGCAGCTGAATTTTACCTTAAGTGTTATAATACATAACTTATCTACAAGAAACCAAATGCCTTTTGGAAAACTTTGAAAGTTATTTTGTTGGGAAACAATTCAGCCTGAGAATCATTAGTTCAGGCTACTTATGTTTTATGTCTATTTTTTTCTGTTTTTCTTTTTTTAATTTTCTTTTTTACTTAAGAGTTCTGTTTTTCTTAAACCTATCTTTTCTATTCTAAAAACACTGTCATTTAAATGTTTCATTTACTCTCTCAAAATGGATAGGACCTTGACATTTTCTTGTAAAAAATAAAACCATAACATTGACATTAGAGGAAATAAGTTTATTTAAAAAGACTAGAAAGTTTATTAAAACTGCTTGATCATTACTGAAATAAAGCTTGAACATTAGTTCTCTTTGCACATAGTAGGTGCTTGCTTATTGGTAATTGCAAGGAATGATTGGTGAACTATGGATTGATCGATTGATCCTTTTTTATTTTTATACAATTTAATTATCTTATCTTACACTTTAAAAATTCACTTTGGATGCAGCCCATCCTACGGTTTCATTCAGTGACCAAATTGCTCTGCTAGAGACAGGTTCAGTAGTAGTTTCTTTCCACATTTATCCCTTTTTATTTAAGAAAAATAAGGCATCTTAAAATTTTTTTTTTATCTATGACATAATTTATCTTCATAAATTTATTTAGATCACTTTGGGACCAGCATGTCCTTAGGTTTTGCCCACTCATCAAACTGCTCTATGTTGAGATAGCCGAGTTCAACAGCAATCGCCTTTAAGGAGGGCCCGTTTTGTGTGCTGCTTTAGCAATCTATACCCTATGTGAAGATTAAGAGCTGTCACCAACATGAGAGATTCGTTCATTAGCTTGTTGATCCTTCCCATGTTGGCCTGGATTCCCACAACAGTTTTCTGTGAAGGAAACTGATGCATCCCCCAACAGCCTGGCAGAGTGCAACACTTTTTAAATCATCATTGGCTTGAAAACATTCAACTCAAAATGTCCATTGCAGCCTCCATTGGTAACAGCGATTTGATCCCCCCTGACTTGGGGTGTGACCACAGTCATCGCTTCACTCTGTGCAGAGGAACTATGGATTGAGCAGAGGATGGAACACTAGGTTAACTGAACGTCTTTTACACAAATCCCATGTTCCAAAAATTTAAGTTATTGGTACTTATATGAGGTCAGCTTTATATGAAACCAATCTTTTATCATAGAACTTTTGAAGCTCCTAAAATTGAGGTTCTAGTCTAATAAAAAGACAACAGAGTAAAATAATTAAATAGAAAATGTACAACTACACAAGTATTGTAATGTGTCTGTAAGACACTTAATAATGTGTGTCAGAGAATCCTTTACTAAAATCAAATAAATTAAGCACAGCTCCATGATAGACATTCTATACATTAATAAAGTAGTTAATAACATGACTAAAGAATTTTGAATTTTAAAAAACATTTTAAATTTAATTTTAAATTTAAATTTTAAGTCTCACTGTCTAACACTCTTCCTCTTATTACTCTAGTTGTCATGCTAATCTTCTCTGAAATTTGATAGCACTTTCAGTCTCTACCACATAACTTAGCATTGAATTATATACTGTCCTGTAGAATTCACTTCAGGATATTTGATTTATGATTATTTGACTTCTGGCTATTACACACGTTTCTGGCATACTGTGAACTATAACTATTATATGATAACAAGCATGTGGCACACACATAAGTCTCTAATTATTGATAATTACTGTATAATTAATAACTGTTAGCCCTTTATATTGATAAAGTTCATCTCATTTGGTTTTACAGTAACAATGCAGTGGATATTAATGCAATTATCCCCATTTTATAGATGGGGAAACTAAGAACCAAAGGAGTTAAGGAGTGGTCCAGTGATTAGATAGTCATTGAGTTATGGACTAAACCCCCACATTAATGACATCCAAAGTCCATTTACTCACTTCCTGGTCTGTTTTCTGATTTGCTCGAAGTATGCCTGGTTCTGATATTCAAAACCCATCCAATTCTCCAGTCTTTCTGCCCTGCACAACTTTTTATCCCAGACACTACTTTCTAAACAATTCATGGTTCAAGAGGCTGAAGGGAGAGAGGGAGAGTAAGAAGAAATCGAGAGAAATCAAGGAAGTAGAGACAGGGGAAGAAACTAAAAAGGAAAGACCCAGACTGGAGAGCTCAAGGCCTCTCTGGCCAGCAGATGTGTTTTGTTTGGCCATTGCAGAGCATTTTTTTTTAAGTGAATTTGTTGCCAATTTTTTAAATGGCAAGTGTTCTCATCAATATTTCTGGCTTCTCTTGAAAATATGAGATGAATGACAAATTAGCCTCCAATTTCTGCATAGTGGCAATTGGCTACAGTTGAGTAGTGGCTGCTCCCTTAAGACAGTGTGTGCCCCTGGCTACCCCAGGCCCAACCCTCCCTCTTATTTAACTCCTGATATCTTCCCTCTTCCAGGTCCTTCAGAGATTTGCGGCTGTTTTTCTGCATAGAGAAATAGGATGGCCTTTACCTTATGGCTGTCTTTGTCTCTGGTTTACAGATATCTTCAGCTTTAATAGGTTCTTTTTAACTATGCATATCCTAATCCAAGGGCTGCTGGAACTCAAACTCTTTTTCAGCAGAATAAATTCATTCATTGAACAAATACTTATTGTCTACCATGTACCTGGCATTGTTCAGGAACAAATCTCATCAATTCAGAGTTATATCTTAGATTTCCCCTAAGATGACTAATAATTATGAACAATTAATATCTGGTAAAGAGTCAGTCTTATAACTAAAGATACACACACTTTTAATTATGCACATTCAGAATCAAATTTCAACAGCAACTTGGCCATCAAATCCAAGCACAGCTTTAAGGATTCCAAATGATGAAGTAACACTGTAGAAGATCAAAGTGCTCAAAAGGGTTGGTTTGTATATTTTAAAGATTTGTGATCTCATTTTCTCAACTGTGTTACAAATAAGAAAAACAATACCATTTTTAATTAGGTTTGCCTCAAGAAGCTGGATGGACTTTGGTTTAAAGATGATTCTCTAATTCTCTTATGTGTTACCCAGAACTTCAAATAAAGGAAAAGGTGAGAGCAAAGCAGATGCACATGGATAAATTTCTCTACATTGTCTTATCTTCCCAGACATCTTTTCAGAGAGGCTATCACACTCTCTGTAGAAACTCGACTGAATTTCATTAATCCTATATGGCTATACTTTTAATTTCCAAATCATTAAAGGTAAGGCAGGAATTATGGTAAAATGAGACCATCAGAAAGTTCTATGTGATTGGTTACCACGTGTGCTAGTATCTTGTGGCCACCATATAATGAATTACTACAAACTTTGGGGCTTAAAACCACAGAAATCAATCTGCTCACAGCTATAGACTAGGAGTCTGAATCAAGGAGCCGGCAGGGCTGCTCTGCCTCAGAAAGCTCCAGGGGAGGAACTTCTCGCTGCTCCTTGCTTCCCGTGATCCCGGAGGTTCCTTGGCTTGTGGCAGCAAAATTTAAATACCTGCTTCTGTCTCATGACCTTTCCCTCTGTGTCGATGTCTTCTCTTCTGTCTCCTATAAGGGAACTTGTCGTAAAATTTAATGCCCACCAGGGTAATCCAGGGTAATCTCATTTTAAGATCCTTAACTTAATTACATGTGCAAAGCCTCTTTTTTCCAAGTAAGGTCACATTCACAGGTTCCAGGGGTTAAGACGTGGAAATATATTTTTTTGTCAGTCTATCATCTGACCAACTATACATTTCAGTTTGAGCTCCTGATACCCCGTAGAAACATTGATAGCATACAGATGCACTATTTATACTTAATTCAATGGGTGCTCATGATTAACTCTATAAAAGCTTTAGCAACAAGGCCTTCATTAACAATGCAAACCTTAATCCTGGCATTATTTCTACAAGAAAATTATATGTGGTTTATGACATGCTTGCTTCTCTGTTTCCTATGAATATTTAAATGTTAGTTTTGCCTTTCAAATGATATTGTAGGCTCTGAGAATCCAAGAACTGTGCCTTATGTTTATTAATGTTTTCTACTCAACACCTAAGATGGCTTAATGCATATAGGTAGGTATTTATTGCTGGCTTCCTGACTAGTACTTTCATTGTGACATCAGTCATTATTCATGGTCTTGGTAGAGATTTTGCTAAGGGTACGAATGTTCTAGAGGAATAAGAGCAGCTTTTGTATGATGGGATATTTCCCTTTGTGGGGAGGGGAAAACATGACTAAGTCTATTTCTAGGTTTATCATTTCTTCATTTTTTAGTTCCCTACTGAGTCTGTCCTATTCAGCTGTTTCACTTGACATACATACCAGCTGCCAGAAGATACAGGTAAGAGGAGTAAACTTGTAAAGACTGTTCAAGAACAGAGATACAAGCATATGGCTTAGAAATCCTGACAGAATCCTTTGAGTGATTTACTTAGAGCTGAGGCTCTACAGAATTGCCACTGGGACGTACGTCTGTAGAACTCAGGGAGATTGTGTTGATACCTTAGTTAGAACTGTTTTGAATGATTTTTTTGGAAGAAAGGAAGAAAGGAAGGGAGGGGAAAAAAAGAGAGGGGAGTGGAGAACTTTAAAAGATATTAGGATTAAGGGAAGAGATATGTTTAGGTTCAGAGAACTTCCAAAATTTTGGGGGACATAGTAAGAGATGTCACAGAAAGAGAAACTAAACAAAAGTCTGTAGACAAGTAAAGAAATTTTGCATTGGATTGATGGTTGTAGGAAACAGAAATTAAAATATCAGAAAGTCATGAGTGGGCTGAAGGCTCTTACTAGCTAGAGAAACCAACGGAAAGGGGGAAATTGTGTTTGTGGAGAAGGCAGGGAAATATAAGCCTCAGTGCTGCAATTACAATTTGAATAGCTGGCTAATCCGGGGCTGCTGGAAAGAACCATTCAGACTGGTTAAATGAGTAAGTTTCTTGTGCCAAAATAATGAAGTACCTTAGAGTCATCAGAAGCTAGGCTGAAGATTTGCAGCAAACCTCTTGATATCTCCTTAATTATCTATGACCACCTTCTCCTAAGCATCTCTGAAACTCCATCAACAGAACTCATGGATATTTTTTCCTTTGTGGAGAAACAAAACCTGGTATAATCATACCTTTTTGTTCATTTTAAGTAGAGGTCACTTAGATTTCCTTAAGCTCAGCAAAAACATTATCCAGGCAAAAATTCCACTTCACACAGAAATAACTACTAATCCAAAGCCCCAGATTAGTCTCTAAAAAGTTTTCCTTCAAGCAAAGAATACTGCTAAACTCCAAGCCTTTGGTGAGGAGTTGGTTGAAAAGTTGGGCTTCATAGACCATTCTGTCTGGGAGACATGTGAACGCTACTATCCTTTTTTTGTCTTCCTAGCCAAGGTGTCTCTGAGTGCTCAAGGGCTGTTTCAAACCAAGCTTATAAGAGAGTAAAAAGGGCCCAGTCTGAGGGTATTGGACCTCATTTTTTCTCCTTAAAATGCCCACCAGACTGTAAATGTGAAACACAGATAGGTAAAAATTAAGCATGGTGAAAGTAAATGAATTTTCTATCACCAAATGAACATGTATGTGATGTTTTTAGAAAACAGAAACAAAGACAGGGTTGAGATGTATGTCTGTGTCAGGTGGAGGAAGAAGAAACCGTGGTTGGAACCACCAACCATAGAGAACAAAGCTCCCTCTTGCTCTGCAGGGGAAGGGCGCTGCCCAGGAACGTGTCCACTAGGTGGCGATTCGTCTCTTACATTAGTCCTGTAATTGAAGGTCCCATCTGCTTGCTAAGCGTTCTGGTGGGTGTGATAAAAGTAAATATGCATCATTTGCTCTAAAAATCCCTTTTCTCTGAAAACTCACAGTTTTGAATAGTGGTGAGGACAATCCGGATCTCCCTTTTAGAGTGGAAACTGAGTACTATGATTTTGAAAGATTTCATAGCCAGGTTTCTGAGTATTAAGCAGAGTTGAAGACTTTTCAAGCTTAAAGTAATCTTAGAGATCATCCCTATGATCTCCTTATTTTACAGGTGAAGACATTGAGAACCAAGGGTATTAAATCACTTGTGTTATTAGATGAGAGAACCAGAGTAGTTTCCATGTCACTTGAGTCATCCTGGAACAAGTTAAAAGCTTGTGTCAATCAATGTGATTATAATGCATGGTACATTCTAGAAACAACCTGGGTGCTGGTGGTGTGAAAATAGTAACTGTCCTTACAGTTGGAGAAACAAATAATCTAACAGGCAGTAACAATATGTGGGTACATTACACGATGACCAGCGATGTCTGCCTGGTGCTCAGAGCTGATTGTATGATGTGACAAGGCCAGGGCAGGTCCTCAAAGTGAGGCAAGGCTGTATCTGGGAGAGGAGTAAGTCCAGAAGCTGGCCAGGGACTGGTACAAAGGCAAATAGTTGGTATTAGGAGCCAGCAGTTCAGTTTGAGATAGACCATATAAGTGCCAGAGGTTAACAGTAAGCTATGCTGTAACCAGGCTAATCCCAGGACTCATGCTGGAGTCAGATTACCTCACAGAGCTAAGCCCAGGCAAGAAGGTAGAGACAAGGAGGTCTGCAGGAGGCGATGACCAGGGAGGTCAGTTTTGGCCAGACCAGGCAATAAGAAAAACACCTTGACGGGGAAGCCAAGCAGTAGATGATCAGGCAACTGAGAAAGGATGCAAGAAGCTGGTGTGCAAGTCAGTTTCGCCCTGGTTGGGAAGCTTTTAATACACCTTATGCTGAGACAACAGTCTCAAGACATAAGTGCCCCAGAAAATATGCTGGCAAGCACACACAAGGAGAACTCAATTCTTTCTCTCTTCCTCTCCTTCTCTCCTTCTCTTTCTCTTTCTTTTTCCTCCCTTCCTTCCTTCCTTCCTGTTTCTCTTGATAAAGCTATACACAGAGAGACTGAGTATACTTACCAGACAATTGCCCCAGGCTATGGTGTTACCTTATCAAAACTTAGACAAAATCCATAGGCAAAATTTCAAAAATCCCTGCTCATTTCAAAACAAATATAAAAAGATGTAGTAAAAGGGTGTGTGTGGGAAGGTATTATAGTAAGTCCCTGGCCCCTTTTGAAAAGAAGCTGTCTTGGAATATATTTATGAAGAATCTCTAGCTGTATGTGACGTACCACATACCTACTGCCAGAAACAGTTTCTGATTGAGAGGGTGCTTGGGGTTCTGGGAAAGACAAAAGCAAAAACACAAAGTAAATTGTCTGTGAGGAAGACAAGTTCTTCCTTTTTTCTAGAAAGTAATGCCCAATCAGGCCAATACTGATCCACTCCTACACAAATTTTGCCTATAAACCTTAGGATAGTTGCCTGTTTTCTCCAACAAACAACTGGCTTTTCAGACCACAAGTAAAAAGCCTTTAGGTGAATGTGGATAAAGTGAAGATTCCCATGGCCAGGATTCTCACCTGGCCCTGGTTGGCTTGCTCACTACACACATGTGGGCAATATGTTGTTACTGACTCTATATAAAGAGCTCTGTGTAGTGCTCTGGGCAACACGGCTGCAGGAGAGCAGAGGCTGGAGTGGTGGCAGTGCCGAGGACAGAGACAGAGACGGCTGCGGGGGCAGAGAGGCCCCGAGGCAGAGCCCAGCTTGCTGCATGCAGACTTGCTCTGAGTGGACAGGATCTAGTGATTGACCTGCCACTGTGGGAATAAAGTTGGGTATAAACCCTTTTGCCCCAAGAACATTCCACTGTCATTTCTGTGGTCTCACTGAATCTATAGGGAGCTTGCCTGGGGCTGAACCCTATTGCTAAGACAGTAGCAAACTCAGTAGTGGTATTCCATGAGATGCACTGACAACGAAAAACTAGTTTCCTGCTATATAATAGTAATTTATTTTATAGTTGCACTTAAAAAGTAAAGCGTTTTAATATCTATTTCCACTGTCTTTTTAGTGACATGAAAACTCTTCACCTTTCTTTTCTTAGACTCCTGATACCCAGATGAGGGGATGTTGGCTCAGTTAACATATCATAAAAAAAATTAAGAAAATGAGAACTCTGAAATTAGTTTTTTCATGTTTAAACTTTTTCTTTGAACTTTCATTTCCTAGTTCTGGGCTTTCTGAGGAGGAAGGTGTATTCATCATGGTGTTATATGCCATCCGTTCACCTCAGAAAGGTTCGTTGGCTTCTCTGAAAGAATGTCCCCTTCCGTTAACTTCCTCCAGGTGTGTTAGTGACAGAAAATGAGGCTTAGATCCATCTTCACTACAACAGACCTGAGTTTTTTGTCTTTTCATAAATGTTTCTGCTAGTTTAAACTGGTCTTCCTGTCTCCCTTTGTTAGACTGTGTGTATGTATCTCCTCTATATAATACCAGACACAATTCATGTGAGTCTTACACTGCCAAGTTTAGATCCAATCAAAATGTGTGGTTTCTATTTCAAACCTTTGACCTTAAACCTTTGTTTAATCTTGGCAAAGCTTTGCTTCCTGTTTCTAAGAATAAACTATTACTAGACTCAAAGGCTTCATGCCCACCTAATAGTTCTTAGAAAGCAAATAATCATTATCTGAATGAATTTAGTAGTTTAAGCATTCATGATAATGAAAGAAAGCCTGGAAGAATCAAATAAGAAACACAAAGAAAATGTTCTTGATAAAAATCACTTGTATTTAACAAAAGCCTAAAACACTCAAAAAAGATTGCTTATAATCTTGTCTTTAAAATACTAAAGAGAAAAACCTAGTTCCTGACTGACCTCTAAAGTTTTTTTTACTGTCATGAAACTCTATGAAATCACTTCTATCTAATTTATATTTTAAAAAATCTGGCTGTGTGGGAAAAATGGAAGTTCCTACGGCCAGGACCCTCACTGACCCTAAACTACTTGATGTAACTGGCCTGCTGCTAGGCTACTGCTTCCACACCCTAGGCAATGCCTTATTATTGACTGAGTCACTATATAAAGAGCTCCCCCCCCACCCCCCCAAGTGCTCTGGGCAGAAGCAGAGATGGAGGTGGATTCTGGACCTACTGCTGTAAGAATAAATCCGGATGTCTTGCTAATGGGTTTCCGCCCCGGGCAAATTCACTATGGATTCAGTGAGACCGAGAAATGACAATGTAATGTTCTTGGGGTAAAAGGATTTATTACCTGGCTTGTTCTCCTGGTGATAGGTCAAGCACTAGAATTACATCTGCATCCAACAGTCTGCAGGTCTGTAATCCTTATCTCTGCCTCCACCCAGAGCACTGGGCAGAGCTCTTTATATAGTGACTCAGTCAGTAATAGTTTATTGCCTAGGGTGTGAAGCAGTAGCCTAGCAGCAGGCCAGTTACATCACCAGTAGTTTAGGTTCAGGTGAGGCCCTGGCCATAGGCACTTCCATTTTCCCCACACTGGGTATAAACCCTTTTACTTCAAGAACATTCTGTTGTCATTTCTCGGTCTCAGTGAATCCACAGTGAACTTGTCTGGGGCTGAAACCCTCAGGCAAGATAGTCTGAAAGTCCGGATATATAAATCAAATTTTCCTCTGCTCATAACCAACTACGATGCAAAAGTTGCTAACTTTGGCTACCAGTATATTTAACCTTTTTTTGCATGAGACTTAGTACCTTTCATTTTTTGGTAACAAAATACTTTATTGAAAGGAATGGTGCAAAGATAGGAAGAGGTAGATGTTTTGCTAAAGCTCATAGAAAGTATAAAGGTGACAGATGTGAACACACTGCGCCATTCACTGCGGGAAGTCATCTCCTGTGGGGGAGCCTGCAAGGGTCCGCTCTCACTGTCCCTGTGTTCGCTCCCAGGGTGCTTCCCAAAGACACACAGTATGATGCCAGATTCTGAAACCCCTCTCCTGCACCAGTTTATTACATGATCAGTCGTTTTTAAAATGGATTCCACCTGCTTGTTTAGGTAATGAGTCTCAAGGAAGTCAAACAAATGAGAGTCATTTCTTTCGTAGCTAGTTTTATAGTTCTCGCAGTAACAGATTCGCATTTTTCTCCCCAAGGTTAGATGAAATGATCTTTATTACAAATGAAAATTTTCAAATAATTATGTCAGATATAACTGAATGAAGTCTAGGCGTTACACTCGTTGCATCGTGATCAGCCTGCTTTCCGGACATCCCGAAGCGAATCTGCCCGCCCTTTTGGTTCTGCAGTGCTGGTGGTGGTTCGGGGACCCGCGTGAGGACGCGGTCATCCCTTCGAGTGACTGAGACGCCGTGACTGCTGCATGGTGTCCAAATGGTAGGGCCTCTGGGGCAGTTGGAACACAGAATGTGTGCTGAAGAGCGCGTGGGGGCATGGCTATGAGCCCTGAATAGGAAGCAAGCCCCAGATTCTAGCCAAGCACGTTGAAGAAGGAAACTACGGTTATTCTCTGTTTTTCTCCCCAAGGTTAAATGAAATGATCTTTATTACAAATGAAGTTTTTCACATAGTCATGTCAGATATAACTGATAGACTTTGTGCCGCACATTTTAGGATAACGAAGGGGTGGGACCACGTGTCTCCTGGGTGTTCCCCACGTCTAACACTCAGTGTCTGCGCCCGTTCATTTCCTCTAGGGTGTTATTCATTGCAGTTAATGTATTCTGAATCTCTAACTCGCTAATTTTTGTAATTTCTATTCCTTTTCTGACGTTCTCATTGAGTTTATCCACTTTTCTCTTCAAGCTGATGTAACTTTATGACCATTACTTTGAACTCTGTGTTAGATTGCTTATCTTCGTTGCTTAGCTCTTTTTTTTTTTTTTTTTTTGGCTTTTACCCTGTCCCTTTGTTTGGAGCACATTCCTCGGTCCCATTTTGTGTGACTCGGTGTTTCCACGCATCAGGTTACCCGAGCTACCTCGCCTTGTCTTGAAAGCAGTGACCTAGTCATGTAGTAGGCGTTGGTGGTGCTCAGCAGTGCGACACCCCAGAGCTGGAACTCCCAGGGTGTCGCGAGGGGCCCCCGTGTGGGCTGTGAACGCCCCCTGGTGTGGGGGCCGGGCTGCGGGAGGAGCGCCCGCAGGGTGGGTGCGCGGCTGCGGGCTGCATGTGCTGCGGCTGACCGGGTGCGGAGCTCGCTCCACCGGAGGCCAGCAGTGCTCTGGGGGAATGCTGGTCCTGCCTGGGGCTGGTCGCAGGGTGTGGCAGCGGGAGTCGCTTTGGAGGAGCCCTGCCGGGGCGGCGGGCTGGCGGACGAGCGTGCGAGGGAACCACTGGGCCCAGGGCCGCAGGCGCAGCAGCCTCTGCAGGTGGCCCTCTGCGTGTCCTTGGCTCTGGAAGAGTGTTCTGCTGGGCTGCAGGTCGTCTTCAGGGTGAGCTGTATTCCAGGTAGTTCCTGCCTGGGAGCTCAGGAGGAGGAGGTGGGAGGAGGTTCCTCCATCTTCCCCAAATCCCCCATTCTCTGCATTTAACATCTGCCTACTCACTAAAATTTGTGTTGCAATTTCAGTTTTCAGAAGACAATGATAGACTTCTGCTTCTGGCCATGATGGAGGAACAGCGACCAAGTAAATCCTTTCATCTTAAACAATGAAAAAACATGACAAAGTATGTGAAACAATAATTTTAAGACATTGGACAGCTGGAATCACAGAATCATTATCCCAGAGAAGGGCAACAAAGGGGACAGCTTATTGCCAGGCAGTTGTTCAGAGGGCGGAGCGCAGTGCAGTGTGCAGTGGACGAAAGCACATTGGTTTCACTGAGCTGAGGGACTAGAGCTCAGAGTTTAAGCAAGCCAACGAAGTCGGAACTCATGGGACAGCACCAGAGGAAGGAAACGCACAGAGAGAGTTCTGGAGATCTGTAGAGCAGTCCCCTTGTATCTTACACGGAGGACTAAACTAACACAGCCATGAAAGGAAAAACCAGGGAAAGAACCACTAGAAAGCAGGTTGGCCAAACAGTTCCCAGAGCTTACACAAGTCTGGGAATACTTCTTGTTTTCACAAGATCAGTTAGAGTAAAAATATTTTGTGCTGTCCAGGCTCTTGTGTAGAGTCCTCTGAAGGATACTGCCTTAGTCGTGAGGTTAAGTTAGCCCTAGACTAAAGGTTGCTCTAGACCTGTCCTAACTAAGCTTAAAAGAAAGCCTAGAAAGGACTCAGCCAATTTCCAGTATCTTCACTGCATGGCAGCAAGATACTCTTTAAAGGAAAATAACAAAATCTGGCAAACAATAATGTAAAATTGATAGTATCTGTTATCTAATAAAAATTTACCAATCATGAAAAGAAGCAGGAAAATATCAATGACTAGGAGAAAAATTAATTGACTAACGTGTAACAGAGATGATGGACTTAACATATATACAAGGATATTAGAACAGTTATTATCAATGTTTCCAAATTCCACAAGGTGAAGGAAATATGAACATGAGTTAAAGCTATTCATTCCACATGCAATTAGGATAGATGGTGTCTCCAAATAAAATTGCTGTCCTGAAAATGTGTATAAATAGAATGCAATAACTTTCCTCTTCTCACTTCTCATGCAAATCTTATAATAACACAATTTCATTATAGCAAAACAACTGTAGCTACATTTTAGTTGAATACGTGCACAGATCAAAGAGAAACACTGTTAGCTGAAAGAGGATTGTAACAAGTTAAGGTATATGTTTGATGGATGTTGTGTTGAGAGAATCTGTGGAAGTTAATACCATTGGGCATTCTTATTAAAGCAGAAATTGCAGGTATTAGAGTTCTCCAGAAAAGAAAACCAGGAGGTATATATACATAAACTGACTCAAATTGTCCTCTAGGCCAATAAGTACCATGATCTGCTGGCAGCAACCTGGAGATTCAGGAAAGCCAGTGATGTCAGTGAGTCCAAGTCCACAGGCTGAGAATCAGGGAAACTTATGGTGTGTGAATCCCCTGCCGAGGCCACAGGCCTGAAAATGGGAAAATGGAGGGTGGCTGCTGATGTAAGCCCCAGAGGCCGAAGGCCATAGCACAAGGAGCCCCAGTGTCCTAGGACAGGAGAAGATGGATGTCCCAGCACAAGAAGAGAGAGAGAATTGGCAGATCCTCTCCTATTTTGCTCTATCTGGGCCCAAAGGAATTGGATGCAGCCCACCGCCTTGGTGGGGGCGGGTCTGCTTTACTCAGCCTACGATTCAAATGCTGATCTCTTCCAAGAACACCCTCACAGACTCACCATAATGTTTTATCAGCTACTTGGGCAGGCCTTAGCCCAGGCAAGTTGACAAATAAAATTAACCTTCACAGAGCATGACTGAGACTGAGGGAAAAGAGAGCCACTGATTATCTGAAAAAACATGTAGGATAGAAATACCATTCTTTGTTTATCATTGTTAGTAACTTAAAATTGGGTTTGTGAACCTATTTTAAGATAAAGAATTTTTTTCCCGAGAAATTCAAATAAATAATAAGTTTAGCACATTTCAAGAACTCTTTCTAAGAAAAATTAGAAACACTCAATACCATGAATAAAATAGATAGTTTGTCACAAAGCAAAACTGAAGGAACAAAACAGCAGCAGACTCACAGACTTCAAGAAGGGACTATTGGCTACCAAAGGGAAGGGGTTGGGAGGGTGGGTGGGGAGGGAGGGAGAAGGGGATTAAGGGGCATTATAATTAGCACTCACAATATAGGTAGGTCACAGGGAAGGCAGTACAGCACGGAGAAGACAAATGGTGACTCTGTAGCATCTTACACTGATAGACAGTGACTGCAATGTTGTGGGGAGGGACTTGATTATATGGGTGAATGATGAAACCACAATGTTGTTCATGTGAAACCTTTATAAGATTGTGTATCAATGACACCTTAATTAAAATTTAAAAAAAGAGAAAAACAGTTTGTAGTTGTGTAATGACATGCCCCAACAAATATTTCAGGCTTAGACACCCCGAAGTTCTAAAGGCACATGATTTTTCTAAAGGAAGACACTTACCCTAATAGACTGTCCCCACCATGTCCATTTCACTGCCTATTCCACTGTATTAACAGCAAACATTTACAGCTTATGATACTCAATCGTGCAACATTGGTAAGCCATCTCCTCAGTTCTGGAAGCTGTGCTAAGTGCTATAGGTGTTGGGGCAGGAAAGTGAGCAAAGTCAAACACAGTCCTTGTCCTTGTGGTCCTTATACTCTGCTGGGGACGATAGATATTGTTTCAATAATCACAATAAATAATGTGCAATTACAAGTGGAGACAAGTATTCTGCTTATAAGGATTGTGTTTTATCAAAGCATATAACAGGAGAATCTGACCTCGACTGAGAAAATCAGAAAGGGCTTCCCTGAATCTGAGATTTCACATCGGTTACAAAGGACAAATGGGGGTTAACTAAGTGAGTGGAAGTTTGGTTCAGACGAAGCACTGATGTCCAGACAGCATTGACAAAGGCCAGGTGTCCACTGCTGCCTGAAGGATTTCTGACTGTTGTAGCTGAGGACAGAAATCGAGGGAGATGATGGTTTGAGATGGGGCAGAGAGGCCTACAAAGGTCTGATTATGTGGGACTTTGAGTATGTTAAGAGTTCTGGTCTCCATCCTCAGAGCAATAGGAAGAATTAGAGGGGATTTGGGGAGGGTTGGAGGGTATCTTGATCAGGATAACATTTTGAAAATGCCACTCAATTTTCATTGTGGAGAAAGTTTAGACAAGACCAGCATGCAGGGAGACAAGCTGGCAGACTTTGCCAAGTAGACTTGATGGGAGGAATAATCTGTGTACCAAGTGTCATCAGTAAAGAATGAGAGAAATGAGCTATCATTTGAGATATTTGAGAAGTAAAATTGACAGAACTCAATGATAAAAAAAAGTGAGGAAGAAGGAAACATCAAAGATCATGTTCAGAATTTGGCTTGCATATGATTAATTGGGTGGCGATACCGTCAGCTGAGATAGGAAACTGTCTAAGCATGAGTCCTTAGAGGGAGATCATGAATTTGACCTTAGGTATTTTAAGTATGAAGTGCCTTTGTAAGATCTAAGAGGGTTTGTCAAATAAATGATTGTATTTATAGGCCTAGAGTTTAGAGGGAATATTCAGACTAAATATACATTAGTAAGATAGCTATCTAAAGTGTGGAGATGGAAGACATGAGGGAATATGGTATAGAGTGATAAGAGAGAAAGAGAAAAACAAAACAAAACTATGGCCATGCTTGAAGAATTCCAAAGTGCAATATGTCTCCTTCCTGGAAGGATGCTCTGAGGTCAGAGCATCACTTCTGTGGCACTTCTCCCCCCAGACCATTACCTGATTCTAATCATAAGGGAACATGAGACTACCAAACTTCAGGGGTATTACATAAAATAACAGGCTTGTATTTTTCAGAGTCAAGGTCAAGAAAATGAAAGGAAGACTGAAGAATTGTTCCAGATTAAATAAGTCTAAGTTGACATAGCAACTAAATGCAGTGAATGATGCCAAAATGGATCCTAGAGCTCTGTGATGGTACAAGGAAATGTGGTAGGTGATATAGTCTTATGGCATAAATAGCCAACCACTCATCACTAAATTATGAAGGACAAAAAGGCAGGAAGCATGTTAATCTTAATCATTATTGTATGTCTAGTGACTAGCACCTAAAATGCTTTACATATATAGGTACACAAGAAATATTTTCTAAAATAAAGTACACATATATGAATATATTTTCAGATCTATTCATTGCTATTCTCATTTTCTGAGGTTGATTGGTGTGCTAGCCAGTCACCATTTCCAGGTCCTAAGCTTCTCAGTTCCTGTAGGATTATAAGAGGGGAGAGGGTGTACTTGACTCTTTCTGATCTTCCCACTACCTCCTGCTTCCTTTTCCTAATGACTAAGCTACTGACCTTCATGCCCATAGTCACCCCATGGACACACTCATAAGACTGAGAAAGTCAACAACTTTCACAACCAGGAGAAAGAAAGTCCACTATCTCCAAAGTAGCTGGGGTTTTTTCCACTGAGCCACTAAAGTTGCCATTCCTCCAAATTCCAGTGCCTGGGCTTTTCCCAGTCTTAGCCTGGAGAGCTGCTCAATTACTTTTTTGTTAAAAATAAGCAGCTTGTTGGTATCCGGTAAGAGCTATTATTTCCTATGGGCAATAAGACTATTTGATTAAACTTAGTATCCCCCCAGCAGTACTGACCGGAGTGTCTTATGCACAGTAGAATCTTGATTATAAACACACACACACACACACATACACACAGAATACAGAATACAACTATGGTCCATGTACCACACTTCACAATATAGACATTCATTGATCTTGTAGGCTTCCTGTCTGTGAAACAGAAGGTGGTTGGGGTTGATTAGTAGAAGCCTTCACTATGTTTTATTTAATCGTGCTATAGTAAAGAGGTCTGTATCTCCAACTGAACAGACAATTTATGCTTCATTACATTCTCCTTTCATTTTTGCACTTCAGGTACTTCAATTAAATGGCACTCTATTTTGAATGGCTCATTCGGGTGTGACAAGATGCCAGTGAGTATCTGGAGGAGCTTTGGAATTAAAAGCACCCTTTACACTGGAAGACACTACCTCTCACTTCTTATAATACTCAATTGAACCCTGTGGTTCATAAATATTCATAAGTCTGAAAAGAGTATCTTAGATAAATGAACAAACACTATAGAATTTCTTGATGGAGGCTCAACTAATACTTAAAAATTAGAAATTTATTTTTACAGAAGCGAAATGTTTGCCTCATCTGGAATATTTGACGACTAGGTGCCTTATTTTTAATTACAGCATGCATAGAATATTAATCCTTCAGTGTTTATATATGATCCACCACCATATAAAGCTTGCAAGATGTAAAGCTCAAGGCTTTATTTTCTGAAATTGCATGGAACACTACATATTTGAATATTTTCTTTGGAATAAATTTAATTTCATTCCAGAAATGACCTGTTTTTACATTCATATTGACCTGAATTTACACAAATAAAGGTTTAAATAGGTGGGGATAAGATTTTATGTCAGTTCCTTTACCATTATCATAATTTCACAGAGAATCAGACAGCCTGTAATTTCACTGGTGAAAAGCTGGGAATGAAAGTCGTTTCTCATTGAAGATAATTAAATACACACAAAAAAAAGTATTACTGGTTACTTTTAAAGTATTTACAATATTTTAAGTTATTTATATTTATGAGCCACCAAAGTTATATAAAATGATTCTTCCAACTCTAATTATTTCAGTAGACTTAATCTTTTAACCAAAATGTTGCCTTCAGGATTGATGCTTACACTCCTTAAAACAGAAAGTCCCCATTTTCCCTGGAGTTTTTCATCACTTTGCATACTAATAAAATACCTACCCGATTTATTCCCTGACTTGCTGGCATCCAAAAGCCTTGGGAATTGAGCAAATAGCTCCCGTACTCTGTATTTATATTTTCTCTTTCAAGATGGAAATCAGGGGCTTTTAAAGCGGTTTAGTCACATTTCTCATTAGTACAGGTTAATTCCAGAAGAAATTCGGTGGGAACAGTGTGTTTCGGAGGAAAGACGGAAGAACCCGGAGGAGCCCAAGCAAGAGGGCGTCAGTGACGCTCAGGAGCTGAGCCCGAGCTGATGGATTCAGTGATGCAGCGGCAGCCTTACGTCGCACTGCTCCCTCTGTGGCTGGGCAAACACTTTTTATGAAAATCACGTCTTCGGTTTATTTACTGTCTTGCTCACGCTAGTGCTTTGAACTGTGGGGATTTGTTTCCCCAGGCCCCCTTTCTTTACGGGAGCCTTCCTGCCCCCACACATGCTTTCCTTAAACAAACAGCCTTTAAAAAAAAAAAAGCAAAGAATAGCTCGGCTCTCCCAGTCTGCTTGACTTTCCCACCCGCTGCTCTTAACCGTTCCCCGAACACAGATGGAAGGCAGGCGTGGGTTCGGCCACCGGCGCTTCTCCACCAGATCTGTTTAAATCCCCTCACCAGGAATTGGTTATTTGTAAAACTTGCCATTTGGGCAGCAGCACTCTGCAGGTGTAAAGCGTGCACTGATGGAATGGGCAAGTGTACAGGTAAAAAACAAAAAACAAAAAACGGACAATATGTTTCTCTCATGGCATCTCCTGAGTAATAAAAAAGGCTGAGGCCCACCAGTAACCCCTGACTGAAGGAAGGAAGCGTACACTAAGAGGAAGAAAATGATTTCTTCAATTCTGGACCATCTGCTGTTCCCTTGTTTTGTCAACTGAGCCAAGCAGGGCGTGGCCAGGGTGCCCTCGGGCGGGGTTATTTCAAACTACAGTAGAGCCTTGTGCAGGCAGGCGTGCGGTAAAGACCCTGCAGAATCACAATGCCTCTTGGAAACCAACCGTTCTTCACTGTGTGTGTGTGTGTGTGTGTGTGCTGTCGGGGGAACGAGAGACTTCCCTTTGTCACACACTGAAACTGTTTCCAACATGAGCTTATATAAAATATATCAATTGTGATTTCAAAAGGATACAAGGCTTTTTCTTAGAAAATGTAGTCATAGCGGAGAGATTATCCAGAAGCTAAAAAATGTTTAAGAACCTTGAACTTTCAATCTGTCACTATTAACCTCACCGGTCTTTATCTGCAAAATAAGAGGTTTCCTTAAAATCTACTGTAGGTTTCCTTCTAATACTAACATTTGTCATTAGATAGATCTATTAGGGAGCTATCTGTTATATGTTGACATATATGGAATTCAATATAGGATAGGAATGGAATTCAATACATATAATAGACAACTCTTTATATCAATATATATTAAAAGATACTACATATCTATATCTACATATATCTAGAGGGAGGGAATCAATCAAATTTCACAGGATATAGATTTTAATTCATTACTTCTTGAACTAGCTTTCTATACACATACGTGTGTGTGCAATATGTATGCCTTGTATTGGTGCCACTGTTCAAGTATTTTTGGATTTCCTTCTTGAAGGCACAAAGTAGGGGATCATTTCCCTGCCCTTTTGAAGTGAGATGAGGCCATGTGACTTGCTTGGCCAGTGAAATGTGAACAGAAGTGGTATGTTCCACATCCAGGTGGAAATGTTGAAAGCCAGCGTTCACCACATTACATTCCTTTTTCATTGCTGAGGTGACCATGGAAGCACATAATGACGTGTCAGTTTGGTTTCCTGAGTGATCTGGATAAGCAAGACTCCTGACAGCCTGTGTTGGGCCTGTAGTGTCAGCAAGAAATGTATTTTTGTTGGCAAAACAACTGCGATAAGGGTTTTGTTGTCTACCACAGTGTAACCTAGTTCAGGAGTTGGCATAATTTTTCTGTAAAAGGACAGATAGTAAATATTCTTCTTTTTATTTTTCTAAACCTTTAAAAATTCTTAATTTCTGAACTGTACAAAAACAAATTGCTTGACCAGATTTGGCCTGTGGGTCTTAGTTTTCCAGTGCCCTAACCTAGCCTGTGTTGAGTGTAAAAGCTATTATTTTCTCTCTGTGTCACTTTCTTTAAATGTAAAAAAGAATACAACTGTCCTAATTAGCCACTCAGTTTCCCTGAGAGTAAAAAGAAGAAATGGAGATGAATTTATTTAGAAAAAAGTATCATTATATGCTATGCAAAATGTTATTATTTCAATCTAACATTTCAAAACAATACTTCCAAACAAATTAGTTAAAAAGAAACAAGTTTTTTCCATCATATTCTCTTCATTTGTGTATAGAGAACCTATTCTGAATAGGGCATTTCCATGCTGCAGGCCAACACTTCCCAAGGTGTTTTATAGAGCACTGGTTCTCTAAGATGCTACACAACCACCACTCCCACAGCCCACACCCCACACATGGTTTTTTGCATAAATGAATTCAGGCAATTCTACATACTGTATCCATGGAATACTTTTTTAAAATAAACATTTATTCTGCATCATTTTTTTATTAAAGTAAAATTGACACATACATTGTATTAATTTCATTAAACAAGATGATATACCTGAATTTGGTATTTGTATGCATTGTGAAATGATAACCACAATAAGTCTAGTTATGTGTCCTTATAAAGAGATACAAACTTTTTTTTCTTATGATGAGAACTTTCAAGATCTACTCTCATAGCAGCTTTCAAATATACAATACAGAATTATTAACTATAGTCACCATGCTGTACATTACATCCCCATGGTTTACTTATTTTATAACTAGAAGTTCATACCTTTTGATCCTCTTCACCCATCAGTCTCCCCATCTCCCCTCAGGCAACCATCATTCTGTCCTCTGTATCTATCAGTTTTGTTTTGTTTACTTGTTTTTTAGACTCTACATATAAGTGAAATCATGTGGTATTTGTCTTTCTCTGCCTTATTTCACTTAGCATCATATCCTCTAGATCTATATATGTCACAAATGGCAGGAGTCCATTCTTTTTAATGGCTGAGGATTATTCCATTGTACATATATACCACATCTTCTTTAGCCATTCGTCCACCAAGGTTGTTTCCCTTGGAGTACTTTTTAATGTAATATCTGTGCCCAGATATTAATTGCCCCTTTAAAACCAGGACTATAGGGCAGGTACTAAGGGGTGGACTGTGCTTGAGCTGCAAATTAACAGAAAGCCAGACTCAAATAAGCTTAAATTATGATACAAGTGTATTTTTCCCTCAAGAGGAAGTTAAGGGTAGCGTGATAAAAATGTCACCAAACATCCAGGTTCTTTCCCTTTCTCCTCTGTTGTCTGCAGTGTTAACTTCATCCCAAGTCTCTTTTTCCACTGGGAGTGAAGGTAACTCCTTTCAACCATAGAACTAAGTCTCTGCACTGAGTCTGATTGGGCCAACTTCGGTCACACATTCCTGAACAAATCAAAGCCAGGGGAATATTGTATTCCAATTGGTTTAAGCCCAGGTTCCTCAAACAATACTGACAAGGAAGAGGGGTTATTATAACTGGCTTCGTCCAATCAGAATCTGACTTTGGAATTCGGGTTGCCTCTCAAGCGACTTGGCAACAACATGTCAGGCGCTGACCATGACACCCCTGGGACTGAGTTTCCCTAGAAGACTTAGGAGATTTTTTAATTAGCCTAATATCATCACCATATCACCTTCAAAAGCCAATAATCCATTCAATTTTGAGTGAAGAATTTATAGTGTGATTTTAAAATTATCTTCTTATTTGCTGTATCTAAACTGATCATGCAAGTTAGCCCAAACCAGGAAAACAGGAAATAAATGTCACTTAGTTTAAGAGGAAACAGGCAGTAGGAAAGAAGGGATTTTTTTTTCCTCATTAAGAATCATAAAACAGTTCAACATCCCAAGACTGGAGTCTTCATCACAATGTGATGAGCCACAAGCTGATTTTGTAACTATGAAAAGCTTTGGTCATATAACTATTTTAGCTAGATGATATTTTAGAGTAAAATCTGATGTCTGAGTCCTGGTTCTTCCACTTTCTACATGTATGACCTTCAAAAAGTTACTTCACTGCTCTGTGGCTTACTTTCCTATAGTATAAAACAGAGATGTAAGTAGTACCTGCCTTATAGTGTTATTATGTGAATTAAACCACTTAGGGGCTTAATACATGGTAGGATGTGGAAACAGGGTAGACATATTTGCTATTATTATTGTATTACTATTACTATTTTTTTCTTCTATTTCAAGGTGGTGAGCTGTCTATTGAAGATGTTTCAGGCTAGACAAGAAAAATAGAATCAGAGATATCTTTTCAATGTATTTTCAAGATTATTATTAAGAATTTGCTTTTAACTAACCATATTGCTTCTTAGATAACTGTGATAAAATTTGTAGAAAACACAAATCTGAAAGACATATTTCATGCAAAATGATGGAAACTCAACACCTCATCTTGTATGTAGTTCATGGCTATAAAACTCCTCAGGACATACTCATGCCAAGTCCCCAAGTGTAAGAAAGAATCTGGTTTGTTTTCAATAGTATTTGGGTGCAATTTTAATTGCCAGTTGTTCATGAATTTAATTTGACTCTGAAAAATACAAAATTATTTGGACTCTCCTCTTTGACCTATTATATTGTGGAATAACTGTGCTTACATGATTTTTACTTTTGGAGTACTTTTTAATCCCAGTAGTTTTGAAAGACTATGAGTAGTTTATGTTGTTCACCAATACTATAATTCCAAATGTTATTTTTAAAATTGTTAAAAGAATACCTAATCCAATTGTGATCTAATAATGAAACAACTAGGACATAGGCTACTTTGTATTGTTTGCTAGACGGTTGAGTGAACTAGGCCGAAGTTATAGATTCTATTTAAGTATGACATGGTCCAGTTTGAGAAGCTCAGAGCTATAAACAGTGCACTTCCAGGCAGCCCCATGGGACCGCGGGCTTTTGAGGGCATAAGGGAGGTGAGGTAAGGGTGGAGTGGACACAGCAGGCGTCTGTACAGCGGTTAGAAAGTAATTCAGAGTGTGTCTTACAGATGGTGGGTCCATGGCATTATGAGTAATAATAATAACTGCAGTTTATTATTTATACATTTATACAGTTCACAAAGTTTATTTCATTTGACTTAATCTTCACAACAGTACAACAAAGGAGGTATCATTTACTCCTTTCCAAAGATAGAGAACATGAAGAAGGGAGAGTTAAAGAAGTTTGCTCACAGTGGCAGAGCTGATCCCTGGAAGAACAACAGCGCTGCAAGTAAGAAAGGCCCTTCTGCTGCGCAGGGTGGTCGAGGACGGGCCTGCGCTGGGCAGGGCCGCTGAGCTGACGCAGGTATTGATAAGGCTTTCCAGTATTTTTTGAGCTACACTCTGTAGTTGCGGTTTTCAGTCAGCTGGATCAAAAGTAAAAAAAAAAAAAGCTAAGGTGCAAAAAAAAATTCTTATTTTGTTTTTTTTCTTTTGAGGAGCAGGACTGGATTATGGTGGCGATTAAGGTAATGACAATAGGCATTACTGAGGACGGACCATGGGCCAAGCACTGGTTAAGCATGTTTAATTTTCCCAACAACCCCAAGTATGAGATAGATATTATTTTATTCTCAGGGGAAGTAAATGAGCATAAAAAGGCTAAATAATTTCCTCTAAAATCACACAACTACCCAAAGGCAGAGCCGGGTCTTAAAGAACCTTAATATATGGTGAAAGCCCATGCTCTTATTGTGGTATTAAAATGAAGAAAATAAAGAGCAGAGAAATTTTTACATAATTTGGTGGATTTGTGATAAAGATTATACCCAAGTCCCTATTAGTCCATCTGAATTTACCTTCCTCAGTTGAGCTCTCAGAATGATTTATCAAAGGTTTCCTGGCACAATGCATTATGCCTATAATGAAAGTCTTTTGCCAAAAGGTAACTATTTCTTAGGAGACAAAAAGGCAGGCAATGGTGTATACAAGTTCCTCACACATTTTGAATGGGATGCAGATTCTCATCTAAATTTCTTTCATCTAATTGGTGAAAAGACGTAATTGCGTTGACACTTCCCTAGGGTACCTACAGTCGGTATAACATGCTTACCTTTACTTACAGTGTGTGTATGTTCAGTCATAAAATAAAATAGAGAACAATTCAAATTAAATTTCACCATTTGCTCAAATACATGTCTCTTTGGTCACACCTTCTTAATGAATAGCAGCAGACAAGCCACACAGCTAATAAGTTATTTTAATAGGTTGATGTCACAGCATGTGAACTGTTACCCCCGGGGACAGTGAGTGACACATTCCAGGTCTCATCACTGTGCGGATTCGCCTTAGAGAATTCATTAGTGCCCAGCGTGGCAGCTCTGCTGAGGGCCCTTAATTTGAAAAAAAGAGACAGGAGGCCTAGGTGCCCAAGAAATCAGAGACAGAGGATCTGGAATTGAAGGCTTTTAGGGCAAAGGACTCTCCCAAGGAGATGGCAATTAGTCACCTGGTTTCTCAGGTGATTGGTGACAGCTCCCTTCCCTGTAGTGCATGTGAGTACTGCTCCAGAAACGCAGCAGGTTACCGGGGTTCCCCTCCCATGAGGAGACGGGTTTAATGCAGGACGTTTCAAAGGCATTATACATCCCTATGACTTCCGTCCATTATAAATGACTTTTTTATTTTACAGAATGGCAGTGAACAGAAGTAGCATAGGAAAATGCAGTTTATCAGTAATCCGGATATTTTATTTTTAGGTAATGGTGTTAGTCTTTTCCACTAAACCACCAAGCAAGCTTGGTATTAATTGATTTAAAAATCTTATCTGTGTTATTTTTTGCCACATGCTGGTAAAGACAAGCCTCATAAGACTAGTTTCATAAACAAACACAAAGTTCTGAATTCTGGGCAATTAAAGGTGCCAACATAGCACTGTTCGTGTACTATTAAAAAGCTTTCAAACTTTTTTGACTGCAACTGTTAGTAAGAAATATGTTTGTACACAACCAGTACCCATATACATATGGGTATTTATATAGGGGACCTTAATGCTTCAGCATGTGTGATGCACTCTTGTCTGGATTGCTCTGTTTTAATCTCTTTGTTGAGCGTACACTATTCTATTGGAGGCTATTCTATTTTTTTTTTAATGTTGGTTGGTTTTGTAAAATGCTGATTCTATTTTTTCATTGTTGATTATTTTTTTTATTAAGGTATCATTGATATACAATCTTATGAAGGCTTCACATGAGCAACATTGTGGTTACTACATTCACCCATATTATCAAGTCCCCCCACACCCCATTGTAGTCACTGTCTATCAATGCTGATTCTATTTTGAAAATGGATTTTATCACTTAATGCAGTTTGAAAACTGTATGAAAGACCATGTTTCAAGACAAAGATCTTTTTATATTAATATTTGTAACAGTAATAATTTGTTTATTGACTGCTAATTATGGGCCAGAATCCACAAAATTTCTAACATAATGTAGTCTCTACAACAAAGATGAAAGGAGATATTATTACTCCACTTTTCTGTTGAAGAAAACCAAGCTCAGAGAGGTACAGAAACTTGCTCCAGGGCACACAGCTAGTACAGTACATTACAGACAGAGCTATGATATTGGCACATAGTAGGCATAACACAGCTATGAATGAACGAATGATTTTTAAGAATGAGGGCCCAAGCCTGCCGACTTGACTACTGGATGTATTGACACCTAATCCTCATTGCAGCCTTTTGTCTGGACCACAGTCTAATACTATGATTTTCAACTATCTCAAAACAAAAATAACAGTCATTATTTAAAAATTCAGAATTCTTTCTTGATTGGTAGGGGGGAGAGTATTAATAATAATAAGTATAATGACTGTGGCTGATATTTATTGATTACCTGACATTTGCCAAGCACTACTCTAAGTTTTTTTATGTGTATCAATATGTAGTAATAGTAGCCACCCCTGAAGTTGTTATGAGGATTAAATCCATTTAATCCTTTCATCGACCCTATTTATAGGATTTGATTTATAAAGCATTATTTAAGTGCTTTAGACCATTTTTCTGAGGGTTTGGATATGGCCTATGTTACTCAACATAAATATTGAAGATTATGATTTCATAATATATTTCATGTCTCAGTATTTTATAAAGTTAGTGATGAACATACCTTTTAAGAAATTAATCATGCTTTTATTTTTAGTAAAACCAAATTAAGAAATATTTGTATAGTTAATAGCAATTCACTATGCTAATACAACGTTGGGGAAACAAACAAATACATTCTCAAGGATAATCTTGAGTACCTTAGGGTGGGGAGAGCTGTGGTGGGACATTTCATTGGCAGAATTTAAGGCGAGGCCAATTTAAAGTCAGGAGCTGGATTCACAGCTGATACATGAGGAAGCAAGAGAATATAACACAGAGGGTGTTGGCCCGGAGACGGATGTGCACTGCAGAGTCCTTGACTAATTTGTAAGGAGACTTTCTCCCTCTGGGCCCAGGTTGTCTCCTTCACTAACTCGAGCCGTAAGCCCTGCCACACAACAATGGATGCAACTGGTTAGAGTTTTTGTAGCAGAGAAGCCCAGTGCCCACAGATGCACATGAGTTTCCTCTTCTACTTGGGGCCAACACTAAGGCACGCTTTCTAGCCTCTTGATAGTCTGACCAGCGAAATGTTCCAGGTGGAAGCAATGTGTCTGGTCTCTAACAACTTCTCTTGAAATGCTCTGTTCTCTCTCTTTCCTTATCCACCTCCTAGATGATACCAGGCAATCTTATGTTAAAGTAGGAGGCACATGAGGTCCTTGAATGACTGGGAGAGGTGCCCCCCATCCCACAACTCCCAAGAAGAGAGTGACAAGAACGAGAAATAAGCTTTTATTGTTTTAGGCCACTAAGATTTTTACAGCACCTAACATTACTTACCCTACTAAAACAGTCCTGGAGTATGAACGTTAATGCTATGTAAAAGGCTATGACTGGTATTTAGTTTTGCAAATTGGGAAAAGGGTGTGTTACTTGGACACGTGGCCTCGTCTGTAAAGGCTTGGCTGATCTTAAGAGCCACAGCTGCTCCCAGCAACCACTCTGCCACAGAACAACATGTAGTCAGATCGGTTTTCTCTCCACTAAGTCTGGGGAGGCACCTGCTGCCTCTGGCTCAGCAAATCAGAGGGGCCTAGGGCTCCTTAAAGACTCACATGGCAGAGTCTGAGTAAACTGAGTTCAAATTCTGCCTTCACCTCTTAGCTGTGTCACTTGGCAATTTGATTAAAATCTCTGTGCTCATCTTTCTTATTCATTAAGTCATAAAAATAACAGTACCTATATCACAATTTGTTTTGAGGATTAAATAAGTTAATCAATATAAAGCACTTAAAGCACTATGTTAGCACACAGTATATGCTCCAATGTTAGTGAGTACTAATGCTACCAGCATTTCTATCATAATATTTGAGTCATTCTCCCTCTCCTGCCTGTTAAGACTGGGAAGTGTTAACACTTATAAGCCTAACTTCTTTCACAGGCAAAGGGCCTTCTCTTCCTCTGCCCTTTACCTAGGAATGCTAGAGACAGCAGTAAGGCCTTTCTTTATCACAATCCTCTTTCCCACGTTTGTGTTTTCTTTTTTCTCTTGGTTTACTTTGAGACTTAAGAACGAAGACTTCCAAATTCTAATTGGCCTCAAGCACTCACAGGCAACAATAACCTGGAGGTGAGGTGGGGGTCCAGGTGGGTACATCTGTCCTGATCCACGAAACTAAATGGGCAGTTTTCCAAGGCATGAATCTGGGCCCCAGCTCCCTGCTGCTCAGGCCTACCCAGTCCGTGCGGTACCTTTCCGTGTGGCTGGGGTACAGTGGGAAGTTCCAGGCCAGCCTTCCTCACATGGTTGCAAAGGATGGGTAACTCCATCAAGTGCCAAGATTTTGGTTGAGAGGGGGATTTTATTTAAAAATTTCATAAAAAGACACTATTAATTTTTTCCCGTGGTATTATGTGATTAACACTTAAAAGGACATTTTTGCCCTTTCTCCTTCATTGGACATTTTATCATGGTGGCAGCCAACCTATAACACACCTTTTACAACAGTAAGAATGTAATCATTGGCCCGTCTATCTGCTCTCTCTCCGTTTCAAAAGTCAGTTCACTGTCCATGCTGAAAACGAGAGCAAGCCGGCTAGAAGCAGAGATCGCGGACGTGGCTGAAGGTAACAGGTTTAACAGCAAAGGGTGGCGACCTTGGGATGATGACAATGGCTTAGGCCTGCCCCCACTTCTGTCTGCGTTAAGTTCATTGCTCACAGCAGAAGAAAGAGAAAGGAAAAAAGGAAGAACAATGTTCACTTGATTTTTGAAGGCTTGAGGACAAATCACTGTCTACTTGATTTCTTTCATGAATTACATCATTGAAGCATTTTATTAGCAATTCATAGGTGATGTGTATTTAAAAATTAAGCAGAACCTTTATGACAAGAAATTGTCATTGAGGGAGGAAGAAATGTTTTTATTTGGAAAGAGGGCGGTGCTATTGGCCTTTTCTTTCCTTCCTTTCCCTTTTGGGTAGGGGCCAGGCCTGGCAGTAAAGTAGACGGCGCTGTGAGACCGGCGGCGCTGTGAGACCGGCAGCGCTAAGGGTCCGGTCAAATCAAATCACACACAAAGCTCCAACAAAGCAGTCTTCTCTTCACCTCATCTTTCTGTCTAGTTTTCTGTTTTATACAATTCAGTGTAACTGAATCAGATTATTCTAAGACTACTTTTACATTAGTAAAATGTATATAAAGTTATATATTGTATAAATGATATAAACATATACATTGCGTATAGTAGATGTTTTTTCATTCTTCCTGACTGTCAAGTGTGAACTTCCTTCATATATTTGAGGACCTCTTCCCACTGGAGAAACTAGAAAAATGCCAGACACTCACTCTCCCAGTTCTCTTACAGCTGGGTTTCCACACATGGCCTGACCTCTGCTAATCACATAATATGCCCTGTATTTTGAATAGAGGGCCGCTGATGCAGAGAAACAGGAGCTTCAGGGAATGGTCTCTGGAGTCAGTGACTCTTGGTGGCAAGACCACATTCCCAGGGCAGTGGTGACCACAGCCCTTTGAACGAATCTCCTGCTGGTGCCGGTGGTGGTGGTGGTCCGAAGCAGCTGCAGTGGTAACGTACTGGGGTCGGGGGATCAGCTCTGCTGTACTATTTGGGACATGGCTTGTGGCTGTGTGGCCTTTGAGCCTGATATTCCTATGATCTCAGCAAATCAATAAACAAGCCAGTACCCCTTCTTTTTCTTGATTTTGTTTTCCTTTTAATAATCTTAGATTTACAGGAGTTGCAAAAATAGTAGAGAGCTTTCATATTCTATAATCCTTCACCCAGCTTCCTCTAATGTCAGCCTCTTCCATTACTATGGTGATTTATCAAAAGTAAGAATTAGCATTGGTACAATACTATTAACTAAGCTCGGATCAGGTTTTCTTCGTTTTTCCACGAATGTCTTTTTCTGTTTCAGGCTCCACTTCATGACACCCCATAATGTTTACTTGTCTCTCCGCGTTGTCCTCCAAGCTGCAGGAGTTTTTTGGTCTTTCTTTGCCTTTCATGACTGTGACACTGTTGTGGTCAGGTATTTTGTTCCTCAGTCTGGATTTGTTTGATATTTTCTCATGATGTGACTGAGGTCGTGGGTTTGCAGGGAGAAATGCACAGAAGTACTGTATCTTCCCAGCATATCATGCCAGGAGGCTCGTGCTTTTGATGTCTTATCACTGGTGATGTTAACCATGATCTGTGGGGAAAGATGATGTCTGCCAGTTTTCTAGAAGGTAAAGCCACCATTTTTCCCTTTCTACATTTTAGTCATTAGAAGCAACTCATTGAGTTCGGCCCACACACAAGAGGAAGGAAGTTAAACTCTACCTTCTTAATTAGTAAATGTTTGGAGGCAGATACCTTTAGGCTATGAAAGGATCCCATTTCTCCTTAAGTTTCACCCACTATTTCAGCATTTCTCACTGGACCTTGCATGTAGCTGTGGCACTCTTTCTAATGGTGATTTTCTGATTTTTTAATTCCTCTACATGCATACATTGGAATTCTTCCATAAGGAGTATTTGTCCCATCTCACCTACATATTTATTTATTTATTTGACCATTTATTTATATCTGTATGGACTTATGGATATCTATTTTATTCTTTGGCTTATAACCCAATACTACTGTCATTTACTTTGTTTTGCTCAAATTGTTACAGCTTTGGCTGTTAGTAAGTCTTTCAGGTTATCTCTTGTGTCCTTTTGACATACCCACATCTTTGTTTTTAAGAAAATTATTGTTACTTACCTTCTGATACAACAAGATGCTCTAGACTCATCTTGTATTTTTCCCACCACAGTCTTAGAATCAAAAGTTTCTCCAAGAGTCCCAGCTTCTTTTAGTGGAGAATGATATTTAGAAACCAATGAGGTTGGAGAGCTTCTTACTATTGGGGTATCACTATTTCTGGCCCTCTCAGCAGAAAAAGCTAGAGAGTGTATATATATATATATATATATTCTGTATCTGTGTATCTATATGTATAAATATTTATACATACACATATACAGATATATATTTCTGTATCTCTTTATTTGTATATATGGAAAATATGTATTTAAATATATATGCTTTATCTGCCTATCCACCTATTATCCACCCACCTCCTCATCTTAAACAAAGGTGAATTCATTCCAATCTCTCTGATTCTACTCCAGCACGGCAGCTTTCATTCTGGCTTCATGCCTTCATTTGTAAACTTCTTTTCTGACAGTGAGAAACCTGGCTCTCAATATCATATTTACTTATTTTGTCAACTCTGATAATATGCATATGCTAAGAATTGCAAAACTGTACCATAAGAGAAATAAATCCACCAAGTGGAGTGCATCGTAGAGTTCTTTTTTATTTAACCTCACAGTTTTGGTCAAAATGCTATCAACATTACCTAGGTCAGCATTTTCTCGCCCGCCCCCCGCAACTCATCAGAGAAGTTATTTTATGTATTTGTAATACAGTTGAATTATGTTTTCACATACTGCCTCCCATCCTGGGTTCTCTCAGCATCCTGGTTAGCTTTTATGACAACCGCATATGGGTTGCACAGTGTCCAGCTCTATTTTTGACAGATGAATAGTGTCATGAATCCACCTCCCAGTGCCATACAGACCAACTCTATTACCCTAAACTACCCTGTGCTGTCACTTTGTGGTCAATTTTCCCATCCCTCCACTCAAAACCCCTGAGACTGCTGATCTATTTTCTGTCCCTATAGTTTGGCCTTTTCCATAAAGACATATAAATGGAATCATACAATATTCAGCCTCTTTCTGCTGAGAGGTCTTTTATGTGTGGCTTCTTTCATTTAATGCAACTAAGATTCATACATGCTGTTGTGTGGATCAAATAGTTCACCCAAAAATCCTACTTTCAACAGCAAGCTATCTCATGTTTTCTTCTGAAGCTCTGGAGTATAGGAATGTCTTTTATGAGCAGAAATAGAAAATTTAGTATTCATTCAATTACATGTTAAACTCTTTTGTATCAGGCACACTGTGCTGAGTACTGGTAATTCATCAGTGAACAGGAAGGTCAGTACCTCATCTCTGGTGGCTTCCAATATCCTATGGTAACTGCATTGAGAGAGCAAAAATATGCAGAAACATGGAAGCATACTGAAGAGCTGTCTCACCCAAGTCAAGGCCTCAGCAGGCTTCACAAAGGAAGTGACATCTTGGCTGAAGGAGGAAGGCAGAGTAGTAAGTAGGCTTTAGAGAGAAGTCATGGGTAAGGGCACAAATGGTTCCAGGCCATAGGAATCTGAAATCCCTGCCAGCATGTGAGGAAACCAAGTACAAGTAGGAAAGCCAAGCCCAGAATTTAGAGGAAGGAGTGAGGAGGGGAATGTGGCAGGGCCTGTCGGGAGCGGCTGGGCCACCACGTGAAAGCACCTGGACTTCATCCTAAGGGGAAACTGCCAATATCAAGGCCTTCACCCCTCATGGCTGAGACCAGCATACCTACCGTTCATCTCCCAGATTTTTAGTGTGAACCACAGGGAAGTAAAATAGCCATTCTGGAAAACTTAGTCATTTTAATTGTCCTATTTTGGGGTTAAGATGAATGTAGAAAGTTACTCTGAAGCTTTCCTTTACTTATATAGATGCATCCTGGCTTGTCCCAAGGAAGGAGCCAGATGATCAAGTGTTTGGATTCAGAATTAAAACATGCTTTCCTTTATGAAGGAAAACAAACAAAAGCATGATGACAAAGGTAAAAGTCTGAATAAGATTAATGAATTCATGGTGCTTCTACTAATAAAGATTGGCTCAGATAGCTGGCCCATTTAATGGGTTTTTCTTTTTTCTGAAGCAATTGAGACCTCTGTGGCCAGACTATGAATGTTTTCACTGTACATGGACCTCAGGAAAGCTGCAGTAGAGAAGGGATCTTGTGCCTGGAATGATGCCTTTCTTCTTTTACTTACTGACATGTATTAACAGCATTAATTATTGAAAGGGAAAAAGCATTGTCAGTCATGTCTTTCTTCCCTAGAAGGAGCATTTGATGAACAGTTCCCTCATCCAATAAAGGATCTGATTGGAGGACCACTGAGTATGCCACACAAAGGACTGGCCAGTATAAAAGACAGTTAGTAACATTTAACATTTCTATGAGAAGCAGTCATTTAGAAAAGGGAACCAAAAATGTAACCTGGCCAGCAGTTTGGAGGAAATCCCTGACTACTGCCATTGCTAACTGCCTATGGATGTAAGTGTGGACATTTAAAATACTGACACCAGCAAAGAAAAATACAGGATGAACCTGCATATAGACTTCTCCTGCCTACATCTCCTTCACCACCTTTTACAATTCCTCTGACAGATACTATTAGAACCCACACCTTACAGATGAGGAAAATGAGGCCTAGAAAGGTTACATAACTGCCGCAGGTCACATATCTGGTAAGTGGGCCTGAGTGGGGTTGAAGCACATCTTGGCTCCGAAGTCCGTGGTACTCACACGCCATTTACTGCCATACATGGTTTACTCCCATACTCAGTTTACTATTTCCTCTTCAATCCTGAAATGCCATTTGTCAATTTCTTGAAGTAACTGTGCAGCCATCTACGACACATTCATAATTTGCTTAACCCAACCTCTGCTGAGTGGCATTGAGGTTGCTGCTAGCTTTTTGCTATTAAAAAAAAAAACTACAACAGTTAAATCCTTTTACCTACTTCTTTTCCTATTTGTGTAACTGTATTTACAGGATAAGTTCCTATGTACTGTGTAGAAAAGGCATAATATAACTGACCACTTTAAAAATTTCTACATATTAAAGGAATGAAAACGTAATTTGTTGACAGAAAATGACTGTCAAGAGAAACTTAGTTCCTCTAGACGTGGTACAATGTAGTTTTTTTCTTGGTGGCTCTAGCCTATGATCAATCCAAGAGACCATAAGTCACCATGAAATCACAATGTGCTGAAAGAGAGTGGCACTTAGCTGTTACAAACATGTATACTCTGGAGCCCGGATGATGTGAATTTTAACTTAGGCTCCACCTTTTATTAGCTGTGAAACGTTGAATGCATTGTTCCTTTCTGAGCAACAGTTTCTCATATGAGATAGTCTAACCACTACTTTCATTACATACAAGGCAATTTCTATCATTACATAAGAAAGTGTCTGTAAAGTACTTAGCATAATACCTGGCACATAAAAAATGGTCAATACACATTCTTACTATTATGTGTCTGTCAGTTCTGTACATTTGGTGTGTGTGTAGCATCACTTTAGCATTCAGATCCCCACATGAATTAATAAATTAGTATGGTTTTATTCATTCATTGAACAACATTTACTGACCACTTATTATATACCAGGCACGGTTCTAGATGTTGGGGATACAATGGGCCCGTGAGTACTGGTGAGTACCAAAATGATCCATATTTAACAGTCATTAAGGCTCTGTAGCAATCAGAATGTTTTAATGTATTTTAACTTTGAAAAATAATATTAAGTTACAATAATATTCTCTGAAGCAGAACGTAGATTTAATTGTAACTCTAAAGATTTGGTGTTATTTTAAATTGATTTTGATATTTCTCTAAAAATGAAAAATGACACACCACTGTTTATAGGTCAATGGCTAGTGGGAATTCTTTTTACAGGTGCCTTGTGCCATTTATCTTCATCAGACACTAAATACGCCATTTTTTGGTAATTTACAAGGTCATTGTGTCTTTTGAATCGGGATCCTGGGTCACCAAAGACTACAGCGTAACCTTTATTTTCCTTTATTTATGAGGAAAAATAATATGTAACAGGGTCTCTAAATCCTACATGTCAATTCACCTGCTTTTAATTTATCAGCTGAATGAAAATACCAACTGGTAACAACTGCATTAAGAGGGAAATGAAGACTTCCGGGAAGATGGCGGTGTGAGCAGGGTGGCAGAAATCTCCTCCCAACACTATGTTTATCTACAAAAACACAGCAAATACATCTATTCCTAAAAGAGAGACGAGAATACACAGGAAAGCGCACAGCGTGCAGCTACACCCGAGAGCACTCGGCACCCCAAGAGGCGGGTAAGATACAGAGCCGCGACCCGGCGGGACCCGAGCCCTCCCCCACTCCAGCACACTGGCGGAAGGAGAGGATTCAGAGCCGGGAGGGAGTGGAAGCACACCCCATTAAGTAGCCAGCCCCAGTGATCTGCAAGGAGAGCGCTGACCCACATTGCGCAGTGCAGCGGGGATTGAAGAGACAGAGGGGCAGGATCTGAGCAGGGAAAGCTACAGGGTGCTTGCAGCCAGCCGGCTCCAGGGAAGGAAAAAAAAAAAAGCTTTTCTTCAGCGGTCTTAAAGAGACAGGAGCCCAGTGGAGGAGCCAGATCGCCACAGCACACTCAGCGCAGCAGGCTGGGAGTCTGGGGGAGTTCCAGACGCCTTAGCTGGTGACTGAGGAAGCGTAGCCATACTTACACTTCTCACTGAGATCAACAGCCTCCTATTCATGCCCACACCTGCCAGAGCGATAAAGGGCCCTGCGGAGCGGCGCAGTCACAGCTGTGGAATAGTGGGGCAATAGCACGAACTACAGCATTCCCACAGAATCTACGTCCAGTGGGTATTTTTTGTTGTTTTTGTTGTTTTGTTTTGTTTTTTTCTTTTTTTTCTTTCTTTATTTCTTCTTTTTTTTCTTTTTCTTCTCTTTTTAAAGTCTTAAAGAGCCCAGCAGAAATACGTGGCAACTAGCAGTTACCAATTCTATAGCCATGAAAAGACAGAGGAATCTGGTTCAGACCAAAATCAACCAGACAACCCCAGAGAGGGAGTCTGAAGGGATGGAAATGCACAGTCTTCCGGAAAAAGATTTCAGAATAAAAGTCATAACGATGCTGATGGACCTACAGAGAAATGTGCAAGAGCTGAGGGAGGAAGTGAGGGAACTGAGGAAAGAAAATGCAGAAATCAGACAAGCGATCGACGGGGTTAACAGCAGAATGGATGAGATGCAAGAGACTGTTAATGGAATAGAAAACAGAGGACAGGAGTACAGAGCAGCTGAGGCAGAGAGAGATAAAAGGATTTCTAGGAATGAAAGAATATTAAGAGAACTGTGTGACCAATCCAAACGGAACAATATTCGCATTATAGGAGTACCAGAGGAAGAAGAGAGAGAAAAAGGGATAGAAAGTGTCTTTGAAGAAATAATTGCTGAAAACTTTCCCTCGCTGGGGAAGGAAGTAGTCTCGCAGTCCACCGAAGCTCATAGATCTCCCAACACAAGGGACCCAAGGAAGACAACACCAAGACACATAATAATTAAGATGGCAAAGATCAAAGATAAAGACAGGATACTAAAGGCAGGTGGAGAGAGAAAAAAGATCACCTACAAAGGAAAACCCATCAGCCTATCATTAGACTTCTCAACAGAAACCTTACAGGCCAGAAGAGAATGGCATGATATATTTAATGTTATGAAGCAAAAGGGCCTTGAACCAAGAATATTGTATCCAGTACGACTATCATTTAAATATGATGGAGGGATTAAACAATTTCCAGACAAACGAAAGTTGAGAGAGTTTGCCTCTCATAAACCACCACTACAGGACATCTTAAATGGACTGCTCTAGATGGAAGCACACCTCAGGCTAAAGAGATGTCACCAGAGAAAATAAAATCATAGCAAAGAAAGCAGACCATCCAAATACTAACTAAAGGCAAAGAATAAAACACCTATTATAGAAAGAATGGAGGAGGAGAATAAGAAGGGAGAAAAATAAAGAAACATCAGACTGCGTTTACAATAACTTAACAAGAAAGTTAGATTGTTAGATAGTAAAGAATCAACCTTGAACCCTTGGTAACCACGAATCTAAAGCCAGCAATGGCAATAAGTACATATCTATCAATAATCACCCTAAATGTAAATGGACTGAAGGCACCAATCAAAAGACACAGAGTAACAGAATGGATAAAAGAGCAAGACGTATCTACATGCTGCCTACAAGAAACTCACGTCAAATCCAAAGATATACACAGACTAAAAGTGAAGGGATGGAAAAAGATATTTCATGGAAACAACAAAGAGAAAAAAGCAGGTGTTGCAGTACTTGTATCAGACAAAATAGACTTCAAAATGAAGAAAGTAGCAAAAGATAAAGAAGGACATTACATAATGATAAAGGGGTCAGTCCAACAAGAAGATATAACCATTATAAATATATATGCACCCAACACAGGAGCGCCAGCATATGTGAGACAAATACTAACAGAATTAAAGGAGGAAATAGACAGCAATGCATTCATCTTAGGAGTCTTCAACACACCACTCACTCCAGAGGACAGAAGAACCAGACAGAAAATAAGTAAAGACACAGAGGCACTGAACAACACACTAGAACAGATGGACCTAACAGACATCTACAGAACTCTACACCCAAAAGCAACAGGATACACATTCTTCTCAAGTGCATATGGAACATTTTCCTGAATAGACCACATACTAGGCCACACAAAGAACCTCAGTAATTTCAAAAATATTGAAATCCTACCAACCAACTTCAGATCACCAAGGTATAAAACTAGAAATAAATTTTAGGAAGAAATCAAAAAGGCTTACAAATACATGGAGACTTAACAACACTCTCCTTTTTAATCAGTGGGTTAACGATCAAATCAAAACAGCAATCAAAGAATATATCGAGACTAATGACAACAACAACACAAAGCCGCAACTTCTGTGGGACGCAGCAAAGGCAGTTCTAAGAGGAAAGTATATTGCAATCCAGGCCTATTTAAAGAAGGAAGAACATTCCCAAATGAATAGTCTAAAGACACAATTACTGAAATTGAAAAAAGAAGAACATATGAGGCCCAAAGTCACCAGAAGGAGGGACATAATAAAGATTAGAGAAAAAATAAATAAATAAAATTGAGAAGAATGAAACAATAGAAAAAATCAATAAAACCAAGAGCTGGTTCTTTGAACACTAAACAAAATAAACCCCTAGCCAGACTCATTAAGAGAAAAAGAGAATCTACACACATAAACACAATCAGAAATGAGAAAGGAAAAATCACGACAGACCCACAGAAATACAAAGAACCATAAGAGAATATTATGAGAATCTATATGCTAACAAGCTGGAAAACATAGAAGAAATGGACACCTTCTTAGAAAAATACAACCTTCCAAGACTGACCAAGCAAGAAACAGAAAAACTAAACAGACCAATCACCAGTGACGAAATCGAATTGGTAATGAAAAAACTACCCAAGAACAAAACCCCCGGGCCTGACGGATTTACCTCTGAATTCTACCAGACATATATAGAAATAAAAACACCGATTCTCCTTAAAGTTTTCCAAAATATAGAAGAGGAGGGAATATTTCCAAACTCATTCTATGAAGCCAGCATCACTCTAATACCAAAACCGGGCAAAGACCTCACCAAAAGAGAAAATTACAGACCAATATGCCTGATAAACGTAGATGCAAAAATACTCAACAAAATATTAGCAAACCGAATTCAAAAATACATCAAGAGGATCATACACCATGATCAAGTGGGATTCATCCCAGGGAAGCAAGGATGGTACAACATTCGAAAACCCATCAACATCATCCACCACATTCACAAAAAGAAGAACAAAACCCTCATGATCATCTCCATAGATGCTGAAAAAGCATTGACAAAATTCAGCGTCCATTCCTGATTAAAACTCTCAACAAAATGGGTATAGATGGCAAGTACCTCAACATCATAAAGGCTATATATGACAAACCCACAGCTAACATCATAGTTAACGGTGAGACGCTGAAAACTTTTCGTCTAAGATTGGGAGGAGGACAGGGATGCCCACTCTCTCCACTGTTATTCAACATAGTATTGGAGGTCCTAGCCACAGCAATCAGACAAAACAAAGACATACAAGGCATCTAGATTGGTAAAGAAGAAGTCAAATTGTCACTATTTGCAGATGACATGATACTGTACATAAAAAACCCTAAAGATTCCATTCCAAAACTAATAGAACTAATATCTGAACTCAGCAAAGTTGCAGGATAAAAAATCAACACACAGAAATCGGTTGCTTTCCAATACACCAATGATGAACTAACAGAAAGAGAAATCAGAAAAACAATTGCATGCACAATTGCATCAAAAAGAATAAAATACCTAGGAATAAACCTAACGAAGAAGTGAAAGACCTGTACTCTGAAAACTACAAGACACTCCTAAGAGAAATTAAAGAGGACACTAACAAATGGAAATGCATCCCATGCTCTTGGCTAGAAAGAATAAATATTGTCAAAATGGCTATACTACCTAAAGCAATCTACAGGTTCAATGCAATCCCTATCAAACTACCAACAGCTTTCTTCAAAGAACTGGAACAAATAATTCTAAAATTCATATGGAACCCCAAAAGACCCCGAATAGCCAAATCAATCCTGAGAAGGAGGAATAAAACAGGGAGAATTACACTCCCTGACTTCAAGCTCTACTACAAAGCCACTGTAATCAAGACAATTTGGTATTGGCACGAAAAAAGACCCACAGACCAGTGGAACAGAATAGAAAATCCAAACATTAACCCAAACATATCCAGTCAATTAATATTTGATAAAAGTGCCTTATATATACAATGAGGAGATGAAAGCCTCTTCAGCAGCTGGTGTTGGCAAAACTGGACAGCTACATGTAAGAGAATGAAACTGGACTACTGTGTAGCCCCATACACAAAGGTAAACTCAAGGTGGATCAAAGACCTGAACGTAAGTCATGAAACCATAAAACTCTTAGAAAAAAACATAGGCAAAAATCTCTTGGACATAAACATGAGCAACTTCTTCATGAACATATCCCCGGGCAAGGGAAACAAAAGCAAAAATGAACAAGTGGGACTATATCAAGCTGAAAAGCTTCTGTACAGCAAAGGACACCATCAGTAGAACAGAAAGACTTCCTACAGTATGGCAGAATATATTCATAAAAAACATATCTGATAAAGGGTTGACATCCAAAATATATGAAGAACTCATGCACCTTAACAAACAAAAAGCAAATAATCCAATTAAGATATGGGCAGAGGACATGAATAGACACTTCTCCAAAGAAGAAATATAGATGGCCAACAGGCACATGAAAAGATGCTCCACATCGCTAATCATCAGAGAAATGCAGATTAAAACCACAATGAGATATCACCTCACACCAGTGAGGATGGCCAACATCCAAAACACAAACAACAACAAATGTTGGCGAGGATGTGGAGAAAAGGGAACCCTCCTACTCTGCTGGTGGGATGCAAATTAGTTCAACCATTGTGGAAAGCAGTATGGAGGTTCCTCAAAAAACTCAAAATAGAAATACCATTTGACCCAGGAATTCCACTCCTAGGAATTTACCCTAAGAATGCAGCAGCCCAATTTGAAAAGGACAGATGCACCCCTATGTTTATTGCAGCACTATTTACAATAGCCAAGAAATGGAAGCAACCTAAGTGTCCATCAGTAGATGAATGGATAAAGAAGATGTACATATACACAATGGAATATTATTCAGCCATAAGAAGAAAACAAATCCTACCATTTGCAACAACATGGATGGAGCTAGAGGGTATTATGCTCAGTGAAATAAGCCAAGCCGAAAAAGACAAGTATCAAATGATTTCACTCATATGTGGAGTATAAGAACAAAGAAAAAATACTGAAGGAACAAGACAGCAGCAGACTCACAGAACCCAAGAACGGACTAATAGTTACCAAAGGGAAAGGAACTGAGGAAGATGGGTGGGAAGGGAGGGATAAGAGGGCAAAAGAGGCATTATGATTAGCAGATGTAATGTTGTGGGGGCACGGGGAGGGCAGTACAACTCAGAGAAGACAAGTAGTGATTCTATAGCATCTCACTACGCTGATGGACAGTGACTGTAATGGGGTTGGTGGGGGAGACCTAATGATGTGGGTAGTTTAACAACCGTAATATTGCACATGTAATTGTAGATTAATGATAATAAAATAAATTACATTAAATAAAACCTTTAAAAAAAGAGGGAATTTAAAGTAAATGTATATTTAACCAGAGATACACAAATATTTTAGAACATTTAACAGTGTAGTAACAAATAATATATACTTCTCTTTTCATATATTTCTAACCCCTCTGTAGGTCTATGCATATTATGCTATATACGTGTGTGTGTGTGTGTGTGTGTGTGTGTGTGTGTGTGTATGTATATACAAACACATGTACGGTTTTTTTAACACCACTAGCAGTGAGTGGGATTTAGTGGGTAAGTAGCAATCTTCTTACTGTTGTCTAAGTCTCTGTGTATGGTTTGGAAAAGTTAGTAAGGGATCAAAGTCTGCCCAGGATGAGTTCATAACAATGTAATATGGAATCTGATTATGTGAAAAGCTAGATATTTACACAAAGAGGTCAGAAACCAGCTGGCTACATATAAACTAAAGAAAAAACAACAAACATCCTGAGACAGTTCTTTATTTTGATCTGCCAGGGATTTGCAAGCTTTGCACAATTTTTTAAGACCAGATATTGAGAATGTTTTCTAAGTCAGCACAAATCTACTCAAAAATTTTGTGTGGCTTGCTACCCATATTATCCTGGAGGCAACAAGAATGTGTTTATTTTCCACTTGCATGACATTATTTAAAAATTATAATTTTGTTTTGAAAAACTATAGCAACATTTTACCTCTGTGATTTAGGGAACACATCCTCATCGATTTAATAAAATGACTTGGGGCTGTTTTTATACATGTTTTATTTTCATTCTATAGACCTGAACATTTGCTAAAATTGAGTCTGGGCTGGCAATTTAACTGATTTGTTGGCTCTGTTGCCAATATTGGAAGAAACCCTTATCTGACAAGTCAGCTCGGAGATTGCCTCCTTCTCTCTCTCCCTCCTTCCACCCCACTTTCCTTTTTTACTCCTTTTTTCTCTCCATTCTAATTTACTTTTATTTCCCCTCTTTTCTTTTTCTGTGCTTCTAAAACATTAATGACACATATCATGAAAGATTATGTAAGTATATAAAAACTTGACTCACTTGTAGTACAAACATTATTGAATTACTGAAACTATTTTATCTTCAGCAACTATATTCATTCTCTCCAAAAGACTGAAGGTGCATACTAAACTGAGTAATGGATTGGGGGAAGAAGAAGAGGAATCAGAAATTGTTATTTAACAGTTATTCCTTAAAAATAGAGGAGACCCCAAAGTGAGAAAAAATGATGACACCACACCGAAGCTGCATATTCACGATTAAAAACAAGAATAAAAACAGGCTAGGATCACAATTCTAGTATTAGATTGAAAATAAGATTTGTTAAATTCCATGATGGAAATATAACTAACTGCTACATTCATTCTATGATACCTTTATTAATTTTTCTGTTTCCTTAAACTTTTTATTGCCAAGATTATTAAATGGGAACACCATTTAATTTTTGTGAGATTAAAAACACTCCATGTTGGCATATGGAGCCATCCATATTAGAAGCACCACAAGACACGTCCCACACAAGTATAATCTGTGGATTCGCGGACTGTGCTGTACATTAGCTTATTGATGGACTTCTATAACTGCTAGAATCTAAAAGCTTTACAGAGCCACAGAAAGATTTGGACATTTACAGTGAATATTTGCTTTTCATAATATTGAAGATCTAGTTTAACTCTTTCCTCACTTTATAGATATTTCATCAGGCTAGTCTTTTAAAATAAAAGGAAAATGGTTAATGATCCCCTTTCATTGTAATGTGTAGCAATGGGCCACAGCCTCAAGAGCTAAAAGGGCAAACACAAATAGTCGCAAAACAATTGTGATGTAATGACCTGCTGTCTGTCTCTGTGACACAGGGGCTCCGGCAGGGTCAAGATAATACAGCTGTGATAGGAAGCTAAGATGTGAACATATACTTGGGCTAGGCAATTCTGTCTAAAGCAATTAATCCTCCATGGTTCCTCTTCCTCTCATTTTCCCCAGTGTCCACCCCTGTTCCTACCTTGAAGTTAAAGGGATTTAGGAAACAAAATTTGTTCTTTGAAGATAGTTTTTCCACTTCATGTGCTACCTAGCTTTTGCTTCTTCTTCCCTAGACTAGACAGAAGATGCAGAAGTCCCAGAAGATGCAGACACTATACAAGGATCTCCTCCAGGGATGTGAAGCCTTGAATTTCTCAGGAGAATGTAATTGCTTTTTTGGCAAAAAAGGGATTGCAGTGTATGAGTCATTCACTCATTGTAAGCCCCGATGGAAGTCTTGTTTTATATTTTTCAATGTAGAAACAGCTTTTTTTCATAGTTATAATATTTTGTGCTTCCTTTATAAATATCAGAGAATGTAGAAAAGTAAGAGTTTTCAACTGTAGCTTTGCTAGCCAATATAACCCCTTTGTTGCATACTCTTCTATGATTTTTAATATGCAAACACACAGAATTATTGACCAAAATAAGTAGCTTTTTTATTGTTGGAAAAAGCACGTAACATAAAATTTGCCATCTTAACCATCTTAAGTGTGCAGTTCAGTAGTATTAAGTTTATTCACATTGTTCTGAAACAGAGCTCCAGGACTTTTTCATCTTGTAGAACTCAAACTCTACATCCATTAACAGCTCTCCCTGAGCTCCTGGTAACTACCATTCTATTCTCTGTTTCTGAGTTTGACCATTTTAGCTACCTAATGTAAGTGGGATCATACAGTATTTGTCTTTTTTTTGTGAATGGCTTATTTCATGTAGCATGTCTCCAAGGTTTATCCACGTTATAGCATGGGGCAGGATTTTCCCCTTTAAGGCTGAATAACATTCAGTTATGTGTATACTACATTAGGTTTTCCCATTCACCAACCGATAGACATCTGAGTTCCGCTGGCCTCTTGGCTATTGTGAATAAAGCTGCTAGGAACACGAGTGTGTGGATGCCTCTTTTTCTTTTGATGGATATTTATATTCTTAAAGTTAAGAACATAAATATTTGTATAACTGAATTATTTTCTTAAGAAAATTCCCCAAAGTAGAATAGCTGAGTCAAAAGTACATGCATGAAAAATACATTTGACCTTGAACAACATGGGGGTTAGGGATGCTGACCCCACACAGTTGAAGACCCACATCTAACTTTTGACTCCCCCAAAACTTAATTACTAATATCATACTGCTGACCAGAAGCCTTACTGATAACATAAAAAGCTGATTAACACATAGTTTGTGTATTACATGTATGGTATACTGTAACCTTATAAAAAAATAAGCTAGAAGAAAATGTTCTTTCAAATTTTGCAAATCTCCAAAAATATTTTCAAATGTATTTATTGAAAAAATCCACATATAAATGCACCTGCACAGTTCAAACCTAGGTTGTTCAAGAGTCCACTGTATATTGTTCTGAAATTTCACCACCATGAGTCCAGGTAGCAGTCTGTTTTCATTGGTTGGATTGGATACTCAGTGGCCATTGCAGACTGAAGATCCTTGTCCTTCTGTAGCTCTAGTATACGCCTTTGTCATTATTTGCTTGAATAACTTCAACACTTCTTTGCTTCTTTCTCTCTTTCTGTCTTAGTTATTAGTCGAAGAGCCTCCCTCCCAGTTCATTCCTCACATTTTCCATCTTTTGCTTTTTGGTTAACATTTTAGATTTCTTTGATTTAATTTTTCTAGTATTGCTACTAAATTTTTTGTTTTGGCAACTACCTTTTAAATCTCTGAGACCTCTTTTGCTTGTTGTCGTATTTCTTGCTTTGCAGGTATAATATTTTCTTGAGTCTTTTTGAGAGTATTTATAAGATGATCTCTTAAGTTCTTTTTTATTCCGGAAATCATGTCAGCTTCCTCTAAGGTTGTTTTCCTGTTTTTTAGAATTTGGTATTTTTCTTTTTATATTGCTAGTTTTCCTTACACATTCTAGTGACTTCTCTGTTATCGAAAAAGAAGGCCTGGGTAGAGAGAGATTTCTGCTTTTTGGGGGGACTAAGACTGTTTTCCCAGTAGGTTTCTCCTCTTTTTCCAGGATTTCTTCCTGGGATGGGCCAGGTGGTGTCGGCTCGTAAACTCTGATTGAGAATCAGCAGACTGGGAGTTGGCTGTCTGGCCGAGTGCCTGCACAGTGCCCAAAGGATAAGGGCTTCCCTCTGAGGCACCAATAAATTTAGAAATGTTATTCTTTCCCAATCTGTACATTTTCTTTGGAGAGGAGTCATCATGTATGTTGCCTGGGGGTAAAATGTTGGCTGCCTGCGTACTATGTGTATGTGGGAGATGGGGTGCTGACTGGAAGAATTCTGAACATATTCAGACCTTTAAGTAATCTCTCTGTTTTCAGCTTCATCTTTTACTCTCCCCATCTGTTGTGTCTATTGAGTCTGCACCCAAAGCATCTTGAGGTACCACAGGGCAGGTTCACTTTCTTCCTCTACACAGCTGAGTCTATTCTAGGTTGGTAATTTCTCTGCCCATTTCTTCTGTTCAATGGCTCCCATCTACTTTTTTTATTCCAGGAATTTATGAAATGTCTCACCTTTTATAGTGAGACACCCACACCCCATTCTCTCTTGTGTGTGCCAGGCAGTTGCCGTTCTGCAGTTAGTCATTATGTAACGTTCCTCTGCTGTGCTATCACAGGGAAAGTGACCCCCACAAATGACATTTCTATGATGACTGGCTTCCATCTAGGTTCAGCAGTGGGAAGCACTGGTGGGATATTAGAGGGAAGATGGGTGAAGGCAGGATATTTCTTCCTTTTATTTCTGTCTCGGGCAGCCATTCTAGAAGCGGCTGCATTCCCCCCATCTTGTCCGACGCCTCCAGACCCCAAGCAGCCCCTTTTTCCATGGCTCCACTTCCTGCCGTGCAGACCTGGCTCCTTGGGCTCCAGCAATAATACCTTCTTTGGTTCCTTCTACCATAGCAGTGGCATAGCACCTGATGTTGCTGATTTATCAGGGTTTTTAGATGTTCCCAAACCTTCAGAAATAGTTCTCCATATTGAGTTCTTGCTCTTGAACTATGTGGCTCAATTTTCCTGACTGAACTAGATACAGATATAAAAGGGGTATGCTATTCCTTATTTCTATACTTTTAATTCAGTGAGGTCTTGGAAGAAGTGGGAGGCCAATGCATGTGTTCGATCTGCCATCTTGAATTTTGAGGCTTTTGATACATATTGCCAAATTACCTACTAGAATGTTTGTATCAAATTAGATTTCCACTAACAGTGTGGTAATGTTCATATCTTATCACCCTCAAAACACAGTAGATTGATACTTCTTTTCAATCATTGCATCCAACCTTTGTATGAAATCCAAAAAAAAAAAATCCTTCAAGTTTTCTTGGCTCAGAAGATCTCAGATTTGCGTTGTGCTAATAGCTGGAAATGATCTATGAGGAGAGATGGTGCCGAACAACATTTGCTTAACATTTGATTCAAGATGGCTGGCCAAGTTACTAAGGAGCTCAGAATCCCAACAGTATGAGGAAGACACAGAAAGCAGATTTTCTAGTGTCTGCTTCTGATATCTAAAAGGGAGGAATTATTCTGGCTCTCCAGAAAAGTAAAATTCCCCAAGATAAATAAAATCATTGCTGAGATCCAAATTATTAAAGCATGACTCAGAAGGGAGACTGTCTCACAAAAGCCTGAGTCAAAATCAACTTCCAAGCTTCCTAGCTCAGAAATTCACTGGAAAAAGTTGTCACCTGTCTCCATGGGAATATCACAGATTCCCAGCTGGAGACTAAACACAGACTAAGACTACTGGAAATAAGAAACTGTCAATGTCACCGTATGGAGTACTGTCATAATTGCAACCCTTATGGAAATCATGTGGAAATATCAATCCGGAATCTTGATTAGCCACATCTGGCCATGACTCAGTCCATTTTATGTTGTCTTTGCTCAATATTTCTTTTCCCTGAAATAATGTTGCCAATATATTCATCACATCAACTTTTAGTAGTCATGTCACCCATCCCAAGACCTCCTCTGTGCCTTCCACCTGCATAGAGAGTGCATTGAGGTATGCTTTTTAATGAAAAATTGTGCTCTAAAGCATGTAATTCACATTCTGGCTTCAGTTCTCTCATTTATCAAATGAGGCTAAAAGATCCTGGGACTCCATTCAGCCTTGAGCAGGAGCTGTGATGTTTGTGTGTTTCCTAACGTGTCCATTTAGGTAGAGCCTTATATTCACAAAGAGCTTCAGATCTGGCCACTTGACCTTGATTTCCAGAAAGGTTACTTTATTTTTTATGTGTTTGAAGCATGATTTTGAGTACTTAACATGTGCTGTAATTCTTGCTATCTGTTCTGGCATTTCTTCTTCTTCTTTTAAATGTTCCAGGAGACTCAAAAAATAGAAGTGTCTCAGATTCTTTCTCGATGTCTGAGAGGGCTGGGCCCTATTAGTCAAGAAGTCTATTCATATCTTTCTCACTGTCCCTCTGGCCTATGAACAGGTTATTGTGGGATGGAGAAGCGATTTGGTTTTATGAAGTGATGAATTGGTGTTCTGACTAAACCCAAATGTTTTGGTAACTGCTGGGGTGGAACCCAATAATTCTGCCAAGTTGGGATTAGCATGAATGGCACCTCCCCTTGATGGAGATTCAGCTGAATAACATGGTTAGAGAGGAATAAAGGAAATCTAGCGTACCAGTGGACTTCAATTATAATAATCACCAGAAGTTGTTTTCAAAGCTCCAAAGAAAGAAAAGTGGAAAACCTCATCAAACACATTAACATACCATTTGTAATTTGCCTAATGGATCTTTGTTGAAAACTGGTTCTAATGAGCCGGTGAGAAGCCAAAGTGGTCAACAGATTGGGTCATCTTGCACAAAAAATGTGACCAGGGCTTCTTTCATTTCATTTCACCACAATCCTCCACACAAGGTCCTCTTGCATCTTCTCAGTCATAACTTATTCCTCTGAACGCTTATAAACCAAGGTAAGGCTCAAAATCATTTTATAAACTAATTATTGCTTTATGTAGCCAAAGAAGTGGCAAAAATGCACTAAAGATGTTTTACTTCATATATGAGGGGTTTAAATTTAACCCAGTTCCTTATTAAAAATGGACATCAAGGCATTTAGTATGACTAAATCATTCTCTGTATAATTGTACTTTTATTTAAACATAGGTTATGCTTTGGAAGTCAATCTGCTTTTTCAGTGCACTGACATATTGCATAGGGAGTAATGAGCATGAGTCAGCAATGGATGCTGCAGGGCTCTGAAAAGCTGGGTTGATCTTGCCCTGGGCCATTTGGCTCAATGACATGAACTAATTTGCCTACACAGGATACCATTTCTACCTTGCTTATTCTTATCTCAGCACTCTTTCCTGCTTAGCAAATACCTATTCCAACCGAATCCAGTCCTCAATAATGGCTGAGGCAAAAGATAACAGTGTCATCTTTATGTATTTCCAAGATCAGGTTTGGCTATCTCTTTTCAGCCCAAGTAAACACAGGATGCCAAAAGGTAAAGTATGTTTTGTGGATAGCAAATGGCAAATCTGTTTTTAAAAATTTTTTAAATTTTGGTAGCATTAATATATAATCACATGAGCAACACTGTGGTTACTAGATTCCCCCCATTATCAAGTGCCCACCACATACCCCATTACAGTTACTGTCCATCAGCATAGTGAGATGCTATAAAGTTACTTCTTGTCTTCTCTGTGCTATACTGCCTTCCCCGTGTGCACCCCCTATGTTATGTGTGCTAATCATAATGCTGTTTATTCTCCTCCATCCCTTCCAATCCACTGTCTCCAGTCCCTTTCCCTTTGGCAACTGTTAGTCCATTCTTGGGTTCTGTGAGTCTGCTGCTGTTTTGTTCCTTCAGTTTTTGCTTTGTTCTTATGCTCCACAGATAAGTGAAATCATTTGGTACTTGTCTTTCTCTGCCTGGCTTATTTCACTGAGCATAATACCCTCTAGCTCCATCCATGTTGTTGCAAATGGTAGGATTTGTTTACTTCTTATGGCTGAATAATATTCCATTGGGTATATGTACCACATCTTCTTTATCCATTCATCTACTGATGGACACTTACGTTGCTTCCATTTCTGGCTATTGTAAATAGTGCTGCAATAAACATAGGAGTACATATGTCTTTTTGAAATTGGGCTGCTGCATTCTTAGGGTAAATTCCTAGGAGTGGAATTCCTGGGTCAAACGGAATTTCTATTTTTAGTTTTTTGAGGAACCTCCATACTGCTTTCAACAATGGTTGAACTAGTTTACATTCCCACCAGCAGTGTAGGAGGGTTTCCCTTTCTCCACATCCTCGCCAGCATTTGTTGTTCTTAGTCTTTTCGATGCTGGCCTTCCTTACAGGTGTGAGGTGATATCTCATTGTGGTTTTAATTTGCATTTCCCTGATATTTAGCAATGTGGAGCATCTTTTCATATGCCTGTTGGCCATCTGAATTTCTTCTTTGGAGAAGTGTCTGTTCATATCCTCAACCCATTTTTTAATAGGGTTATTTGCTTTTTGGGTGTTGAGGCATGTGAGTTCTTTATATATTTTGATATTTTGTATGTTAACCCCTTGCTGGATATGTCATTTACAAATATATTCTCCCATACTGTAGGATGCCTTTTTGTTCTGCTGATGGTGTCCTTTGCTGTACAGAAGCTTTTTAACATGATGTAGTCCCATTTGTTCATTTTTTATTTGTTTCCTTTGCCCAAGGAGATGCGTTCAGGAAAAAGTTGCTCATGTTTATGTCCAAGAGATTTTTGCCTATGTTGTCTTCTAAGAGTTTTATGGTTTCATGACTTACATTCAGGTCTTTGATCCATTTTGAGTTTACTTTCATGTATTGGGTTAAACAATAATCCAGTTTCATTCTCTTGCATGTAGCTGTACAGTTTTGCCAACACAAGTTGTTGAAGAGGCTGTCATTTCCCCATTGTATATCCATGGCTCCTTTATCATATATTAATTGAACATATATGCTTGGGTTATATCTGGGCTTTCTAGTCTGTTCCATTGGTCTATGGGTCTGTTCTTGTGCCAGTACCAAATTGTCTTGATTACTGTGGCTTTGTAGTAGAGCTTGAAGTCAGGGAGCATAATCCCCCCTGCTTTATTCTTCCTTCTCAGGATTGCTTTGGTTATTTGGGGTTCTTTGTGGTTCCATATCAATTTTAGAACTATTTGCTCTAGTTTGTTGAAGAATACTGTTGGGAATTGCATTGAATCTGTATTTTGCTTTAGTCAGGATGGCCATTTTGAAATATTAATTATACCTATCCATGAGCATGGGAAGTGTTTCCATTTATTGGTAACTTCTTTAATTTCTCTCATGAGTGTCTTGTAGTTTTCAGAGTATAGGTCTTTCACTTCCCTGGTTTGGTTTATTCCTAGGTATTTTATTCTTTTTGATGCAACTGTGAATGGAATTGTTTCCCTGATTTCTCTTTCTGCTAGTTCATCGTTAGTGTATAGGAATGCAACAGATTTCTGTGTATCAATTTTGTATCCCGCAACCTTGCTGAATTCAGATATTAGATCTAGTAGTTTTGGAGTGGAGTCTTTATGTTTTTTTATGTACAATATCATGTCATCTGCATACAGGGACAGTTTAACTTCTTCTTTGCCAATCTGGATGCCTTTTATTTCTTTGTGTTGTCTGATTGCCATGGCGAGGACCTCCAGAACTATTTGAATAAAAGTGGGGAGAGTGGGCATACTTGTCTTGTTTCTGATCTTAAAGGAAAAGCTTTCAGCTTCTTGCTGTTAAGTATAATGTTGGTTGTAGGTTTGTCATATATGGCCTTTATTATACTGAGGTACTTGCCCTCTATACCCATTTTGTTGAGTTTTTATCATGAATGGGTGTTGAATTTTGCTGAATGATTTTTCATCATCTATGGAGATGATCATGTGGTTTTTGTCTTTCTTTTTGTTGATGTGTTGGATGATGTTGATGGTTTTTCGAATGTTGTACCATCCTTGCATCCCTGGAATAAATTGTACTTGATCATGATGGATGATCTTTTTGATGTATCTTTGAGTTTGGTTTGCGAATATTTTGTTGATTATTTTTGCATCTATGTTCATCAGGGATATTAGTCTGTAATTTTCTTTGTGGTGTCTTTGCCTGGTTTTAGTATTAGAGTGATGCTGGCCTCCTTGAATGAGTTTGGGAATATTTCCTCCCCTTCTGTTTTTTGGAAAACTTTAAGGAGAATGGGTATAGGCAAGTCCTTTTTATTTATTTATTTTCTCCGGGAAATACGGCATATTCTTCTAGTATTCTGCAGACATCTGGAAATTCAGGTCTCAAAGCAAAAACAGAAACAAAAATGCAAGACACAGAAAAAACTAAAACAGAAACCAAAACTTTTCCATTTAGATATCCATCAACACAGATTAAAAGAAAAGCAAGTCCACCCTTTTTACTAGTATGTCAAGGTCCATGATTAATGAGCCCATACCCAGGCAAAGGGCTGGTCCTCAGTACAAGAAAGGGCCTGCTTTCTGGCTGTAGCTTTTGACATTGTTCAAGAGTATATGAAATGGAGTGATTTAAGAGATCCTAAGGGGAGGAGAAAACTTCTGGAATGCTCTTTTGCACTGTGACCTAGGCTGTGGCTACTGCCTCTGTACAGCTTCTGCCTTATCTGGTGCTTAGGCAAGAACATGTGAGCAGGTCTCATTCTTGAGGAAGTCGACTCCCAAAAAGAAGTTAAGAGGCTGGCTTGAGAGAAGACAGCTGCGCAGTGAGCGGCCCAGGATTGGAACATCAAAGTTAGTTGACTCCAGGCCACTTTTAGCCTGCTGTGACGCTATCTCCTGTCTGCTCAAAAAAAGTGTTGCTGGAATTATCCATCAATGCAGCAGGCATTCATCCTATTAGAAATCATCTGGGGAAATATTTCCAGTTAGCAATAAGGAACATTTTCTTCTCCTGTTTCAGAGGTCAGAATGAATGGGGTAGGTATGGGTTTAATTCTTTTTGGCAGCCATATCCTGGAGAGAAGGGAGAGCCAGAATCATATCACAGACAAATAGAAAGGAACAGCAAGTTTTACACCCACAGGCTTTAAGATGACAGCGGTTCCCCTTGTGACATCTGCCTTGAGCTGAGTCTCTTCTGCCAGCCTCTCAGAATGATCCTGTGACACTGCAGCAACGGAAGAATGATACACGGCCAGGTTAAAAACACAAAATTTAAACTGCTTTAATTCCTCTTCATGTTCAAAGACTCTGTGGCCAATGATACTGGTGACCACATAGGCAAGAGTAGCAGGAAAGATCAAGTCAGAACCCTGTGACTCTCACATGCTTCCTTACCTCTTACGGCCCTAACTTTATCCCAGATCTTCTTACTCAGGACGCTGGGTAATGAGTGGTTTTTCCACCTTGATAAACTATTTTGTGCTCACTGATTAACATTCTATATCTCTCCATCATCTATTTGATTTTTGATAGGTAGGGTATATGACCTTATAAATTTGTTCTTTTATAACTCACATGGTTTTTGCTGTGCTATGAAAAACCACCAATATTTATGTTTTTCTTTAAATTGACTCACTTTTTCTATTATTTTAAGAGGTTATATCATTATTGTAAATGGATAAAAAGAATACTGCTTGTCTTAAATCAGAGGTAGCTATAGAATATATATATATGATGAATAACAAAACAAATGCTATAAAGTGTAGGCAGATATTGTTACCTGGTGCTAAAGGCTCTGAATGTGAGGGGTACATACTCTCTCTGTTAGAAAAAAAAAAAGGAAATGAAGAATGGAGGAAGGGCAGGGGACAGTGTAGGGAGAATTAAATATAGGCCAGCTGTAAACTGAGCTTTCCTCTTTTGTGTGATCAGAAAGATCGAAAGAAAATTGATCAGTCAATTTTTCATTATGGTACTCGAAGCAATGATGCCGGGTCATGTGCCACCTTGTGTGTCGTCTCACTCTGGGAAATATTTTAGTGAAGAGTTTTGTGTACAAAATGCTTCAATTTGAGAGAGCATTTCTATGGCTCAGACACTGGGGAGAAAGAGAACTTGAGAGAAGAGTGGGTGTCGCTTTTCCTCCACAGTCAATTCCACTCAACACACAATACGCATTATGTGCTCAGATGTTTCAAGTAGTTTATTCTTAGTGGAGGAGAGACAAATATATTTTAAACAAATAACTACAAAACAAATCAACACTCAGTTAAGGGTGCCTTCTAACTAAGTACCTCGGCAGATGAGAGCCCACAGGAGCATATAACAACACACCTTACAAGCAGACAACTTTTCAACAGGGGCCAAGCCCGGATGACAGCAACCTGGTAGGACTTGGGGCATGGCAAGCAGAAGGCAGGTAGAGGATAGGATTTCTGCTCCCATCTTCTGCCCTGGGAAACACTATCAGTGTTCAAAGGAGGGAGAGAAACCCCACTTAGACTCCTACAGAATTGGCCCTTTGATGCTGTATTTTCCAAGATTTGATGGTGTTTTTGTGTTGAGGATGGACTAAGAAGGGCTTTAGCAGAAAAGTATCCTGCAGAAACAAGAGTGAACAAAACAAGTTGGCTTGTTGAGACATATGGCAAGTGTTTTAAAAAACAGATTTTTTATAACACAAATAATTATTAATATATTAAAGAAAATGTTTTGCCTCCTGTGTAAATCATCACCCAGTGGCTTTGTACATGTTTTCTAGCAAATCGCAATAGCAACAGCCTGCCGTTTTTGAGATGAGGACTGTATAATGCTAGACACTGTACTTTCAATGTCCACAGTTCGAGCAACACCTAACAATGAAAGACTGCTATTAATTCAGCAAAGCAATTGCACTTGTATTTTATTCATCACCTCATCTACAGACATTTAAAAAATAGTGTGTGTATCTGTGACATATTATTTATTTAGTCTACCCATACTGAATGCACATATGGATTTACAGGCCCCTCACAATAAATTCGGCTACCCCCAGGGGTCCAAGACCTATTGGCTAGGACCCACAGATCAGGACAGGCTTTTGAGTGACGCCAATGAGGAGGGCCTGGGGCACATCTGCTGGTCTTCCATTGCTTTTATCATCCTGACCCACACACTTTCTTCCTGAAACCCTTCACTCTGTTTTACTAAAAATATTTTTTGTATAAACTTCAACCAGTTGGTTATGACTTGCTGCAGTGGAAACACTTTTTCATGCTAAAAAATGAATTACACTGTAAGGAGACTAGCACAACTGGGGGAAAAGTCATTTTAAATTCAAGATGCACCAGGTCTTCTACTGCATTTAGTGACACACTTTTTAACACAACCCTACGCTAGGTGGCGAGTACATGGTTGTTTGTTGCAGGCTCTTCATATCGTATGACATCCATATTTAATAAAACATGAAGGCACAAGGACCTCTGCATCTCAGTCACAGTTGTTTCCCTTGACATTGTCATCAACAAGAAGCTAACAAAATCTACCAGTGAAATTACTTACTGCGCGAGCACACCTAAACAGCACTTTAAACTTATCTTCTAAGGGCTCTCTGGACTTCTAACCTATTTTTCCTGGCACATTTTTTCAAAACTTGTGAGCCAAAATGCGCTTGTGGGCTTTTGCCTGATCATGCCTTTCTTCTTCTGGGTCTGTCTTTTGTGTAAGCCTGAGGGCTGACATCGTACAAGCAGTTTCCTCAGTACTCATGCATAGGTCCCTGCAGTTATCCCCTCTCCCTCCTGCATCCACAATGTCTTCCTCTTTTCATGGCACAACTTCCCAATAATCTGTCTGCACTTATTGTCTACATGTACTCATGCCCTAGCCAGGTTCAACGCACTCCACTCGGGCTGCTGTCCCTGTTACTCCACTGAAAGTGCTCTGGTCACGATCAGAAGTCACTTCCACACGGACCGAGGGGTCCCTTTTTGGTTCTCAGCTACTTGCTCTCAGATGCATCCGAGATGCTGACACTCCTTCAAATCCTTTCTTAAGTTTGTTTCCATTATACTCATTCATTTATTCATTCAAGAAGATTTGTTGTGGGTACAAAGAGTAGCGCAGTGAAAAAGAAGGACTGGGCTTTTGTCTTTGTGAGTGACAGTGTGAGAAAGAGAAGAAAATATGCAGTTACAATAGAGTGCTAAATGCTGTGGTGGGGCAAATACGGCATTGAGAAAGGACCTAGAAGGTCAGACGAAGCTTCCCGAGGAAGTGACATTTAAATCAAAGACTTGAAAGATGAAAAGGAATTAGAGAATGGAGGGAGTTAGTAAGAAGGGTACCCCAGACAAAGCGAAGGCCAGATGCATGGGCTTGGAAGTGAAGAGAGAGCATGGAGAGATGGAGCAATTTATTGTTAATCAGATGCTTTTTGAGGAAAAAGATAACGAAGGAGATAATGATTAAAATGTCACTGGGTGAAGAGGCATCATATGACAGGCCTTGTAAGACAATTTAAGAAGATTGGACTCTTTTTATCAAAGGCAGTGGGGAGCCATTGAAGAATTGGAGCTGGAAAAGTGACTGAAGGGGGAGAAAGGATTGGAATGGGGTAAAGTTAGAGGAAGGAAGACTTGTCAGGAGTCTGTGATGTTGATCCAGGCAACTGATGGTGGCAGTGTTAGTGGGGGTAGAGAGAAGTGGCCATTACAGAGAAGGAAACAACAGCATTTGACCACTTGGTTGGGAACCAGGATGGAAGACGATGGCTGGTCAGGGAGATGGAGGAGTCATTTATTAACATCTGTGACGTTGGTTGGTGTCTTTCACCAATTTGGAAAACACCCCAGTAGCAACAAGGTGTAGCTAAAGGTGGAAGGGAGATGGAGTTCAGCTGGAGCTTGTTGATGCTTCCAAAGCAGAGACACCCTTGCACAGGCAGTGGGGCCCCTCAGAAGTACTGGCTTTCCTCAGTGTCCCTCAGAGATAAGTAAAGGAATGAGGAAATAATGGTGATTTCTCTGTTCCTGGGAGCTTTCTCAGGGAGCATGTCTGAGTGACCCATAGAACAAGATGTGGAGAGTGGGAATGGCATACTTCCAGGGGGTAACCTGCCTCTTCTCTAAGCAGGAGGACACTCCATACGACAGAGAGAACCACAGCTCAAGATCCATGGCTCTGAGAATTGGGGTATCAGGGAATCTGCAGCAACAATCAGACACTTAGCGTCAACTTGACCTCATTGTAAAGTTCTCAGTAATGTGTTTTAAGAGGTCTCAGTGGTCATAGAGGGTAAGGAGTTTAGGGGAAGTAGAAGTAGCCCTGAAATAGTTAAAAGCTGAGCTGGGGAGCTCTTGTCCTTTCTCAGGAGCCCTGGCAGTCTTGGCAATATAATAGGTTTGGGATCAGCAAATTAGATAAAGCTGAAATGAGATTAGATAAATGAAATATAAGGTAAGAAAAATACTGTTTTTTATCTTAGTTTTAGCTTATACAATTTCTTTTGTATTTTAATGTTGTATACCATTTGCAGTGGAGAACTCAATTCTTGCAAGATCATTGATTTTTCAATCCTATCTGGAGTGATATGCAAAAAAGTATATTAAAAAATGAGAAAATGAATTCTAGTCACTTCTAAGAAATCATTCAAGTTTCTAGATATTTGTTTAATACCAAGATATTTCTTAAACCCTTAGTTGGAATACTGTTTCTCTGTGCTGTTAGCAGGACAAAAATGAAAGAACTCAAATATTGTCCACGGGGACCATTTCTCTATTTTGAGCATGAATTTTTCAGTTTATGTTCTCTTTACTTATCAACTATCAAGTCCCTTGTTTCTTTCCATGTTAATATTTTACATATTACAACCTGCCTAATCAGAAGGCTATTAATATACTACTAATGGAGTATATTTTACTTTAGGAAGTCTTAAAAATTCCCAGAAAATCACTTTCAGTGTATGGTAAGCATTGAAATTTCTTCTACAAATGAGTAAATTTCTTCTAAGAGCTATGGCAGGAGCTACAGGGATTAGAGCCCATCAGTGACCTGAATTTCTGTAAGCAGAGCACAACTTCCCAACAGTGCCTTGCACAAGGGTGGTCAACTCCCTCCTGCTGTGTTAGTCATTGTCATCCACACCAGGGAATGATTTAACTCAGTTTACAAAAAAAGGGATTGCTCTGCTACCCTCAGGGGAGTATTTAGTTAGTCACCAGCACTAGCCTTTGTTGCCTCCTAGATGCACTGCACCCATCCTTCCTCCATAACACTTTGGGCTAAAATGGAAGTGGCAGCAGATTAACACTAATAATTCTGCACCCTTAAGGCAGCTATTCTAGTGCACCACGCCCTGTGCTAAAATGCTGTTTTATATGATCTCATCTAATCCTCAGAACCACCTGTGATGTGGATTCATCGTTTCATTTTAGAAATGACAAAACTGAAGTTCAAGGATTGCAAGACGAGTTTTGGGCAGGTATATTTTATTAGTGGGAAGACTAGAAACAGTTACAAGAATGGGGACCCACTGAAGAGATCTTGAGAGACTGAGTCAGACAGATGGAGAAAAATCAATTATTTTTCCCATAATGTGCTAATCTCACATAGCAGAAATTTGTAAAAAAAATGAGATGGCTCTGATTCATTAGTTTATTTAAAAAACAATTAATCAGATTTAATTTCTTATAGGCCACTCTAAGAGACCACATGGTGTCTACAGTTTTTCCTCATGACAGGTTTACAGTCTTCATTCTAGAGACAGCTATCATTAAACAATTCAGAAGAAATGTTGTGAGAATTTGTTGAACAGCAGGAAAACCTTTTGGAATCAAAGCATTACTATTATCTAATAGATAAAGGAAGCCCAGATTACAGGGAAGCAATGTGTATAAACCACACACACTCAGTAGTCACATGCAGTGAGGTTTCCCACGTGAGACTGTACTTTAGAGTTTTTGGACACCAAAAGGCAGAAGCTGAGGAAACTCATTTTGATGCTGCAAATAGTTTTTTGTACAGCAAGAAGTGAGACCAAGAGCAGACAGCATTCTTTGATTCTGGGAAAATGGAACGCTGTCGCTTTCAGCTCTGAAAAGTACAGAAAGTAAATATCTTCTGTTCTTGGGGTAGAAATAATACCTGGATTCAGGCACTTTAAACCCAGAAAATGGGTCTTCCGTTTGGTTACCTAAATCAGGTATGACCTAACAGAGCTCTCTTTCTCTGCAGACACTTTTTGGGGTGGGGAGGGAAGAGTCCAGGGCAGAAAACATTTTTTCTTTGTATGGATTTATACTGCCTTGCAAGATCATATTGTTTATTGTTAGGAAGACCGTCTCAGAGCATGCAGGTCTGTGGTGTATGTGTGTGTATCTACACAAGAGCATGTGTTTATGTGTTATTGTTACTATATGTCAAGATCTTGGTATGAGAGAATCCAAGGACTGCAGGAAAGTTGGGTATTAATGAACTTGACATTTTATAAGATTCTTGACTGGACTTGTGGTACAACTTAGACTGGATGCAGATGCCCCATACTTGGTGTGATAAATGACTCAATAGCCCCAGTTTGGTAAAATATACTGATATAGAACCATTTGTCTGCTGAAATATATGACTGACTCTGATGCAGGGTGTGGGGCTTCCCTTGGAGATTAAACACAGTTATCCTGGAAAGAGATTCTGGGATATGCAACAAGGGCCCCAGGAAGCTGACCTTAGGATGAGGAGAGGAGAGACTCCTTTTTCCCTCAGAGCCTCACAATGATTAGGGCTGGAAGGGAGACGTGTTAGAGGAGACTCCCACTGAGGGGTGTATGTACATGTATGCTAGAGGGTATGTGTTGATAAGCTGGTTCTTGCAACATGGCCACATGTTGCTGATAACTAACTCCCTGTAGGTCTGGCTATGGGAAATTTAACTTGTCAGTGTAGTGCACTTCCCTTGTATTATTCCCAACCTTTCAGGTTGTCAAGTAATGAGTGCAGCAGTGTGAATAAGATGAAGACTGGGATGGCCGCTGAATTTATCAATATGGAGGTCACTGGAAAGCTTGATATTTATTTTAAAAGGAGCCTAGTCTCTGCTCTGCTGTGGGGAATGGAATAAGGCTTGATGTCCCTTTTTGGAATGAAGCAGTATGGTGGGGCAGTAGTAGCTTAAAGAGACCCATTCTAAGGAGACAAAGGAGTGAACAGTGGCCCAGGGAAGGAGTAGAAACCTAAGGTCTGAGGCCAAAGGCATAAGATGGTTGGCTAAAATGATGAGCAATGACCAGAATGGGCCAAGTCACATAGGGTAAAGGCTCGGGTCTTTACTTTGGATATCTGAAGTTAAGATGAACGTGGGAGTGCAAATATCTCAAGACAGTGATTTTATTTCCTTTGGATATACAACCAGAAATGAGATTGCTGGATCAATAGTAGTTCTGTTTTTAATTTTTTGAGGCAGCTCCACCTGTGTGCCCTAATCATCAAACCAATTTACATTCTCACTAACAGTGTACAAGGTTTCCTTTTCTCTACATCCCCACCAACACTTATCTTTTCACCTGTAGATGATCGCTGTTCCAACAGGAGTGAGGCAGGATATCATCGTGGTTTTCATTTGCATTCCCCTGATGATCAGGGATGAGGAACACTTCATGTACATGTTGGGTGTTTGTATGCCTTCTTATTCCCACTCTATAGGCTGGGGGTGGGGGTGGGGGTGGGGGTGGGGAAAAAGGGGGGATCTGACCAAAGGGTATGAAATTTCAGTTAAAAATGATAAAAGTTCTAGGGACCTAGTGTACAGCACGATGACTGGAGTTAATAATATCTTGTATACCTGAAATTTGCTAAGACAATAGATCACAACTGTTCTCACTGTACACACAAAATGGTAACTGTGGGAGGTAAGTTAATTCGTTTGATTGTGGTAATCATTTCACAATACATACACATATCAAAACATCATGTTGTACACAAATATATATATATAATTTTTATTTGTCAAAAAGGAATAAATACAACTTGGAAAAATTGGCAAAGTTAATATTATTTCATTTTTAGCCTTATGTTGATGGCCTGGGACATATGATTTGCACATAGAAATGTAAAACTTGAACACTATTAATGATAAGAGAGTCTGGTCTGGTAATTTAGAGCAACCTCTCAAGTTAGATTTAGTAAAGGGTTTGTTCTACTAACATTTTAATGAGATCAATCAACAAAACCTTTATGCCTTATTGCTCGTGTAGCTGTCATGGCAGAGATTTAAATTATTAACTGAAAAATATCTTTTAAGCATCTACTGTGTACCCAGAACCAGTCTAGGCAGAGGAAATTTTAAGGGAGAACAAAACAGACTAAATCCCTGTTCTAATGATGACAATCATTAGAGAAGAGACAGTAAACAAAGGAACACCTTATATAATATTCCAGGTTCAGAGAAATCATGTGGAAAAATAATGAATCAGGGCAAGAGACATAATAATGTAGTGGGAAAAGGTGTTATTTTACATAGGGTGGTGAGGGAAGGCTTCCCTGGTAACATGAAATTAGAGCAGAAACACACAAAAAAGTTGGGAAGTGACTATGAGGTTATCTGAAGGAAGAGCATTCCAGTCAGAAGGAACAGCATGTACCAAAGTGAGGAAAGTGTGGTTTGTATAAGGCACAGCAACGACATGAGTGCGGTTGGAACAGAGAGAGGGCAAAGGGGGTCGGGCGGGGGAGATGAAGCCAGAAAGATGGAGTTGAGGCTAGATCATTAGAGCCTTATAAGCTGCGGTGAAGATTATAGCTTTTACTTGAGTGTACAGGGGTGACACCAGAGTTTTGAGCAAAGAAGGAACATAATCTGATTCTTTATTCATTAATTTTTAATCTGACATTTAAAAATGGTCACTGGCTACTAAGGGAAGACATTTCAGGGAGACTGCCTAGGAGGTTATTGCAATAACCCAGGTAAAATAGGATGCTGGCTTATTCTAGCTCTGAAGTTGGTTAAAAAAAAAAGAAAAGAAGATTTGGGGTATATGCTGTTCCTAAATTGGATGTATGTTGTGAGAGAAACAGATGAATCAAGGGTGTTTCTAAAAGTTTTTGGTCTGGGCAACTGGCTGAATGGAGTTGTCATTTACGAAATGGGAAAGACTGGTGAAGAACTATGAGGAGAAAACTAAAGGATTTTAATGTTAGATTTATTCTGTATTCTATACTTCCAAGTAAACAGGCTTGGAGGTAACTGGCATTTTTCATTGTATAAAGTTATTTAAAGGCTTGGACTAGATGAGACACTTAAAGAGCCAATATATAGAGGAGAAGAGGTGCAAGCACTGATCCTTTTATAGAGATTTGGAAGATTAGGAGGAAGAAAAAAGGAATAAAGAAGGAATAGCCAGTGGAATAGGAAAACAACTGGGAGATAAAAATGAATCAGAGACCAAGGGTTTTAAATTATCAGTGTTGCACTGTGGCTAAGATGAGAATAGGAATGACCACTGACTTTAGCCACCTGGAGATCCTTTGTGACCTTGATAAGGTCTCTTTGGTGGAGTAGTGGAGACGATGACTATTGGAGTGGGTTTTAAGAGAGAATGGGAAATGTTCCTATAGCCTGGTTCAGTTGGGGCCATGATTTGGAAATTTAGAGATGTCTTAAGTCTAGAATTATTCATTAATGATGTAGAATAATCACCTATGTATCAATAAGTCAGCTCACAGTGAGAATTAGTGAGCCTGTTAAAAGGAAGTCAGCAAAGATGGCAGTTTCCTCCGAGTCATCTGATGAAGATATATCACAAATGGCAATAGAGAGCATTAGGCTGAGGATGATCTGTCTGCAGGGTTTCATTCAGTTACTGTTTGGAGCTCCTTCTAGAAGTGTGGAAAATTTTATTTTACAGTTGTAAAGAACTAAGGGAGGACACACAGTAAATCTGTTGCCAGTCTCTGACATTGAGGCCATCAGAAAAACCATCTCAATTACTGTTTTTTCTTAAGGTGGAATGAGTTATAAGGAATTCATTTACACAGTTTTGTTCTATTCAGATTGTTGTTCTTACCTTGGCACTTTAAGATATTATTTCTGATTAATGCAATTGGTAGTGAGTCTAGGAGATGGAATTTATTACTCTTGATGGGTACATTTCTCTAGTTTGTGATTTATGAGCCACGAACAGAATGGTAGCCCTGAAAATAAAAGCCAGGCACAAAGAGGTTTGTTTTAACCTTCATTCAGTGCCCCATGACATAAGAGTCTCAGACTTCTGGACCAAAGACATCATGCTTTCCCATTATCTGAAGTGGAAAATCACTGCACTGTTTCTGAGGACATCATGGAATATACACCATGTGAACCAGTCAAAAAAATATTTTACTTGTTTTATCTTACTTTTCCCTCTGCTAGTTCCCTTTATTTTGGCAGGCTGTGAGACACGATGACCTAAGTCACCTAATTCCCAGCTTCTGGGACACCAGTGCTACTCAACTTCTCAAAGAGATGGGGACTCCAGAAGTCACCCAGAGAGCCCCACTCGAGGCAAATGTTCTATCAGTTATAGAGTGCGCGGAAACAATTTGAATGGGATTTCCATTGCCTTTTTGAGCAGACTGATCAAATGAAGCAAATTTCCAGTACTGGAAGTGGTGTTTCCAAAGGCACTGGTTCTCCCGTCTAGTGGCCTCTGAGCACAAGTCTCACGAACCATAATGATGTTTGCACACAAGCCTGTAAATACCCATGGCAGATTTGAACAAATAAGCCATCTGCATACATGATTCTAAAGTCTACAGCAGGTAATTCAAACAAAATTGTGTTCACCCTCTTTCACTTTTTTTCTAAGCTTATACCCCTGGGTTTTTGTTAACATTTAAAAAAGATATTTAAAACTGCACTTCAGCCACCTTGTAAAATGAAAGAGAACATTGTACTGGCACCAAAGGTACACGTCAGTGCTTTTATCAAACTCAGGGTCCTGCTCTGCTGCACTAATTGCAACCATGTGTTGCAAATGCAAGACAGGATTTTCAGCTGTTCTTTAATTAAATGGAATAAAATAAGGACTACACCTCCCATTTCTTTATAAAGAGAAGCTGCTGCATTGTTCTATTATCAAGACTGATGGGTGATCCTGAATGGGGATGCTGACACCTGTGGCAGGGTTCCAGGGACACTGGTAGCTGCTTTAATATTTGAGACATTCTCCATGATCCTATGATACAATGTAGCCACATTCATGGAATGCCCTGTTGCAAATCCTTCTCTGATAAAGAGATGAAGGGCAGTGACAGAAAATCGAATTACTTTCAAGTGCGCTGGTAGATTGACTCATGAAGATTTTTTTATATTCTTATAAAGTTTAGTTACTGCAAAAATCATCAGTGAGATGAAAAAAATACCTCTTCATGCACTTGCCCACTGAAATCTGTGGAGAAATAGTAGCCAGTATGTGTGCTACTAGAAAGACAGTGAGAAACATGGTCTCAAGTTGTCTGTTAAAACTTGAAAACAAAATGTAATTTGACTTTTTTAAGAAGTGCTATTTCTGCCACTTTTCCGCCAAAAGATACTCTGTAGCTCTTAATTGTCCTGGGGTCAAAACCCCAAGGAATAAAACATTAATTCATGATGTCACTTTTCAGGATTTAAGCCCCTCTTTCATGTTGCTCTATGTTATTTAACATTCATTGAATGGCATCGTGAACTCTACTTCCTCTGTCCCCTCAAAAGGTTTGGATCCAGAACTGGTACTTTTGCACAACGTACTGAAGCCTTAAGAAAGGAATGTGACTATTGCTTCCAAAATCTCAGTCACACCTACAGCCTCCAGAAAGGGTGCAAGAAGTGAATCAGTGGGGACAGTGATCGCAACTCCTCCAAAGGGGTGTGTGAGCAGTATTCCTCAGGATATGGGAATGTCAAAGCAGGGCTGGCAATGTTGAAGAAAGAAGACCAATGTCATCAGAGGTGCTAAAAATGTCCTGAAATGGGCCCTAAGGGAAATGATGAAACCACTTCTGCTTGTACCAAAGTCTAAGGCTCAGGCCCGAGAAAGGGGCTCTCTCTCTTGTCTCTCAACTTCCAAAGATTGTTGGAAAAGTTTAAACTATCGATGCTTCTTGGTATGAAGTGGAGTTTGACAGTGTTCCAGACAGGCTGGGAATAGCACCAAGTTGTTACACAACCTGCAAAGAAATGGGAGACCTCCAGGTGTGGCCGCCTGTGGTTGGGCCCTTGCTGGAGCCTCCAGAGTTCCCCTCCTGAAGCACAAATTGAACCAGGTCCCACCCTTCCTCCCCTTCAGCTCCTTCCACAGCTGCTCATTCAGGTTAAACTCAAGGAGTGGCCTGCATGGCCTTCTTGCCTTCACAGTTCATCTTTTTTTCTTCCTCCAGCCCAGCAAGTAGGCACTGGAGCTGCCATACCCACCCCTGGGCTGTGCCACAGCCACCTGGAAGCCCTGAGTCACCCCAAAGTTCAGCCTGAACTTCATCCCACCTCCTTTCTCAAGTTTCCCTTGGCCACAACCTCTTCTCCCTATGATCTCCCAAACAAAAAAGGGCAGGCTGATTCTCCTCTGTGCCCTCAGAGCTACCCGGAAACCCCTTCTACAGCACTCGTCCACAACGTGAGGGTCTGTGCTCAGGTCAGCCTCCTTTTTGGTCTGGACTTCCAGGCACTGAGACAACGGTGATGTCTTATTCATTTTCGTATCTGCAGTGTCTGGCAGAGGGCTTGGCACAAAGTGTTCAGTAAACATTTGATGGATGATGAACACATACACATTAGGACTTTTGTTCTTCTAACCAAAGCTGAGAATCTAGAGTATGCTGAAGGCCCCATGTCCTTGCAAGTAGCCCAAGTTTCAAATTCTTGAGATTAATAAGGTTACTGACACAAAGGGTAGTGAAGTGAAAGCATGCATTGGGTTACTATCAGTGAAAAAAACTTATCATTTGCTGATTTTGCAGTCAATTATGAAAGTTAATGATCTCATGTACGCTAGGTTATGGCATAATGGAAAGATCAAACAAGGACAGAAATGCTTTTCAGAAATGGCACTATTTTGTATAGAATTCCTTAAGCAAGTACTCATATTTGTTTTATTATATACCCTTCTTTTCTCTCTCCCCTTCCTCAAATGTCATAATTCTTGCAGAACTTAAAATTCTTGTTAAACAAACATAGTCTTCAGATGATACATTTTTGAGTATGAAAATCTGTCTCTAAGTCAAAAGAAACCACACTTCGGGATTCCAAATTGTTAAGGAAAGATAATCAATTATAGCCAACATAGAAGAATTGCAATTTTATCTTTTGAGGGAGAATGTGAATAAACATATTAATGAGTGAATACATAAATATATTTAAAGCTCTGAGATAGATTTTTCTCTTCCCTAAACAGCACTTGGGTAGACACTGTTTTCCTCTGAAGTTCTTCATTTTTAATGCTTCAGCGGAAACCCGCCTCCCTCCTGATAGTCGCATTATTTCTTTAGATAGGTCAATATCTTCAATCAGGTCTAGAAGTCATGCCTTCTTTTTTGCCATGACATTGCATGTACAGTATGGGGTAGACAGTACTGTTGTAATATTTAGCACTAGGTAAAACATTACCTGAAAAACATGTTACATGACTATTGATAAAAACAAGAGACTACCAGAAGAGAGAAATAGTTACGTGGCTCTGCATGAGAAAATACCAGGAATTGGGGGAAAACTGAAAGGAGAGGAAAGGGAGGAGAGGAAGAGGGATGGACAACATGGCAGGAGGCTGGATCCTGTGAAGACATGTTGCCAGCAGGAAATTCATGCAGTAGAAAAGCCAGAAGACTTTAAAGAATAGAGTTTTGGTAAAATACAAATTGCTCATTTTCTTGGAAGTAGGCTGCCTCTCTCTGATCCAGACCCTTGATAAACTGCTACACACAGAAATTTCTGAGTGCTTTTGTCATGGAAATCAAAGAAAAGGTGAGTTTCATTACTGAGTTGGCATGGAGCAGAAAAAGAAATCAGGGTTGATAAAAACACAGTGGAGGCAGGTGTTCAGAGCAGAAGTGGTCATGAAAATAAATCCTACAGGAATTCACAAAAACTTGGGAAGAGCAGAAGACCAGAAAGGACTAGAGATAAGGAGATTGAGCTAATAAATTTGAAAAAGAGGATTAATTTAGCTGATAATATGGTTGAAAGTAATTCTATGCTGATCCATTATGTGCTGATTTGATAGTGCAATAGTAACAATCATGATTATGAGTTTCCAGACATGCTTCACTTACTGTGTAGCAGGCACTGTGCTAAATGCTTTATCTCCATTGTCTTATTAATTCTCATTGTATGGATGTGGAAGCTCACGTGCAGAGAGAATAAGCATGCTTCTCAAAAGTCAGAGAGTTAACAGCTGGCGACACAGAATAAAAACTCAGCATAATCTGGTCCTCAAAGCCACATTCTTAATTCCTGTTTATACTATTATCCGATTCCAGCCAGAAGACACCAGATTTCTATACCTTGTATATACTAAAAGCTACTATAAATGTAAAATTGTCTCTTTATGTGTGTTCTATATGAGGAACTGTATTAGTCTGCTATGTCAAGGTACTGTTAGATAACAAACTATCCCAAATCTCAGGGGTTTTGTCTGGCAAGCAATTATTTTCATGCTCAAGGTCAGCACAGTTAACTACAGTTCAGTTTATTTAGATGGGGCTCAGATGGATGGCCCTCCTAAAGGTTTCAGGGTCATGAGGCTGGCTCCAGCTTGGGACTGAATTCAGTTCTGCTCCAATCTCATAGGAGCCCAGGCAGGAGGGGCAGCAGACACCTGGGGCATGTTCCTCTCATGACAGAAATTAGAAGCTCCCAAAGGGAAAAGCAGAGACATGTAATGTCTCTTAACTCCTGATTCAAACCTGGCTTCCTGTTATTTCATCCGTATTTTATCAGCTAAAACAAGTCAGTGGAGTCGTGTGTTGGTAGAGAGTCAATATTTATTGACAATAATTTAATCTTCCATAGTAGTCTAATTGCTCCTGTCTAAACTTAGTGCCTCTGAGAGATATGCTATGATACATCTCTTAAGGGAGTAGAACAAATTTGTGTTCAATAATATTCACTAGAAGCTCTGTGAAATTTCCCATGCTTGAATTTCCTAAATGTTTGCAAAGTGTAACGACAGCATCACTTTTACACATACTTCTCCCATTATGACTACCATCTCATCCCAACAGGGGATCTAGAAGCCTCATGAAATTTTCAATCATGAGACGAAGAGAGAGAGAGAAAGGCAGAAAGAATCCCTTTTCATTACGTAAAAATGCTGTAACTTGAATGTAGTCTTTTGATTATTTGATAAGACCAAAAAATATTATGTTGTATTCTTTCAAGGATTAGCATACATATTATTCTACCAATGGTGGCAACTTTGTGACACCTCACTTAAAATTCATTTTTAAATAAAATTTATAGTACTGTCTTTTGTTGCCAAAGATTACATACATTTCATACTATCACTCAAAGCCACCAATGATTTGAAGACACATCTAATATAGATAAGACCTTAGCTGAACATAATGGCATTCTAGTGAATTTTAGAATTTAATTATAAAAAGACTACACATATTTTAATTTTAAAGTGGTTTTACTTTTCTGTCATATTTCAAAAGTTTGTCTATTTCAATCTAGATTAAAGCTGTTTTGAAATATTCTTTAAATGGTAGTTAACACCATTTAAATAACTAGTGACAACTTGTTTATTGAAGATCATGAAAATTAATTGACATCTTCTCTGGAGAATGTATTTGATTTCCCTATTAGCTGGGTATTTTCTTATTTGTTTTAAAGACCCATTCTACTAATAAGACCTCAGAAAAGGGGGCAGTGATATTTAAGGATATGCCTGTTCTGGAACTGGCTCCGACCTGTATGAGGACCTAAGGCTACTCCAGGCACTGGTTCTCTCCCATCAGTCTCAGGGGCATGTGACACCTCTGTTCTCTGTGCAAATCTGGTGCTTTCTCTTCCAGTCAGCCTTCTCTGCTAATTTATAGGTAGGCTTTTTAGTGAACCCAAGTTCAGCCAGGCCATGGGCGTCACATGTCTTCCCCTGGTCTAATTAACTATGGTGAAGGTTGGGAAATGGGACAGGGTCCTGTGGCATGAGATGTGGGTACCAACCAAATTGGAAACCCCTTGTACACCATTCCCAATCCTCTGGGCCCCACCTCAACAGCAGGCATTCCTTTGGCAATCAGTTCCGGGCAGGCTTTACCCTATAGGAAGCAAGTAAAATTGGCCCTTGTGTTTTCCTTGTTTCCCGCCCTCGGGCTCCTCTGAGGCTGCGGCTCTGGTCACCTGCAGGCACCTGCTCTACAGGGGTAACATGATGCCTGTGAGAGTAATACTTCCAGGCTACCCTTCACCAATGGGATAGGGCAACCCACGATAAATGCTTCTTCCTTTGTTCTTGGATGTATGGTTCTGAGACACCTTTTAGAAGGTGCTTCAAAAGATCTTGGTGGAGTAGAGCATATATGATCCACAGGGCTGGCTACCTTGATAAGGCATCCTTGCATGGGCTTTTCCTTCTTTCCTTTTAAGTAAAAGCTTGTGATCCTCTGCTCTGCTCTGTGGCATCACATTCCCAAATAAACTGTTGGCATGCAAGCACTTGTCTCAGGCTCAGCTTTCAGAGAAATGCAGAGTAAGGTAGATTCCTAGAAGGGTCTAAAAAGTGTCTAATCCACCTATGCTTATTTGCCTGGCTGTGTTATTTCTAGATAGGAATTAAGTTGGAGATGGTCTCTAAATCAAAAGTAAGTGACTCAAGACTAGCCTATATTCCATTTACTGGAACAGTGGCCAAAATTGCTCCTTCCATTAATAGGAACATCCCTATCAAGGTGGGTCCTGGCTCTAAACTCTCCTTTCCAGTAGAACCAAGAGCCTTTATACTCAAAAGTATAGTTCTCTGTGAGATTGTGAGATGAGCATTTAAGGTGAAGGGCCTCCAAAAGGGAAAAAAAATCAACATCTGAACAATAAAATTCATATTGAATTTCATTCCGATAGAGGAGAAGAAAATCACAAAGTAAGGATAATAGTATGGAGAAATGAGTAGAAGGTAGGCTGGAGATTACTTTCTTATCTACGTAACCTAAAACAGAGTTGAGAGAGCAGGAAATGGTGGATAGTCAGTTATAAAGTAACCGCAAAATGCTTGCTGTCATTCATTTTTTATGGTGTCTCTTTCCAGTTTTTACAATACAGAAAAAAACCATTTCAGGTTTGCTCATAGTACACTTGCAAATGAAATGTGTCCTCCTGAATAGCATTTATTAAAAGCTCTCAGATCAACAGCAAAAATTTTTAATTCAAATAATAGCTACAAATGGATGCTTGAATAGTTCTTTTGTAATTTTATCATTCTCCCTAACAAAATGTGTTAACTACCTATTTTTTTGATTTCCTGATTTATAGGTAAATTCATGAGGCCTTTATGAATTTAGATGTCAGCTATTTAATTTCATTTTATAAAGAATGGATTCTCTAAATAATGAGTACAAGAATGGGAGAGACACAAAAGGATGATGATTGGCTGCTGTCTGTGCAATCGCATGGGGCCTACTCACTGGCCTTCCTTTCAGTGCCAGATGTCTAGGAGCGGCGCCATGACCTGAGGTTTTCTGGCAGCCCCTACCTTCCTAAGGAGATGTCAGTCGAACTGTGTTCAATTCTTGTCACATCTTTATTACATAACTGAGCTTCATACTCCTAAACATGCCTGGCCAACATTCCTCCTGGGATACCTTCTAATTGTTTCCTTCCTTCCGATGATTCACAATTACAAACAGGGCATTAACCCTACAACCCCATCCCCCCAGATCTTCTGTATTTGGATCTAGCAGACAGCTTCATCCTCAGCTCACTCTCCCCAAACCCTAATCTCTCTTAATCTCTTAATTGGATCTTCTAGGGATCCTCACCCATAACTTTTCTTTGTTCTTCTCTTGTGCCTCTTACTCTACCAATCCTTGATATTATAGTTCATTATACAGTGGTTTCGGGCTCCCATGTCAACCCCCTTCTCATGTCCTCTACTCTTTGAGAGCAGGCCTCAAATTCCACTTAACTAGAATGTAAGTTCCACAACAGAGTACTGTGTTATTCATTGCCACACCTAGTGCCGAGAACAGAGACTGGCACAAATGCTTAACACATATTTGGTGAATGGATGGATTTATCCTTATGTTCTCCATGTGGTCCTGTTCTGTATTTTGCACATAACCAATCTTTTATAAACATTCGTTGATTCAAACTTATCCAATAAAGAGCTGCTTATCTCCACAACTCAGGGCCTAGTATTTTATATATTTGAGTTATAAGCCACTAAGAAAAACCTTTCTAAAGTAGTTTACTGTCCTTTTAAAAGTACATTATAAAGACATCTCTTCCTGAGATGGGATTTTTTTCTTTCATGAACTTCCCTGAGGAGGCCTAAGATATACCATCTGATGCCAGGGCCAAAAATTATAAATTTTAAGGTGGAAACCCTTCAGAAATACAGTCACCTTGTTTTAGATCTGAGGGTACCAGGTAAGAAAACAGTGCTGCATTCTCTCTCAGTCCTCGTGCCTTCCATTTCAGTGTTCTTCCACAACACTCTTTTTTAGATACAGGCAAGGGAAAAATGTAAGGACAACTATGGTGTGGAATGACAGGATTGGGACATCTTAAGACCAAATCTGCAGATATCTGTCTACACAGGGCAAGAAATATAAAATCATCCCTTCAATTCCTACACTAGATATAAAGGAGAAAACCATGATTATGAGCTGAGCATATCATGCTCAGTTCTAACCAACTGAGTCAATCTGACACACAGCAATGGTTGAAAAGATTCACTGCCCTAAAGAAATACAGTCAAAATTTTGTAAACATTATGAAATTTATAGATTCTATTGTTATGATTACTTAGAAAACACTTTTGAACATCCCTGTTCACCCTAGTGGGTATAGCCAGAACTGTTTTGTTTTTCATTTTAATAATTTACACACACACACACACACACACACACACACATATATATACACACAGAGTTGACTTTTGGTTAGTCATTTGTGGTCTAATCAGATGAGATAACATTATTTTGAGATTCTGGTACTTTATATACAAAATCCCCTTGGAAAGATCCAGGGTAAATATTGAATTGTATGAGGCTTATAATTATAGTGAAGTTCCTATGTGGTTGAGTAGAATTTAAAATTTTATAATTATATATTTATATTATATTTACACTTCCATATAATATAAAAAATTCCCTCTTAAATGGAAATTAAAATGCAGTATAATTTTTATTTAAAATATTTTGTTGTTCCATTGACTTAATAAAATCCTTTTTCTGATATAAACAATAGTGTGTACTTTCTTGCTATCTCTGTAGTCAAGCTTATGGGCATACATACATTATTTATAATTAATCACAAAAGGTACTTGAGCTTTCTAGACAATTATTTCTCTGTATCATATCCTCTTGCTCAATTTTAATCTTTTAATGAGTTTCTTTTCAAAATAGTTTAGTAACTTAAGTGTCTTGAGTGCTTTCTATGTGATAGACATGCATTTGTTCATTCAACAAACACTTACTAAGCCTCTTTGAATCCAGCCCTGTTCTAGTTGCTGGGAGATAGACAGATAAAGCAGATAGCCTGGCCTCTGCTGTAATGGGGCTTACTTTCTACTGGAGGTGGGGAGAGAAGAGAGGGAAAGACATGAAAAAAAGAATTCCAGACAGCGATATACACAGTGAAAAAGAAAAAAAACATGTTCCAATAGGACAGAGTGACTGGGAGTGTGCACATCTTTTAAAAGGGTATTTTAGGGAAAGCATCTCTGAGGAGGTGACATTTGATTCTAGATCTAAAAGATGAGAAGAAAACAACTATATGAAGATGGACATTCTAGGCAAAGGGACCATGGATTGAGATCTGGGCTACTTGAGAGACAGTGGGGAGCAAGGCAAGCAAGGAGAAGAGAAGAGAAAATCAGGGGGAGGGACAGGCACACGCGATATGCTGTCAGACCGGGAAGGCTCTGGGACGGAGGATGAGCTTCATTCAAAAGGCAATGGATTACTACTGGGGGGGAGGGGGGCTTTAATCCAGGCACTGAAATGATCTTACCTAAGATTTTAAAATTCAGTTTGTGTGGTGTGTAGACTAGCAGGAGAGTGAGCAGGCAGTTCTGACAGGAGGGAGAGGTAGTATCCAGAAAAAGAGAGGTAGACAGAATTGAGTTATATTTTGTAGGTAAAAATAACAGGATATGGAAGGAGAGAGAAGCAGGGGCCCCAAGGAGGATTCCTGGGTTTCTGGCTTAAGGCAGCCGGGTAAGGAGTAGTGCAGTTTGTTGGATGGGAGGATTGAGGAAGAAACGATGGTTGGGATATGATCAAATCTCTGTTTTAGATGTGCTAAATATCCAAATAAAGATAGAAGCAAAAAGATGTACTCAGCCAGATTTTTAAGAACCTTGTTCTGTGACCCATACACACATAGATTTATTATTATATATATATGCATATGTATCTATAAAATCTATGCCTCCAGGAAGAGAACTATCCCAATTTTTGAGATATTAGCAAATTAGATGGTATTTAAAGCCACAGATGACCTAGGGAGACAGTGGAGGTAATGAAAACAAGACTGAAGTTTAAGCCTGGGGAACTCAAACATCTAACTATTGGACAAGGAGAATGACTCTGCCAAGAAGTCTAACGAACGGCTGGAAAGAAAGAGAAATACAAAGAGCATATGTTTTTTAAACGTCAAGTGAAGAAAAAATTTCCTGAGGGGAAGTGAAAGACAAAGTCAAATGTTGCTGAGAGGCTTGGTAAGATGAGGACTGAGAACGGACCGATTACTGATGTAGCAATACTAGTCATTGTCAACTGTCATCAACTTTGAGCAGCAGGGAAGGAATGGATGTTCAACTGGAGAAAAGAGAACATATAATGAGAAGGTAGGAAGCAGAAACAGTGAACATTGAAAAAATGCCAGATGTACTTGAGGATGAATAGGTGAATATGATAAGGTCCTTATCTTCAAAGAGGGTCCTTAATATAGGTAAGATCAATCTTTTATCAACAATCTCTGGAAAAGGTGCTTTTTTATACAAAAGAAGGTTATATTTATATTAATATGCATTTTATAAAGACGTATTACAGAATAAAGGAAAATGTTAAGCAAAATAACATGTTTTGTAAGAACAAATAGTCTTCAATGCATCAAGAATTTTATCATCAGATTTTTGGGTTTTATGTGTACAAACTTGACAACAGATTTTATACATCATCCCACAAATTAAAATGCTCAGAATATGACTATTCAAAAAGAACCATAGACATTTTCTTTGTCCTATTTCTGAAATCTTCCTAGACAGGATGTCAGACAGCTACAATATATAATATGTTTGAATAAGATAAATGTGTTTTTTGTGACAAAACATCTCAGATTTTATGTAATTAAAGGCATGCTCAATGAAAAATTTAGAATAAGGTACCACTGTCATCAAATCATATCTTCATATACATGTAATCCATTTTGCACAATGGTTTCAACTCAGTGTATATGTAAGTAAATTGTAAGGTGCTATAAGTTATAGCTGCTACTGAGTTGAAATTTGCTTTTTCGGTTTAATGAACAGAAAACATAGTTTGGTGAACATCAGAGTACTCTTTTGAGACAGTTAAATATCATCAAAGAGGTCTTCTGGACTATTGTTTCTTTGAGTTTCTAAAGACATGTTTTCTGTAGAGCTGTGCTCTTTTTTCAACATCTCAGGTACTGGAAGATCAGGTCTAGAGTAAAAAGAAAATGAAGATTTTATTTTTAAAATTCCATGTAGAGTAAAAGAAAATTAAAATGGCACATAAGTGAAACAGAAATTAAATCTTGTTTCAGAATTGCTTAGGAGATTTATTTCCCTATGCTACATTAGATGAAGAGAATACTTTAACTCTTTAGAATTAATCTGTCTCTATTCTGAGTTAACAAAAAAAATCAAAGGCCTATACCAATACTCATAATTAAAGTCAATAAATAAAATATCCTCTGTGCTGCAAGTATTTTTATGTCAAGATATAGAAGACTTTTCAAGCCATTTCTTTAATAATTCCATCACAATTTACATTTTCCTCTGGGTCCCTTAAATTCCACTTACAAACATGCACTTTAACCCTTAATAGCAGAAACTTCTGACCACACTAATTTTCTTAAGTGGTTATGTGATTACAAGTGTGCATATAACTAATAATGACTTCACATTTAGCAGTCATTGATGAAATGTTGTTGGTCTACATGCATTAATTGAATTTACATATCTTCATTTAGTAACTAAATTTTAATCAGTTTCAGTGCTGCAGTTACTACATCAACGACTGATCTCTACATTTATGTAAATGTTTCCTTTAAGTCCTAGAATAAAAAGCATGATTATTGACTGTTACCCGGTTTTAAAAATAGTGAGCTGCAGTAAGAGAGCTCAGTCAGAAGGGCACTTAGGAACATACAGTTATATCCGTGTAGACTTTGTCGGTAAAATATGCTTAATATTAACAATCAGAGATGGCTTCAGGGGCATTGATGACTAGGTTGAATCAACCCAGTAATAGTCTGATTCAGCAATACTCCCATATTTCTGGCTTCGAAGGCAGAGGAGTAGTCACAGAAGCTTGGTACAGATGCAAAAGAACGGGACTTGAAGTCAAGACAGATAGATTTTAATCCAGGTATATTTCTTATTAGTTATGTGACTTTAGGCAGATCATTTAACCTAACTGGACTTCTGTCTCTTCCCTGTAAAATCAAGATAACAGTATCTGCCTCAGATGTGGTCCAAAGATTAAATGAGATGCTTGTAAATTTCCACAAAAAAGTTGGAAACTATTATTAGCTGCTAATATTGCATAAACCACAGAAGAGCTCCTGCTAATAGCTTCTTTAATGTAAAAGAATAAGCAATTAAAAATCCCCAAACTTTGAGTATGTTTAGATTATGGGTATTTCAATAAGCCTGCACCCATACTTAGTTTCACAGATTATTAGAAAGGAATCTATCACAGGGTCCTCTTGGCCCTGTGACTTACACAATTAACCATGGTTGACTGCCACTAGACCTGGGACGTGTCTTGTCTTATCCTGAGCAAGCCAAGTTTGGACAACATTACCCTCACAGGCATGCCAAAGGGCCAGTCACTGATGCACTGCCAAGATGACAAGTACTACCCTCTGGGAGTGTCAGTGTTAAAATTAACAATAAATACAGACATAACTATTTTAACATGTAATTAAATATCTAAAATTATATTACACAGGAGAAGAAAATGATACTATAAAGAATAAAAGTATAATCATTACATGTGTAAGTTTTCAATGTCAACTCAAAACACATTAACCATTGTTCTCTGGCCCTAAAACCTAGAGTTGCCTTTTTTCCTCCTAGAAAATAGATAATTGAATTATTTCAATTAAAAAGTAAGACATGGAAAAACCTCTGTAATTTTGTCTATAGTCTAGACACTGAACAAGCAGAACACAGAGATCTATCGATTTAGTTAAAAAAAAAATCAGCCTAAGACAAAAGGATCACTCGACAGGTCTGCAGGAAGTAGATTCCTGATGCTCCATTTATGATCCTCGTCTCCTCCTAAAGTCACAAGGAGCTTAAGAAACACATTTTGACTCCCTTGTTCTTAGAGACTAGTACACAAATAGGTACTCAATTCATGTTCAGTGACCAGAGATCATTATTCTACAGCTTTCATATCCATGGTAAGTCAACAGAATAAATTCAGAGCTCTCCACACAAGCAAAACTAAAGTTTAGCATTTTTATAAGTAATAAGTGTTTATGGTAAGACTATAAATTATGAAAAGCATAAAGAAAGTAAAATGTCCATCATCATATTTTACATCATTTGTATTTTCATCTGTATTGTTTTTAAGTGGGATCATTCTATCTATATAATTTTGCAGTTTGATGCCTTTACAATGCAATAGCAAAGCCTTTGCATGTTGAAAAATATAAATCTATATTCATCATTAGTTTTAATTTGGTTTTAGAAACCATTAATCTACAGATAGATATTTGGGTTGGCTCCATTTTTTTAATGCTCTTATAAAAAAACACAATAATTAATATCCTCATACACATATTTTAGCATATTTGTCATATTCTTTCACCAACATGCTTATTCTAAGAATTCATGCCAATAAGGTGAAATTTGAAGCCAATAATTCAGAGAACCTGTATCTAAATTCTTCACAGAAAGTGGGCTTAAGCAAGTAATTTGAAACTTGGAGTTCCTCTCTGCGTAATTAAATTACAATCATTAGTTATGGTCCAGATTTAAGTTCTAAATCTCCCACGAAGACTTTTTTCTTTTGACTTTCTATATTCAGGCTGATTTTTCTTTTCTGTGATTATTTAAAGTACTTGATGTTTTAAAGTACTTGATGCACCCTGTGTTTCAATATACAGTTTTATTTATTTCATCTGTATTTGTTGAGCATGTACTACAAACAGCTCACTGTACAAGAGAAATAAGACAGATAAAAGTAACACATGATTCCTGCCCTCAGGAAGCTTTCACTTAAACTTTTTACTTTCTCTAATTTTTTTCAAATGTGTCATTTCATCATAATTTTATAAGTTGGTGGAAGACAACGACTATGTAACATGATTTGTTAACAAATAATGTTTTATTCCTTTAGGAATCTGTATAAACATTATATCAGTATTTAGGAGTAAGGTAGACTTTCAGACAGTTTTTATGGACATCATGGTTCAACAAGAAAAATTCTGAATCCAGGGTCGGATTTTTATTTATGCCTCACCACACTGAGATTTTGGTCAGGTGACTGTGCCTTTGAATCTCAGTTTCTTAACTGAATTTGTGGAAAGTTAGGGTTCCTATAAATAATCTTGGAGTTCTTTCAGTTCCTGTATTCAGAGACAGTTAAGCTCAAATAGTTGAGCATAGACTACTTTGCAAAATACAGGTTCTCAGTAAATATCTGGAATAAGTGAATAATATGAATTAAAGAGGACAGGTTAATGACAGTAAGAAACTGTGTTTTAGGGCTAAAGGTTAAAATATAAGGATTTTTTCAAAAAAGGGAATAAATGAAACTTCTCCAGATGATGACAGCCTCACTAAAAGATGGCTTATGTTCTCAATAATATAATTGCGGAGTTCAGCTTTATTAGCTTGATTTCACACTACATTAAAACACACATACACACACATACATATACTAACCACAACTCAAATCAAAATTGCACTACCACAATCTAATTAACAATGAGTAGTGTAGATCAAAAGTCAGATTTGTCAAAAGAAATATTTGTGAAAGGTTCTCTGAAATGTTAGAATGACTGACTTCTCTTTTAACTTTATGGGAGCTGAATTACCCATATCTTTAAAAATGTTATTTCCAGTTCTTGGCTCATCTTGTAAAGACATTTCTTGGCCATGTTTAATATTGATATTACCATGACTGGAATATCAATCTTTCCTTATTCAAATGAGGAGCATCAGTATTGTTTTGAGTGGATTACTTGCATTTTATAACATATTCTGAGAGTAAGATTTCTGAAACATGTCAAGGTGCCAATCTGAGCAAACTGAGAGGCCCAGGAAAATGTGTAATGATTGATGGCATTATGATACTTGAAGCATCATGCTCATTTGACTATGACACAATGGTTCTGAAATAAAAAATCTAAAGTCAGTTCCTATGTGGTTTCACTATATCTCCACCTTCACAATACACACAAAACTCAATTCCAGTTGAACCAAACATTTAAATGAGAAAGCCAAAACTTTAAAGTGAAGCCATAAAGGTAAAGATTAATAAATTCAACTGAATTAGAAGTACTAGCAGTACTTCTATTCATCAATAGACACCTTAAATAGAATGAAAAGTCACAAACTGGGAGGAAATATTGCAACATATGCTACTAACAAAGAATTACTATCCAAAGAACTCCTACGAATAATTTGAAAGCCCCAACATAATTAAAAAATACATGTCAAAGACTACAGAAACTTCCAAGATGAGGAAAGAGTACAAATAAGCATATAATAAGCTGAACTTCATTAGTAACCAAAGAAATGCAAATGAGAGCTAGTATGAAATATTTTATACCAGATTAGCAAAATTGGAAATGTCCATCAATGGCAAAGATCACAGAGGACATGGAAGAACAAGATAAATTGCTAGTGGTTGGAGTGCCAACATTTGAATCACTTTGTATAACAATTTGGCAATAACTGTCCAAGTATATGGAAATGTAGGTATCTATACACAGGAATTCCACTCCTAAGTACATACTCCAGAGAAACATTTGCATATGTATGTCAGGGGATATGTTCATAGGTGTATTGTTTGTAATAGTGAAAAACTACAAAGTATCCAGGTGTCTCTCCACAGGAAAGTGGGCAAATAAGTCATAGAATTTTCATACAATGGGCTATGATGCAGCTACACACATGCATGAATCTCAAAGCTAATGTTGAGCAAAAGAGCAAGGAAGGCACAGAAGGGTAAATGCCACTATAATTCTGTTTATTTAAAGTTCAAAAACATGCAAAAATCTACAGTATTATTCTTTGAACACTGGCGTGTGTATGGTGTGTCAGTGTATATACATAATAGTTCTCCATGTGCTCATCCAAGACTTGCCCTTTTATGACCAATGTTAGCTTTTTGAGTCTTGTAATGTGTGAAGATGGTGATACAGAAGAGGGGCAGGTTTAGTGTTAGGCATAAAATGTTCTGTTTAGACATAATGGGTGAGTCTGAAATTACTGCAAGATATCTAAATGGATATAGATGTTGAGTAGGTAAATGATTATATAGATTGTAGAGCTCAGGAGAGATGACTGGACGTCATCTACAGAGAGAACAGTCATATCAGTTCCACTAAGGGCAAATAAGTTGAAGAAATCACCCAGAGAGAATCTACCAGGGGAAAAAAAGTTTAGTATAGAATCCTGGGGATTATTACAATTGTACAAGCAAACAGTAAGTGAGAAAAATGATTAAAAGGATAGAAAGATATGGGGAGAACCAGAAAGGAGTGTTGTCAAAGAAGCCAAGGCCAAGTTTAGTCTGTGTGCCTGAAACTTGTGCCGTTACCACACCACCCAAATGCTGGCTTTCAGTGTAATTTTGCTGCATTTGTAAACACAAATTAGGTAAATTATTTCCACCCACTTTGAATTATCTGGAGTTAAGAAGAATTAGCCTGGAAGGAGGCTGTTATGCTTGTGATTTATTAGACAAGAAGAATAGGCAGTGGTTTCTTTTTGGAGGAGGGACGTCTTAAACCCTTGGGCTGAACCAGTCATAGTGAAAATCTAGCAGAATGATCAATTCCTGCCTGGCCACCAGCGCAGGGCATCCTCAAGTACCGCTTCTCTCACGCTGAATTTAACGTCCCCCCTCGCCCCCGCAACACACAAACATACACACAACTTTGTTTTACTACTAACTTCCGTGGCACCACCCACCTTATCCTAACCTTCCCCTGGGACTGGGGTAAAGGTCAGATGTGGGCAACGGATGGAGAGGCGAGGTAAGGGCAATGTACTGGGAGAGAATCAGAGCCGAGCACTGGCTGGAACACACAGTATTTGGTAATAATAAAAGCCAAATATCTAACAGTTTGTTTTTTAGAATGTAAGAAACCAAACCTTTATCAAAATGATCACAAAAAGCAGCCAAATCAAAGTATTAGGTACTTGCTACTATTAAAAAACTGGGGAGCTATCATACTGACCTTAAGAGTTTCCATTATGGGATAAACTCAATTATAGAAACAGTTTTAAAATGGAAAACATTTAAATAATGTGCTCAAAAATTTAACATTACCAAAGTTACGATTATTTTCTCAAATTAAGTTTTAGTATTTAAAAAAATATTTGATCTCAGAATAAATGGGAAAAGTAGCTACAAATTTCTAGTTGACCTTTTAAAAACCAAAAGCATATCATAAATAAATTAGACTGAAGTCATCAGGATTCATTAAAACAAGTGTTGCGCATTGAATGCAGTAGGCCTAGACTGTATTTTATTAGCCTTAGAAAATGAAACAAGTTGAAACTTTCTGGCAAGCAAAATGGTAAAGAAAAGAACTTTTCTTAGTTATTTTCAATTAAATTCCTAAAGCTATTTTTTTTCTAATGAATATTACTTTGCTGCTCAGATTTATCATGAGCATGAAGAAATGGAAATACGCAAATATTTGTGTGAAAATTCTATCATTGATTTTTCCCATTTTCCTGTGGAGAGATACTTGGGGAGTTTTCAATTTTTCACTATTACAAACAATGCACCTATGCACATATCCCCTGACATACATATGCAAATGTTTCTCTACAGTATGTGCTTAGGAGTGGAATTCCTGGGTATACGTACCTACATCTTCATATGCCTAGGCAGTTATTGCCAAACAGCTTTAAGAACTATGTAAATATGCTTTAAGAAATATATAAAAATTTGAAATAAGTTATTTTGAATGAAACAAAGAAAGGAGAATTATGAAGAGTGAATACACTTAATGCTAAAATGCACTTATGTGCTTTATAGATATTGTGAAAGGATGACAATCCTAAAATTTTCCTATAAAATACATTATGGATTTGAAAAAAAGATTCTCCAGTTCTATATAACTCTGTGTTTAAAGCCACGCCATTAAGATAAATACGTCCATAATCCACAAGAATGCCAAAATTTATGCACGAATTTCATAATAATAAATTGGAAGATTTTGTCAGTCTTAACAGTACTTTATTCAGATTACTCTGGTAATTCATTTGATGATCAATATCAAGTCCATATATACTTAAAAAAAATCAATACCTGAAAAACTCTGTATTAAAACCCTTATTCTTACATCCCTTGCAAGTTTTGAAATGGTATAGGCCACATTTGTTATTGTTGATCTCTGCTTATAAAAGTAAAAAACTGTCTTCTTGGTAGAAAATGATTCTCCACAACTTTAAGATAGGCCATTGCTTACTTGCTATTCGTATCCTACAAATGAAGCCTCCCTCACTAGACTAGAAGCTTCTCAAGGAATAACAGGCTCTTTTTATTTGACCTGGCTCATAAATATTTCAATGACTGCATGTATTAATTAATGAACAAATGATTGAATAAATGAGGTAAATAGTATTAACAAGAAGCCTCAATAAAGTTAAGTAACCTGCTCAAAGCCACACAGCCAATAAGTGTTGAAGCAAGCAGGCCAGAAAGTCAACAGTGGAGCCGGGATATTAGCCTAGGTTTCTCTCACTCCAAAACCCATACCATTCATGCTACACTGGTGTTTGGGGGTCACTACTTCTTATTTCTACATGAGGGGAAGACAGCTTGTTGTTGTTCAATGTGTCTCAAAAACTAGTTCCATGAGACACTCTAAGAGAAATCTCTGGTCCAAAATATTTGGTAAATATTTACTTTTTCTCCATTAAGTCCTCTAGTAAGTGTTTCATGTACATATTACACATTAGAAGCTATGGAATTTCTTCCATTAATGAACATGTCAATTAAATTATTAGGTAAAACAAACAAGGTGCAGAAGACTGTGTGCAGAAAATTGGTGTGTGTGTGTGTGTGTGTGTGTGCATATTGTGTGTATATGTGTGTGCTTATATGTATATAGAATAGCTCTGGAAAGATTCACAAGTTAACAATGAATGACTCTGGTTAGAGGAATTGGGCTGAAGGACAGGGATACACTTTGCTGGAAATTGTCTTAAACTGGTGAGATTTAAAAAAAACAAACTTTATACATAGATTATACTTTTTTAAAGTGCTTTAAGAAGAAAGAAAGTTGTTTAATCTGGGTTTTGTAAGTGCATCTGACAGCCAAAGCTACTTTTCTCACTAGTTTTCTGGCAGTAACACCCCAAGAACTCATGTTCTCTGGAACAGGCTGCATTACTTCCCCAAGACTGTACCATCTACTAACCTGAACCCAGAAACTTTGTGGTCCAATGGAGGAACATAAAAACAGAAAAAGAAGACAGAAGTCTACTTTTGGCTATCAAGAGAAGTGGGAAAAGCATGGGCAGACAGTAACAGCCAGCCTTGGAGGTTGTGATTTCTCATGAAGCAGGCACCAGAATGGACAGTTTCATCACAATGGGAGCAGCTGTTTTAGTTCCTGCCATGGCTGTAACGAATTACCGTAGCACAGCAGCTTACAACACACAGGCCTTATCTCACAGTACTGGAGTGGGCAGACCGACTCAGCTCTCACTGGGCTAGAATCAAGATGCTGGCACAGCTAACGCTCCTCTCGGGAGCCTGTGGTGCAGAACCTGTTTGCTCACCTTTTCCAACTTAGGAAAACTACCCTCTTTCTTCCCCTTCAATGGTATGGCAGGCAGACTCCTCATATCACTCTGACTGGGCTTCCTTCACAACCATTCTTTCTCTGACTCTCCACCTCTCTTTCCCACTTAAGAGCCTTGGTGACACATTGGACACACATGGATAATCCAGGATAATTAATATTTTAATCAATAGTTTAGCTACTTTTAAGGCCAGCTGATGAGCAACCTTAATTCATCTGTAACCTTAATTTCCTTTTTTTTTATTAAGGTATCATTGATATACACTCTTATGAAGGTTTCACAAGAAAAACAATGTGGTTATTACATTCACCCTTATTATCGAGTCCCCCCCATACCCCATTGCAGTCACTGTCCATCAGTGTAGGAAGATGCCACAGAGTCCCTATTTGTCTTCTCTGAGCTACACTGTCTTCCCTGTGATCCCACACACACCATGTGCACCAATCATGATACCCCACAATCCCCTTCTCTCTCCCTCCCCACCCATCCTCCCCACCACTCCCCTTGTAACCACCAGTCTGACTTAATTTCCTTTTGCTATGTAATCTAACATAGTCTCAGGTTCCAGGAATTAAGATGTGGACATCTTTGCCTGGGGGACCGGCGGGGTGGGGGCATTAGCCTGCTTACCACTCAAGCCTTAACTTGGTTAGGGCTCAACTGTTATTCTATTAGCTTAAATAGGTTTCAGGATAACTGAACAGAGAAACAGGTTGTGTATGAGCAGGACATTTTAGGCCCTAGGCTAAAAGAAACTCTCAGGCTGGCAGGAGGAGGCATTTGAAAAGTCTCAAAGTCTGTTGAGATTAAAAAAAAAAACAAATTATACATACATAGATTATATCTTTTTAAAGTGTTTTAAGAAAAAAGAAGCTTGTTTAACCTGGGTTTTGCAAGTGAATTTGGCAGCCAAAGCCCTTTTCTCACTATTTTTCAAACAATGAAGTTCAAAAGAACCCACACTTAGTCTTATCTAGAGATGAACTGAATCAGAATCATTGAGACAGGCTGACAATCACTATCATCGATTACCTACCCATCTACTACTTACTGAGTGCTTACTGAGATTGATCAGTCATTCATTGTTAACTTGTGAATCTTTCCAGAGCTATTCTATATACATATAAGCACACACATATACACACAATATGCACACACACACACACACACACACCAATTTTCTGCACACAGTCTTCTGCACCTTGTTTGTTTTACCTAATAATTTAATTGACATGTTCATTAATGGAAGAAATTCCATAGCTTCTAATGTGTAATATGTACATGAAACACTTACTAGAGGACTTATTGGAGAAAAAGTAAATATTTGTCAAATATTTTGGACCAGAGATTTCTCTTAGAGTGTCTCATGGAACTAGTTTTTGAGACACATTGAACACCACCAAGCTGTCTTCCCCTCATGTAGAAATAAGAAGCAGTGACCCCCAAACACCAGTGTAGCATGAATGGTATGGGTTTTGGAGTGAGAGAAACCTAGGTTAATATCCCGGCTCCACTGTTGAATTTCTGGCCTGCTTACTTCAACACTTATTGGCTGTGTGTGGCTTTGAGCAGTTTACTTATCTTTATTGAGGCTTCTTGTTAATACTGTCTACCTCATTTATTCATTCATTTGTTCTTTAATTAATTACTAACAGAGATTGTGCTAGATGCCTGGGACATGAAGGTGAGCAAACAGTCCGAGGCAGGAGCAACACTGAGCTGCTGAGCTCCCGGGATTACACACTTACATGCCAAGGGGACTGCAATCAGTACTGTTTCAGCATGACAGTTCTATAGATAGGCTGTTAAAAAACCAAAGACAATTTCACATTCAATGACGTGTGACCTGTGCTGTCAGGCACACAGGGCAACAAGCTTAGACAGGTCTCATCACTGGCTTAATGTTCTGCTGTCACTATCTCGAAATTCTTAATCATTTTAACAAAGGTTATGTGTTTTGATTTTGCAAAGGGCCTGCAAATGCAGTCTGCCCTGACCATGCACTACGGTACACCAGACCCAAACAGAACCTAACCAATGGCTCAGACGTACTCTGGACCAATAAAAAATGGGACTTAAAAAACAAACAATTATGTACTGATGCATGGATTCACTCTGTCCTATTCAGAATCTAGTTTTGATTTTTTAATTAATTAATTAATTATTTATTTATTTAATATAATTTATTTTATTATCATTAATCTACAATTACATGTGCAATATTACGGTTATTAAACTAACCCTTCATCAGGTCCCCCCACCAACCCCATTACAGTCACTGTCCATCAACGTAGTGAGATGCTATAGAATCACTACTTGTCTTCTCTGAGTTGTACTGCCCTCCCCGTGCCCCCACAACATTACATCTGCTAATCGTAATGCCTCTTTTGCCCTCTTATCCCTCCCTTCCCACCCATCTTCCTCAGTTCCTTTCCCTTTGGTAACTATTAGTCCGTTCTTGGGTTCTGTGAGTCTGCTGCTGTCTTGTTCCTTCAGTATTTTTTCTTTGTTCTTATACTCCACATATGAGTGAAATCATTTGATACTTGTCTTTTTCGGCTTGGCTTATTTCACTGAGCATAATACCCTCTAGCTCCATCCATGTTGTTGCAAATGGTAGGATTTGTTTTCTTCTTATGGCTGAATAATATTCCATTGTGTATATGTACATCTTCTTTATCCATTCATCTACTGATGGACACTTAGGTTGCTTCCATTTCTTGGCTATTGTAAATAGTGCTGCAATAAACATAGGGGTGCATCTGTCCTTTTCAAACTGGGCTGCTGCATTCTTAGGGTAAATTCCTAGGACTGGGATTCCTGGCTCAAATGGTATTTCTATATTGAGTTTTTTGAGGAACCTCAATACTGCTTTCCACAATGGTTGAACTAATTTGCAGTCCCACCAGCAGTGTAGGAGGGTACACTTTTCTCCACATCCTCGCCAACATTTGTTGTTGTTTGTTTTGGATGTTGGCCATCCTCCTGGTGTGAGGTGATATCTCACTGTGTTTTTAATCTGCATTTCTCTGATGATTAGCGATGTGGAGCATCTTTTCATGTGTCTGTTGGCCATCTGAATTTCTTCTTTGGATAAGTGTCTATTCATGTCCTCTGCCCATTTCTTAATTGGATTATTTGCTTTGTGTTTGTTAAGGTGCATGAGTTCTTTATATATTTTGGATGTCAACCCTTTATCAGATACGTTTTTTATGAATATATTCTCCCATACTGTAGGATGTCTTTTTGTTCTACTGATGGTGTCCTTTGCTGTACAGAAGCTTTTCAGCTTGATATAGTCCCACTTGTTCATTTTTGCTTTTGTTTCCCTTGCCCGGGGAGATATGTTCATGAAGAAGTTGCTCATGTTTATGTCAAGAGATTTTTGCCTATGTTTTTTTCTAAGAGTTTTATGGTTTCATGACTTACATTCAAGTCTTTGATCCACCTTGAGTTTACCTTTGTGTATGGGGTTAGACAGTAGTCCAGTTTCATTCTCTTACATGTAGCTGTCCAGTTTTTCCAACACCAGCTGCTGAAGAGGCTGTCATCTCCCCATTGTATATCCAAGGCACTTTTATCAAATATTAATTGACTGTATATGTTTGGGTTAATGTTTGGATTTTCTATTCTGTTCCACTGGTCTGTGGGTCTGTTTTTGTGCCAATACCAAATTGTCTTGATTACTGTGGCTTTGTAGTAGAGCTTGAAGTCAGGGAGTGTAATTCTCCCTGTTTTATTCCTCCTTTTCAGGATTGCTTTGGCTATTCGGGGTCTTTTGTGGTTCCATATGAATTTTAGAATTATTTGTTCCAGTTCATTGAAGAAAGCTGTTGGTAGTTTGATAGGGATTGCATTGAATCTGTAGATTGCTTTAGGTAGTATAGCCATTTTGACAATATTTATTCTTCCTAGCCAAGACCATGGGATGCATTTCCATTTGTTAGTGTCCTCTTTAATTTCTCTTAGGAGTGTCTTGTAGTTTTCAGAGTACAGGTCTTTCACTTCCTTCATTAGGTTTATTCCTAGGTATTTTATTCTTTTTGATGCAACTGTGAATGGAATATTTTTCTGATTTCTCTTTCTGTTAGTTCATCATTAGTGTATAGGAAAGCAACAGATTTCTGTGTGTTAATTTTGTATCCTGCAACTTTGCTGAATTCAGATATTAGTTCTAGAAGTTTTGGAATGGAGTCTTTAGGTTTTTTTATGTACAGTATCAAGTCATCTGCAAATAGTGACAATTTGACTTCTTCTTTACCAATCTGGATGCCTTGTATGTCTTTGTTTTGTCTGATTGCTGTGGCTAGGACCTCCAGTACTATGTTGAAAAACAGTGGAGAGAGTGGGCATCCCTGTCTTGTTCCCGATCTTAGATGGAAAGCTTTCAGCGTCTCGCCGTTAAGTATGATGTTAGCTGTGGGTTTGTCATATATAGCCTTTATGATGTTGAGGTAATTGCTGTCTATACCCATTTTATTGAGACTTTTAATCAGGAATGGATGCTGAATTTTGTCAAATGCTTTTTCAGCATCTATGGAGATGATCGTGTGGTTTTTGTTCTTCTTTTTGTGGATGTGGTAGATGATGTTGATGTATTTTCGAATGTTGTACCAGCCTTGCATCCCTGGGATGAATCCCACTTGATCATGGTGTATGATCCTCTTGATGTATTTTTGAATTCGGTTTGCTAATATTTTGTTGAGTATTTTTGCATCTACGTTTATCAGGGATATTGGTCTGTAATTTTCTTTTTGGTGAGGTCTTTGCCCAGTTTTGGTATTAGAGTGATGCTGGCTTCATAGAATGAGTTTGGAAGTATTCCCTCCTCTTCTATTTTTTGGAAAACTTTAAGGAGAATAGATGTTATTTCTTCTCTATATGTCTGGTACAATTCAGAAGTGAATCCATCAGGCCCGGGGGTTTTGTTCCTGGGTAGTTTTTTGATTACCAATTTGATTTCGTCACTGGTGATTGGTCTGTTTAGTTTTTCTGTTTCTTGCTTGGTCAGTCTTGGAACGTTGTATTTTTCTAAGAAGTTGTCCATTTCTTCTATGTTTTCCAACTTGTTAGCGTATAGATTCTCATTATATTCTCTTATGATTCTTTGTATTCCTGTGGGGTCCGTCGTGATTTTTCCTTTCTCATTTCTGATTGTGTTTATGTGTGTAGATTCTCTTTTTCTCTTAATGAGTCTGGCTAGGGGTTTATCTATTTTGTTTATTTTTTCAAAGAAACAGCTCTTGGTTTTATTGATTTTTTCTATTGTTTTATTCTTCTCAATTTTATTTATTTATTCTCTAATCATTATTATGTCCCTCCTTCTGGTGACTTTGGGCCTCATTTGTTCTTCTCTTTTCAATTTCAGTAATTGTGTCTTTAGACTATTCATTTGGGAATGTTCTTCCTTCTTTAAATAGGCCTGGATTGCAATATACGTTCCTCTTAGAACTGCCTTTGCTGCATCCCACAGAAATTGCGGCTTTGTGTTATTGTTGTCATTAGTCTCAATATATTCTTTGATTGCTGGTTTGATTTGCTCGTTAACCCACTGACTAATTAGGAGAGTGTTGTTAAGTCTCAATGTATTTGTGAGCCTTTTTGATTTCTTTCTAAAATTTATTTCTAGTTTTATACCTTGGTGATCTGAGAAGTTGGTTGGTAGGATTTCAATATTTTTGAAATTACTGAGGTTCTTTTTGTGGCCTAGTATGTGGTCTATTCTGGAAAATGTTCCATGTGCACTTGAGAAGAATGTGTATCCTGTTGCTTTTGGGTGTAGAGTTCTGTAGATGTCTGTTAGGTCCATCTGTTCTAGTGTGTTGTTCAGTGCCTCTGTGTCTTTACTTATTCTCTGTCTGGTTGTTCTGTCCTCTGAAGTGAGTGGTGTGTTGAAGACTCCTAAGATGAATGCATTGCTGTCTATTTCCTCCTTTAATTCCGTTAGTATTTGTCTCACATATGCTGGCGCTCCTGTGTTGGGTGCATATATATTTATAATGGTTATATCTTCTTGTTGGACTGACCCCTTTATCATTATGTAATGTTCTTCTTTATCTTTTGCTACTTTCTTCGTTTTGAAGTCTATTTTGTCTGATACAAGTACTGCAACACCTGCTTTTTTCTCTTTGTTGTTTGCATGAAATATCTTTTTCCATCCCTTCACTTTTAGTCTGTGTATATCTTTGGATCTGAAGTGAGTTTCTTGTAGGCAGCATATAGATGGGTCTTGCTTTTTTATCCATTCTGTTACTCTGTGTCTTTTGATTGGTGCCTTCAGCCCATTTACATTTAGGGTGATTATTGATAGATATGTACTTATTGCCATTGCTGGCTTTAGATTCGTGGTTACCAAGGGTTCAAGGGTTGCTTCTTTACTATCTAACAATCTAACTTAACTTTCTTGTTAAGTTATTGTAAACGAAGTCTGATGTTTCTTTATTTCTCTCCCTTCTTATTCCTCCTCCTCCATTCTTTCTATAATAGGTGTTTTATTCTTTGCCTTTAGTTAGTATTTGGATGGTCTGCTTTCTTTGCTATGATTTTATTTTCTCTGGTGACATCTTTTTAGCCTTAGTTGTGCTTCCATCTAGAGCAGTTCATTTAAGATATTCTGTAGTGGTGGTTTATGAGAGGCAAACTCTCTCAACTTTCGTTTGTCTGGAAATTGTTTAATCCCTCCATCGTATTTAAATGATAATCGTACTGGATACAATATTCTTGGTTCGAGGTCCTTGTGTTTCATAAAGTTAAATATATCATGCCATTCTCTTCTGTCCTGTAAGGTTTCTGTTGAGAAGTCTGATGATAGTCTGATGGGTTTTCCTTTGCAGGTGATCTTTTTTCTCTCTCTAGCTGCCTTTATTACCCTGTCTTTATCTTTGATCTTTGCCATCTTAATTATTATGTGTCTTGGTGTTGTCTTCTTTGGGTCTGTTGTGTTGGGAGATCTGTGGGCTTTGGTGGACTGCGAGACTACTTCCTTCCCCAGCGAGGGAAAGTTTTCAGCAATTATTTCTTCAAGGACACTTTCTATCCCTTTTTCTCTCTCTTCTTCGTCTTGTACTCCTATAATGCGAATATTGTTCCGTTTGGATTGGTCACACAGTTCTCTTAATATTCTTTTATTCCTAGAAATCCTTTTATCTCTCTCTGCCTCAGCTGCTCTGTACTCCTGTCCTCTGTTTTCTATTCCATTAACAGTCTCTTGCATCTCATCCATTCTGCTGTTAACCCCGTCGATCGCTTGTCTGATTTCTGCATTGTCTTTCCTCAGTTCCCTCACTTCCTCCCTCAGCTCTTGCACATTTCTCTGTAGGTCCATCAGCATGGTTATGACTTTTATTCTGAATTATTTTTCAGGAAGACTGTGCATTTCCATCCCTTCAGACTCCCTCTCTGGGGTTGTCTGGTTGATTTTGGTCTGAACCATATTCCTCTGTCTTTTCATGGCTGTATAATTTGGTCACTGATAGTTGCCACGTATGTCAGCTGGGCTTTTTAAGACTTTAAAAAGAGAAAAAAAAAGAAAAAAAAGAAGAAAGAAAGAAAAAAAGAAAAAAGAAAGAAAAGAAAAAACAAAAACGAAACAAAAAACAAAACAAAACGAAACAAAAAATGCCCACCGGACGTAGATTCTGTGGAATGCTTTAGGTGGCGCTATTGCCCCACTATTCCACAGCTGTGACTGCGCCGCTCCGCAGGGCCCTTTATCGCTCTGGCAGGGGTGGGAACGAATAGGAGGCTGTTGATCTCAGTGAGAAGTGTTAAGTATGACTACGCTTCCTCAGTCGCCAGCCAAGGCGTCTGAAACTCCCCAGGACTCCCAGCCTGCTGGGCTGTGTGTGCTGGGGCGATCCGGCTTCTCTGCTGGGCTTCTGTCTCTTTAAGACCGCTGAAGAAAGCGCGCACTTTTTTTTTTTTTCTCCTTCATGGGAGCCGGCTGCAGGCACCCTGGCACGTTCCCCGCTCAGATCCTGCCCCTCTGTCTCTCCAATCTCTGCTGCACTGCGCAATGTGGGTCAGTGCTCCCCGCACAGATCACCAGGGCTGGCTACTTCGCGGGGTGTACTTCCACTCCCTCCCGGCTCTGAATCCTCTCCTCCCACCGGTGCGCTGGGGTGGGGGAGTGCTCTGGTCCCGCCAGGTCGCAGCTCCATATCTTACCTGCATCTTGGTGTGCCGAGTCCTCTCGGGTGTAGCTGCACGTGTGCGCTTTCCTGTGTATTCTCGTCTCTCTTTTAGGGATAGATGTATTTCCTGCGTTTTCGTAGATAAATATAGTGTTGGGAGGAGATTTCTGCTGCCCTGCTCACACCGCCATCTTCCCGGAAGTCTCTTACATCACTCTTTCTCAGGAAGTTCCTGGAAAGTGTTCTCGCCAAAAAAGGAAGAATCTAAAAAAGAGGATGATTTGGGATGCAGGGTACAGGGCATGTCATAGAAGAAGGTGCTGGAAAGCCTCAGGGTGTGTTGCTTAAAATCTGGACAGGTACGTTCGGGCCACAGGCTGCAAGCTGTTAAAAGCTGTCTACTGATGCCCGTGTTCTTGTTCATGAAGCCGAAGAATGAACTTCGTGAGAACAGTCAAGGTAGAACCGAAGAATGAACTTTGTGAACATTCAAGGTAGGACATCAAGGTACAGGCTTCTATTTAGAGATAGAGTGAAAGGACAGAGTTCCTGGCTCACGTCAGGAGGGGACAAGAGAGTCTAGTTTTGATCCTTAATTAGCATAATAACCAGTAAACCTCCTTTCTAACCTTAAAAAGCACCCACTTTTTCTTCGGGGAAATACTTGGTGTATCACTGGTAATTTTTTTATCTTTTTGCCTGCAAATAAATAAAGAAGAATGTGTTTTCTTAGCAAATACATACTCTGTTTGGTTCATCTTTTCCTCCTCCCTCTCTTCTTTTTTTTCTGTTTAAACCTCTACTGTCTTTGTCTTACAGTAAGATAACACAGTTTCTACTTTAATTTACAGATTTTTCCATTACTTTAGTCCTTGCTGGTAGATTTTATTCTACTGTTCTTAAAATTACCCAGTCTGATGGATTCCTTTGCTCACCAAGCAGCAAGCCCGTCTTCAGTGCCGTACTGTGCTGTGGCCTCCCTGTCTCCTTCCCTTTGATTTGTTGAGAGTCAGTCTGCCCCAAATCCTTCCAACACTTTGTGGATATTTTCCTAGGCTTTCTGTGGAATGGGTCACTAAGCATGATTCTGTAGTCAGACTTTTTAAAGACAATTTTGTAACATCACCAATATCTAATTTTTATATGAAATGAGTATCATATAACTGAAACATAGAATGAACAAATTAAAAAAATCTTCACCAAGTGTACTAATTCAACTTGGTATTATGGGTGAATGTAATGTAAAGAGAGACACTGCTCAAATTCTCGGAGATGCTCTGTCTGTTTTTAAGAATCACGTCAGAAAGGGTTCAGAGCACTGGAAGAAGGCAGACGGAAATAATTACAAAATTCTGTGGATTTTGATTTAGAATTGAGAAGATTAAACTTTTCAGTTCATTTAAAAAATATAATGAAACTTTGAAGTGAAACCAAGTTGAATAGGGAGGTATAATGTTTTTAAAACAAATCACAGGTCTTACAAGTGGTAGCAATTCACTGTGCAGAGAAAGCAGTACAAGCCATGGAGGATGCAGCCTTAGACTGGAGAAAGACTTGTGTAACCTGTGTGCCCTAGAAGAGTTCATTACATGCATAGCATTATGATTCCAACAAGTGCAAGTGTCACTACTAAACTTTTATTTATCACCCTAAAAATATGTGACATAATCTCAAATGTTATTTAAGTCAATCAAATCCACACAGAACACTGTTGACTACAGTTGTGTTTTGTTTACACAACTATATTTACTAAGATTACTATATACATTTTCTCATTCTGATGTCTTTATGATTACATAAAATACCACTTTTTTCAAGTTTTTGTACTTAACTAAGGCTTACTTTGAGGAAACAGTAAGTATGACCTATGGTTCCATTAACTGATATAACCTGGTCTCCTGTCTTGTATTGTCCTACTGTAATCAGTGCCTTAAGAAAAATATTAAAATAGCACTATTTAATCATAACACTCCAAAAATCCCTAGTGGAGAAAGCTTTTACATGGCATTCAGAAGTATCATTAATACATTTAATTAAATCAGTGTTCTGTAAAGGCCTTGGTCTGATTTGTCAAAATGCAGGACTGGATGTAGCATTTAATTATTAAGCCTTGAACAGATAAATTCAGTAAAAAATCAATTAGCAATTCAAATACCCCTTGCTACCTAACTGTTCTTATTTTGCTACTGTAGGAAACCTATATATGTCAGCCTTGATGGTCTGTCATCTGAACTGTGTAATTACTACCTTTTCTCCTTTCTCCTTCAGCCATCTTCCAACTGCTGCTAATTAGTTATCTTTCTACAACACAAGTCTGATGATTGCTTTCCACTCCTACAAGGCTACAGGTGAAACTCCCTTGGCAGATCAAATGAAGAAATCCTTGCATAATTTCTAGCTTCATGTCTACTTCTCTGGCTCCAACTAGCCAATGCTCTTCCAAACCAATTTCTTTTCATCCACCAAACACATCATTATTTTCTTTGTTGTCATACTTTCCCATACAGTTCCCTCCCTCAGCCTGAGGACTTTTTCTCCTACAATTTTACTTAGCAGGCTCCTACTCATCATTTTCATCATTAAACACCAAGTTTAGAGATCACTGTTTCTGGAAAGCTTTCCATAGTCTCCTGTTCAGTACATCCTAAATCAAGTAGGTCTTTGCTCCCCTAACCATGTGTGGGTAAAATTGATGTTCCTATGGCCAGGATCCTCACCTGAACCTAAACTACTCGATGATGTAACTGGACTGCTAAACTACTGCTTCCACACCCTAGGCAATAAACTATTACTGACTGAGTCACTATATAAAGAGCTCTGCACAGCGCTCTGGGCAGAGGCAGAGATGAAGGAGGATTACAGACTTGCAGACTGTTGAATGCAGACGTAATTCTAGTGCTCGAACTATCACCTGGAGAACAAGCCGGATAATAAACCCTTTTACCCCAAGAATGTTCCATTGTCACTGCTCAGTCTCACTGATTCCATAGTGAACTCACCTGGGGCTGAAACCCATGGGCAAGACACCATGGGTGTGTAACAAATCACCCTAAACTTAGTAGCACAAAACAATGACCATTTTACTATGGTCATACTTTCTGGGGTCAGGAATTTGGACAGGGCATAGGGGATGGCTTATCCTTGTGCCATGGTGTTCGAGCCTTAGCTAGCAATACTGGAAAATGGCTGACATTATGGCTGGGAGCTGGTGTCCTCTCAAAGCTCATTCTCTCATATCTGGTGCTTGGGCTGGGAGCTCTTCAAGACTAGGGCTGGCAATTGGATGGTCTCTGGGGGCCTGGCTTCCTTGCAGCAAGGCAGCCTAGGGTAGCTAGACTTTTTCCATAAAAACTTAGGGCTCTAAACACAAGGCTGCCTTCTGACCTAGCCTCTGGAAATCACACGGCATCACTTCTGCACCCTACTGTTTACAACTGAGTCACAAGCCTACACAGATTCAATGGGAGGAGACACCAAACCCACCTTTCACTGGAGTACCAACCAACACACTAATTCTGCACATCTTTGTCACTTACATTTAAGCAACTGGAGCATAGGAACTATGCTTTGGAATCATTGTTTCACTCAGAATTTGGCACAATTCCTAGAATAAAGAACTGTGTGTGTTGAAATTAAGTAAAAAGTGTCTTGTTGAGGGTCATTCCTTTTTTCTTAGACTGAATGTGAGAAAAGCTATAAAGCTAGTTTCATGTATAATTTACACAGAATATAAACCATTCCAGATCAGAAGGCAGCAATATAGACTTTTTAGAAATGCCACTACATAAAATAAATTTAAACCTCATTTATGGTTCAGCAAGGAAATTTTAATTTCTGACAACTATTGCTGGCCAATAGCTCACTTTCCATTATGGAATAACAAATTATTTATTTTTCCAAGTAATATTATATGTTTGTAAATTTATATGCTTACAAGTTCACATTAATACCATTAGTTTAGTTATAATCCACTTTACTAGACTGTTTGGGAAGGGAGAGATGAGGTTAAATGAATGGTGTTTTAATCACAGTGACTGACTAAAAGCCTCACTAGCAAATACTGGTCAACTTCTAAGTAAACACACACTCAGAACCCAACCACCAGAAGGCTCTAGTTAGCTGTATTTTCTGTTAACTTATATTTCATTAAGTTGTTATTATTATCATTATTCAGCTTTACGAATGTTAGTCAACTTAAACCTCTTCTATTGAGAAACAAGAATAAGCAATCATCCTTTCCTTCATAATGCAAGTTAAAGTCAAAGGTGAAATAAAATCCTTTTTCTGCATGGAAAAGTGACCCCAGTTTGGAAAAGGGAATTATCACTATCTAACCACTGATGACCAAAGAAGACAAAAAGTCACATTTCAAAAATCAGAAATCAAATGTGGTTAAAATGTTGAATTAAGAAATTCTAACACTTGTTTGGAATTAGGAAAGCTGTCATTCATAAATTCACATGCAGCCCTGCAAGAACAACCCTGAAAATTACATAGGTTGCAAACATGCACAGAAAATACTCAGCTTGATTCTATGGTCTGGTCATAATTTTCCTTAAAATATATGTAATTTCTACATTTCCTTCACAAATGTTACTAGGCTTCTATGGATGGGTAAACAAAGAAAATCTTAGACCTTAATTCTTTTAAATTGCTGTCTATAGTTCATTTTTTACTGTGATCTATAAAAATGGGCCCATTCATCATATTGTAAAAGAAGAAAGATGTTTGTTATTTATTTTTCTATTACTGGACACTTTTCTATAACTAAGAAATATGAATGTGACTAGAAGGAACAATTAAAAATCCCATTCGTAAGAATGTAAGTTTCCAGAAAGCAGGAACCATGGTTGTCTATGTATAGTTTAACCACATACAGGATATTGCAATTGAGGAAAGAACTGTTAATAAAGTTTGTTTTTAAATTTAAACTAGGACACATTTTTTTAGAAGTGTTACAAATAATAGATTTTTACAGTTCATTGCATTAAAACTCCTTAGCCTATGATACAAGCAAACTGAAAGTGGTAATCATGACAACTAATAGTCAACACAATTATAAGAACCTGTTTTTCATACATTTCTTACTTCGATCAGTATTTTCTCCATGTAAGGCATTGCTTTAGCCTCTGCGATGAACAAATAAAACATAACCCCAGACTATGAAAATCTCACAATCCAGTTGAGCAAAGATATGTTTAAACAAATATAACATGCTGTGATGAAGTACATACACATTTTTGATTTATAAGATTAAAAATTTTTAAGTTCCAAATCTAGATGTCAGAAACACGTTTTTTCCTAACAGAGGCTTATTTATATTTGCAGTTATATATATAAAAATTAACATGTTACATATAAAATGCTATTTGATGTTTACTACGTGGTAATTTCCCATAACTCTTTAAGAGATACTTGGCTGTTAATGATTAAAAGTAATTCTTATTCATAACAGCAACAACTGTTTTCTTTCCTTAAGCAACTTTTTTTCATAAAGAAAATGGAACTGCTTGCTATATCAGGGCACTGAATATTTATGGAAAACTTTTATTTACATTCATAGGAATTTTATTAAAATAACAATAGACCCTATTAGATATCCAGACAAACCCAATCCAAATATCCAACATTTATGTGAGGTGGAGTTAGAAGGCCATTTCCACATCTGAATGTCTCTTCTAGGTCCAAAATTCTAGTATTGTAATTTAGGACAGTTTAGCACAAGTTTTAGGTTTCATCCAAAATTATGAATCTAAGTTTTCCATAGTAATTCCTCCCCTTAACTTATTTTGCGTGTTGAATCATAATAAAAGTAGTCCTTAGGGTGAAACAGTTATTGCTTAAAATAAATATTTGGTGAAAAGAAATAATGAATTTCCCTAATCACTTCTTAAGAAGACTCAGGTTTCAAATACAAATATTCTAGATTGTGTATCAATCCCAGTGAACACAGTACCAACAAACATTATTTTTTGGTATATGAAGTAGTATATACATATCAAGAAGACTACAAAAACTTCAGAGAAGTGGAAAGAATTAAAATAAAGATTATCTTGTCCGTTCATTTGTTGATATTTCAGGGTTTTTTTTTAAGTTAAGTATGTACGATATACATACATAGACAGCCTTTTAAAATTAATTATACTATGAAAAGTACTTTGTATCATATTACTCTTAATTCATTGGGAGGGACCTTTTCTCGTTTCTTAAAATTTTTAATTGAAGTATAGTTGATATACAATATTATATTGGTTTCACCTATATAACACGGTGATTCAACATTATTGAATCACTTACATACATTATTAAGTCCTCACCCCACTAGTGCAGTCACTGTCTGTCAACAAAGAAAGATGTTACAGAACCAATGACTATATTGTGCGTGCTGCATGGAACTACCTTTCTTTGTAAATAATTATGGGCCTACATAATCATTTTTAATGACCTCATAATATGTCATTACATTGAGGTCCCTTAAAAATATAGTTGATTCGATTCATAGTAAAAAATTATAAAGAATTTAAATGTCTACTGTAAATCACATTTCAGTGAACCTCCCTGAATATACTCCTTATAGGTAATGTTCTTAACGTACCAGTTCTATTTAATTCTAACAGAAATGGTTGGGTATAATACTATAGTTCCGGAAAGTTCTTAGTCTTAAGAATGCTAAAATAGTAGCATATATGCTTTTTAACTACCTGGGAATTTCATTATTTTGAAATGATATTTGTATTTTGAAATGATGTAATTTTTACCATGGGATGATTAAAGTATTACACAGAGATAAATATGTTAATGCGAACAACAATCACAGTAACTGTTCATGTAAACCCAGAAACACAAGGGCTTAAAACTTTGGGAAGTGAGAGTATTCATTAAAATACTTGTATATCACCAAAATATAAGATGATTAGGAATTCATTAGGTTTCTCACTGAAGACCATCCCCGCACTTTTCAAAAGTTTGACAGCACACATCACAGATGGACCTTATAAATATTATATACTGACTGCTGTTTTTGTTCATTTTTCTTGGGGAAATTAGATTAGGTCGTCCGATTTATTTCAGGAGATAAGTGCTATATGTTTGCTTTTTGAAGTGTGGGCCAACCCTCTTTCTTAGACCTGAAATAAAATGGTTATTATTAATTTGAAAATAAGACAAAGAGGGTTTTTTTTGGTAGGATTCAGGAAGAGTCAGAGCCAGCAATGCTTCTGAGCCTAATGTACAGAGGATAAAAAAACAAAGGACTAAAACACAAAAGTAACTTATGAATTGAAGTATCTTACACATTGTGATATTATTTTAATTCAAGTACACATGATTGTACTGGGATGTCACTCTGCCATATGTGTAATTGAAGAGAATAATTTAGAGGGAAAAAGTACCTTTTTTAAAAGAAGACGTTGACCTTTCTTGCTGTGAATAAGAATTCCAACTAGAAGATTTGGATCTTCAATATAGCTTGGAGCTGCCCTCCATGTTTTTTTTTAAATTCAATATTTAAAATTCTGTTGAAAGTCTATTCAAAGCTGCTAATCTATCACCAAGTAACAGATAACATTCCTTAAGTATTCTTCTTATGCCAGCCAGGTACTGTGTTAAGCTACTTATTCATGTAATTATCACAGTAACCCTATGTTCTGTTATGGTCTCTATTTTCCATATAAGAAACCAAAACCTTAGCTGTTTGAGTGATGCAACCAAGTTCTCACAATTTATAAAGGCCAAGGCTGGACTTGAACCCAGGCCTCCTTGCCTCCTCCATGTTCTTAACCAATGTGTCTTTCCCTTTTTTCCTTTGCTTCAAATGTTTCTCTTCATTATGTGCCCCAATCTTACCTACCCATGAATGCTCAACTAAAATGCTGCATCTCTCATGGAATTTGCCTTCAACTTTCCTTCTTTAAAATCTCATATCACACATCACTACAAAATTATTCTAACATAAAGTAAACTAATTCTGTCCAAAACAATGTAGCTTTATGTGTTTTCTGGCTAATTATAATGTGTGAAATTGAAAGCAGGGCCATTTACAGCAAATATTTCTTGAAGTGTAAAAGGTGTTTACAATCAGATTATAAGCTCTACGCTTCCTTAAAGTCATTAACATCACCATCTTCCTTGACAAATACTTAGCAAGCACTGGAAAATGAATTATGCTTTAGTGGACATTCTCTGGATAATATTAAGTTGACATGGCCACTGCCCTCTCTGAGCTTACAATCTAAAACAGATGTCATGGTACAAACAAACATAAAAAGAGATAAAGCTGTCTACATACATCTGTTCAACTATTGAAATACATTGCATGAAATATTTATATTATGTTCCAGCCATAGTGCAACCACTGTGTGCGTGTATGTGCATGCTCATGTGTGTGTATGTGTAAAAGACTGAAATGTTCCTATTTAGGGTCAAGGCAAGGAGTTTTCAAATGCAGGTTTTGTCTGTATAAGAAGACAACAGCTCATATCTGTGCAACTGGGACTTTACTGGAAGAATACATATGTCAATCACCACAGAATAACCACTATACACATGTGAACCATATGCTCCCATGTAAAATAACCCAGTGTGTTTCACAGATGAATCACTGAAAACATAATTACACATCAGTCCTAGTTTATTAGTAACAGGTCCACTTACGTGGAAGCATCTGGTACTAACCATCCTGAAGTAGTGGAAAATACAAAAATGGGTACTTTGAAATGTTCAAATGTAAACTCTTCTGTTGCTTTGCTATATTACCTTTACAGCAATGTAAGTGATGATTACATGTCTTCAGTCAAATGTCTTGGGACAGATGTCTGTTGCTGCCTCTTATTAGTAAATATTATGCCAATAAAGCTTACTTTATATCCTCTCCTTTTCAAATGGTTTTACGTCAACAGAAAATAAAATGGTTAGTGGCCACACAACTCCTATATATCTAATTAATGACTGTTAGGGTAAATATTCACTTATAATATTTCAGAGTGTGAACTTAGTATTCAACTATTATGAATGTTTTCTTTTGCATACAGTTTGAATGTTGATTCAATACGCATGGATGCATTGCAGATAAACATAGCCCATGTAAAAGCTGTCAGGAAGCATCTATGTTTTATAACATTGATTCTCTGAACTTCAAGGGTCACTCATCTGTGTTTCATAAGGCTGTCTACCTATTTACATAATCAATTTGCTTATTTTTTTCATGTGTCAGAACACTGTCTGACAAACAGAAATGGAACTCTTCAGTTAACAGCAAAGCCTTTTAAGAGGAGTTTAATTTTCTGCTTCAAAGAGACTCTTTATAACAAAGAAAATCAGTACACCAAATTCTACTTCTATGGAATACTTGGGTTAAAAACTGTACCAGGAAGGCAGAAAGCATCAAAGGCGTATGTCTAGAGTATTGTATCCAACTATCCCTGCTGTACCTTAAGGCTAAGGTAGAAGTTTTAAGTGTTCTCAAGTAACCCAGGCCCTAGGGACAGAATACTGAGCAGTATTTTAATGCTTCAGCCCTGGGGTTTTTCTTTTGTTCATTGTTTGACTACACAGCCAAAAAAAAAGTCTTGGCTGGTTGATTTACTGTCTTCTTTCCAGCCTTAAAATGATTTCTTACCTGCATTAAAAAGGAAGACCCAAATCTGTTACCTTAAATCACTCCTTAGTGGTTTCAATAATTTAAAATAGTTTTATATAATATTTGATACATACAGTATACATATAGCATGTAAATACATATAGGTTATAAAGCAGGATATAAATCAAACTCCTGCATTGCTACCAGTTAACTTAAAAATACATTGCCAGTACAGTTATATCCAGCATGCTGCTTTTCTAACCTTCTCTCCTTGGCTCCCCACTACAGTGTAACCCTATCCTGTACTGTGTGTTAATCACTCCTTTGCCTTACAAAGAGAAGTTTTATTACATGTATACATAGTCCCAAATAATATCGTGTATAAATGCTGCTTTATTTTGGGGCTTTTTAAAAAATAGAATCACACTATGGCTAGCCTTCTGTGATTTGCTTCTCACACTCAACGTTAAGTAACTATGATTCATCCACCTTACTCATTTTCAGTGCTGTATAATATACTGCATGAATTTATATATGCATAAACAAACAACACTGCTATGAATATTTTTAGAGCACATATACTAGAATTTCTCTCTGGTAATAAGCCTAGGATCTAAATTTCTGGTCATACCACATGTGAATGTTTAACCTCTTTTTACAAAATAATGTTTTCAAAATGTTTGAATTAATTTCTACTCCGATTAGCAGTGTTTAAGAGTTCCTGTTGATCAATTCCTCTCTGGTTCTTGATACTGACAACTTTAAAGTTTTGCTAAAATGATGTTAAATGGTAACTCTGTAGCATTTAAAAACATTACTTTTTAGGTTGAAAGAAAAGTTGTAAGACCAGTATTATTTGAAAATAAGTTGCTAAAATGATGACCCTGTTACTTCACAACTTTAGTATTTGGTAAGCATAAATGTCCTTATAAACATTCTGCTCCTTAATCACAATGCAATCATCAAAATTAGAAAATTAACCCTGATGTATTTCATTACTGCCATTGAATCCTGACTTACGTCAATTTCCAACGGTCACCATAATATCTTAACAAAAGAATCTAGTTAAAAACCACACATTACTTTAGTGTTCATGTCTCTTTAGTCTTTCTCAGCTCGTCAGTCATTTCTTGAGGTCTTTTTGACAATTCCTGGCCAGTTATATTATAGAATATACCTAATTTGAGTCTGCCTGATTGTCCCTCTGGTTTGACTGAAGTTGCACCTTTAGCAGGCTCCCACAGAATGCTGCTGTGTCTTTACCCAATCCTATCAGGTGGGGTATGATTTCGATTCGTACCGTTATTGATGCGGTTCACTTTGATCACGAGGTCGTGTCTGCCATGCTTCTCTTTTCTCTTTTCCCATTTTGTATCTAGTAAGTGTTTCATGGAGAATTAATGAAGATGACCAACTTCTCATATGTTTAAAAGTTATTTGTGTATTTCTTCTCAGAAATGCTTGCTTAAGTCTTTGGCCCATTTTTCTAAAGGGTTGCTTATCTTTTACTTCACTGACTAAGAAGGAGCATACAAATTCTTTGCCATTTATACAGTTGGCAAATATTTCACTTCAGTCTACGGGTTGTCATTTTCTTTATGTCTTTTGATGAACAGAAGGTCTTTATTCTGTTTTTCATATTGAGGTACATACAGAATGCACAGATCTTAGTGCACAGCTTGATGAATTTTGACATGTGTACACACTCAGGCAGCCATAGCCCAGATCAAGATATCAAACACTGTCACTAATTTTTCCCCCCAGAAGCTGTTTATTTTAATGTGGTCAAATTTATACATCTTCTCTTCTGTTGACTGTACTCTTTCAGATCACTTAAGAAACTCTTCCTAAATACCTTCAAAATATTCTCCTGTGTTTTCCTCCAAAATTTTTAAGTATATTGCCTCTCATATTCACATTTAAAATTCATTTGAAATTTATTTTATTGTAGGTGTGAGAGGGTATCACATTTCACTATTTTTCAAAGAGAAAGCCAATTCTCCAAGTTTATAGTTGCTCTTTTGCCTAATGAACTTTACTGCCACTTTTATCATATACAAAATCTGCATATAAACATTGGTGTATTGTTAGGCTCTGCTGTTTTGTTTACAGAATTGTCTGTCAGTGGCAATACCATACTTTAGTAGAGAAATTTCTCCCACTTTATTCTTCTTCAGGACTACTTGGGCTATTCTTAGCCTTTTATTCTTCTATGTAAATTTCAGAAACAACTTGCCAAGTCTTGTTTGGATTTTGATTACAAGTGGAGTAAATCTACAGATAATTTTGAAAGAATTGAAATTTTTATGATACTGAATCTATTTTTTAAATTTTATATTTGCTCCATCTTTTTATAATCTAAACCTTGTATGTTTTAAATTATATTTTTGAGCCATTGGATGCTGGTGTATAGAAATGCAATTGATTTTTGTATTTTTATTGTACACTGTACCAGTTGGATACATCTCTAATTATTCAAAGCATCTATAGATTCTTTTGGATATTTCTATGTTGTCATTCATATCAACTGTGAATATTGTCTTTCTTTCCAACATTTATATATTTTATTTCTTTTTGTGCTCTACATGAACTGGCTAGGGCCTCTAACACAATACTGAATAGATGTAGTGAGTGTGGTAATCTTGATCTGAGGAAATGCTTCTATTTCTCATGAGTTTTGTTAGGTACATAAGGAAATTTATAAGAAATATTATTATGTGTGAGTGGTAAATTTTATTAAATTTCTAGGTACAAATTGAGTTGATCATATGTTTTCTCTTTTTATCTATTAATATAGTATATTACAATTATTCCTTCCTAAAAAAAACCCATCTTCTTTCATCACACATTTTTTTATGCTTAAAAATTCATTGCTAGATACAGTTTCCTACTATTTTTCAGGAATTTTTGTACCTATTTCAGGAATAAACTGGTCTGGAATTTTCTTTGTCAAACTCTTGTTCTCTTTTTCTTTTCATTCTGGAACTGAGGTTATATTAGCCTTGTAGAATGAGTTTGGAGTGTTTTCCCCCTTTACTGTGCCAGAAAAGTTTGAGAGTATAACTTGTTCCTTGAAAAACCAGAGGCCTTTTCCTCCAGAGAGGATTTGTGCTTATTTCTACTGAGAGCAAGGGGGCACTACCCAAGGGTCCTCAGGGCCTAGCATCATCTTCCAGCAGCTGTGCTCAAGCACTATTTTAATCTCAGGGCAGCCCCACTTTTCAGTTTGTTTACTGCTCAGAGCAAGGTGCCTGCTTTGGCTTCAGCTTGTTCATTTTGGTCTTGAAGATTTCCCAAAACTTTAAATTCACTTCTGTGTACACAAGGAAAAAATATACATTTGTAATTTATAAAAGACTTAGTTGTATTTTAGTAGAAGGGCTCTTCAGAATGTCTGGTCTTCCCTATTGTCAGAGGGAGATTCAACAGGTTTAATTTCATAATAAGCAGTGTCTTGTCCTGGAAGGAGTACCAAGTTTGGAGCCAGATAAGACTATGCTAAAATCTTGGATCTGTCATTTTAGTGATCATATGATTTTTTGAGGAAGTCCAAACTTTTTGGGGCCTGTCTCCTCTTTAAACTGGGCAAACTAAACCTTACTTTACATAGCTTGTTCGTAAGTATATACCAAAAAAACAACAACAACAACAACACATTTACTGAACACTGAGAACTAGACACTGTTTTAAGTACTCATAAGTATTAAGCCATTTAATCTTCACTATAGCCGTATTATGAGGTAATATTATCATCTCCTTTGCATGGCTGTGTAAAACTAGAGGATGTTAACTTGCCCAAAGACATAAAATTAATAAATGGAAAAATACATAAAAAGTCCACATAGTATTGTCATATAGTAAGTGCTTTTAAATAATAGCTAACTTTTTCTACTTATTTTTATTATTACTAATAAAGTATTTATGGGGCAAATGGGTACATCCACATGTGGAATACAACTCGTTAAAAGCAATAAAATACTGACACAGTTCTCCATGGAAGATCCTCGGTGGCATTATGCTACATGAAAGAAGTTAGACTCAAAACAGCTAAATAGGGTATGATTTTATATGACATTCTGGAAATAGCAAAACTATTGAGACAGATAAGCAATTAAAGGGCGGGGCATGCCAAAAGAGGACTGACTACAAACAGGTGTGAAGAAACTTTCTGGGATGATGGAAATATTTCCTAGCTTGATTGCATGTCTGCAGAATTTCATAGAATAATACACCCAAGAACTGTGAATTTTACTTTATGTTAATTATACCTCAATAAGCAAAACAAATAAAACAGGTAGCAATTTTTCTCCTGAAAGAGCATTTTCAAGTTATACTCATTTTGAGCTTTTGTCTCTGATTAATACAGAGTTTTGCCACTAATTATTCTTAAATCTACAGATTTAAAAAATACATAGTGTATTGTTAGTTGTGAAATATATATCCATGGAACAGCAATAAGGGTTCCTTACCAATTTTCTGGGAATGGAGGAAAGCAATTAAGGAAAGAGGCTTGCTCATTTCAAATTGTCAAGGGATTCTTAACGGGCTTTTTTAGATTTTCTATTTCTTTTTACACTCTTTAAGAAATAGATTACAAGCTGCTTTTTGCCAAGAATACTTGCTATAAGACTAAAAGAAATGTAACTGTACACTACTGAAAACTCATGTCATACAATGACAAAATTACATTTATCAAAGCAAAACTTTAAGAAATAAACCATATTGTAGTTTAAAAGGGAAGAGAGGAAAATGTGTTGCTAGCAGAATATACAGATCCAAAATTAATTTTCCCATAAAGATTATTAAATGTGAAATGGCTCATGCTTGGTTAGAAGTGCCTAATTTCTTTCAATTATACTTAAAACATTTAAGATAGAATCTATTATAAAGAATAACTCAGAATGAGATTTGGAGGAAAACTGCTTATTAGCAGTAAGAGAATCTGGGTTAAAGCAGGTAAAGTCAGAAGTCTGAAAATACAAGAAGCTCAACTATGTGATAGCTTTGATTACGGGGCACAAACATTTTCAGGCTCAATACAAAAGAGGAATGTTGGTTTTGGATTTAGGTAGTAGTAGGGAGTAGAACAGAAAATGTCTACATGCCAAAAAAGACTGTTCTGTTTTATGTTGTTCTAGAAAGCAACTTCATTAAAAAAAACACTTGAAGCATTTCCATTTTATCTGTGAAAGTAGAAAAAGGTGGGTATATCCCACTCTCCATGATTACTTGAGACTCAAGTCAGAATCTTCTGAGTTCCCCAATAAGTCTATTTTCAAATGATATAAAATATTACTAAAATATACCACCTTTCAGTGTGTTTTGAATTCAGATGGCTTTTGAATTTAAATGGTATATTACCCTGAGTCAATCAAAATTGTTACTCTCCTAAGGTGACTACCTAATATCTAATAGGTCCCAACCTTAGCAAAGTCTTATGGCTAATTACTAGAACATATTGTTTCCTTCCTAGAATAATAAAAACTGTATTTCCCTACTTCTAGCTGCACAAAAAAGGTGCAGCAATATAGCAAAGGCCAATCCCACCTTATGTACTTTAAAAAAAGCATTGACATAGATATTCTACTGTTTCTCTTACATCTATTAGGTTGGGGCAAAGAAATGACCTGTTGAAATTCTAAATAAATTAACACAGTATCCCAAGTACAACTGTGGGTTTTGTAAAATTCACATTGGTATATTGGTTGATTAAACTGGTAGTTACTTTTCAGCCTAGTTTCCCTACAGTAAAACTATAGTGAAATAGTGCAAACAGAAATAATTTGTTGTCTGGAGACTAAAAGACCAAATAATTTTGAAATGACTGAAGTTTCCAAGCTTAGATTGGCATGGATAGAAACCTAAGAGACAGAGGCAATTTAAGACTATATTTTTTTGTTAACAGAGTAGCCAATGAACACAACTTATGAAAAAATGTTGAAAATTAATGGAAAGGTTATACATCTCTGTAAGCAGATAAATTTGATTTAAAAAATTAAGAGAAATATATTTTTAGGATAGCCATAGAAATTTTTTGTTTTACAGTAAAGTGAGAAATAGAAATTGTAAAACATTTTAAAAATATTTAAATCTTTCTGTAAGTGTAATACATATGTATTACATTATACTATTATACTATTATCCTGATTATTTTTATAAGTATCTCCAGTGATATACACAGGAAAAAAGTGTAACTATGCTCATAGGAATGAGAGAGGATTTCCTAAATTATGTGCCACCCGTCATTTAAACATAATTACTGTGTATATGAATGAAATCTTTTTAAAGTTTTATCAATAGGAAAGCTCTCTTGGACCAGTGATAAAAGCAAACAAATAAACAGTGTATTTTCATCTATTAAATGAATTCTAATCTCCCTTTCAGTACTATGTCTCTTTGTAATAATAGCAAAGGTAGACTGCATTGGACGCAATTATCCAAGAAGACCCTCTGCTAAAATAGTATCTGAAGTGAGATCTCCCTGACTGGCTGACTTTGCAAACCTATTTTTAACTGGAGTGTAGACATAGTTCAACTTACCAAGAGTATGGGCTAGAAGCCAGAAAGATCTGGAGAGGGGCTATGCGCGCCATGGCTCTCAGGTGAGCTGGAGATGCTGAGGGAAGCAACAGACGGGCTTCCATAGGAAGCCTAGGGAATGTGGCTTCAACATCATTTAAACACTTTTATTCCCTAGTGCCTTGGGAAGTGCCAGAATTTGGCCTTTTTTTCCTACATAATTGAAAAGTTTGGTAATGCCTAATGCTGTGAAAGGTGTGGAATGAAATTCTCAGTATTTAATGACAGCTAATTCAGTTTCTTGGCTCTGGCAAGAAAACCAAAGGCAATAGCTGCCTTTTTGCTATTACTTTTTTGTTATCTCTGAATAATCTAATTGTCCTTTAAATTATAATTTATTTGTCTGTCCATTTTTGTTCTCACAGCTAAGTCACTGATACCCAATGTACGTCATAGCAAATCTCCATTTGATTTATAACCTTTCATTATTACTATTCTCTCTCTCAAATAGTTAAATCAAGTTTGAAATTAGATTTTAAAACTCATCTAAATTGTCCAGTCTACAAAATTTCTAGGGGTCCCCAATATAATATCAGATGTTCTGTTCAGTCATCTTCACTACTTTTATTGTTTAATTTTGACAACAGAACACAGAGAAATGACCTCTATTTTTTACTTGGCCAAAATTCTAGGCACAATTCTTACTAATACAAATAAAATGGAAGAAGAGATAAGTATTTTTATTAAAGTTGTTCCCTTACTTTTTATGATTTGAGGGGCTAGTAATTATTTATACAGCTAAAATAAATTATCTCTCTCTCCTCAACCGATTAAACTATGGCAGTGTTGAGATGTTTTCATCAAAAAAAATTTCCATGTAGTAACATCTCTAAAACCCTCAGCTAGTGGGCAGTGACAGTGAATAGCAATTTCTCTTCACTTTTGTCACACTGGGATGCTCCTTTATCATAGTGTATATGCTGTTATTCTTTCCAAGAATGCTTCACAACTTTATACTCTGAAAAATATCACTAATTTAAATTTTAAAAATTAATGACAATTATTTTAGGACTTAATATTTCCTGAAATAAGATATACATTTCAAAATACAGTTTGTATTATAAAACTCACCACACTCTTTTCATTTCTGTATCTTTGTACTCTCTTTCTTGCTGGGAAAACTCTTAATTTCTGACTTCAAGCAGGCCTTAATTCAGATCTCATAAATAATTTTATGGAACTTGGTCTACCAGGGTTAGTGCCCCACTCATGTACTCCCACCATCTTTCCCACATACCCCCAGTTGGACTTTGCACCATAATTATTAGTTTTTATAGTTGCCTCCTTCACTAAATGTAGCAAACCTCAGCATTCAGTTCTTATCACTGCTGCAACAAACTTGGTGATTAAAAACAACATACCTTCACTCTTGTACAGTTCATCACAGTCCAGAAGTCTGCGATCAGTATCACTGGGCCATAATCAAGGGGTCAGCAAGGCCGGGCCTGCTCCATATCTGCTAGGGCAGAATCTGTACCTTGCTGTTTCTATCTTTTGGTGGCTGCGGTACTCTCTGGCTTGAAGCTGCATCACTCTAATCTCTGCCGCCACTGTCACACTGCCTTTCTCCTCTTCTTCTGTGTCAAATCTCCTTGAACTTCCATCTCATAAAGATACATGTAATTGCATTTAGGTCCACTTCAATTCTCTAGGATAATCTTACAATAATCTCAAGATTCTTGGCCACATCTCCAAAGTCTGACTTAGCCCTAAATGGTAACATTCACATGTTCCAGGGATTAGGACACTGACATTTTAGGAGGTAATTATTCAGCCTACCACACTCAATGAGGGAGAGAGGTACTTTATTCACATACCATTAGTCCTTGGCATATTACCTGGTGCAGAGTAAATGTTATATAATTGTTGGATAAACAAATACAATACATAATTTCACTGAGGTTTTAATTGCAGATAAACTCATGCAAAATTTTGAGTTTAGTGTTGAGCAGAATTCCTCATTGAGAAAAACTGAGTAGAGGCTTTAGCAGGCTAATAGTAATAATGTTTTTAGTGGCTATATATATAGTGAATAACTGAATTTGTTTTGTAATTAGGCTCCCATTCAACATCTAACAATATTCAAGAATTACGGCGACATAAAATACGGAGGAAATTCTCCAGATAGCACAATATTTTTTAAATTAAGGCATCATTGATATACAATCTTATAAAGGTTTCACATGAGCAACATTGTGGTTTCAACATTCATCCACATTATCAAGTGCCCCCCTCCACCCCATTGCATTCACTGTCCATCAGTGTGGTAAGATGCTATAAAGTCACTACTTATCTTCTCCATGCTGTACTGCTTTCCACAAGACCTACCTATATTGTATGTGCTAATTATATTGCCCTTTAATCCCCTTTTCCTTCCCTCCCCAACCCCTTCCCTTTGGTAACTGTAAATGGTCTGAATGCACCAATCAAAGGACATAGAGTCACTGAATGGATAAAAAAACAAGACCCATCTATATGCTGCCTACAAGAGACTCACTTTAAACTCAAAGACATACACAGACTAAAAGTGAAGGGATGGAAAAAGATATTTCATGCAACTAATAGGGAGAATAAAGCAGGAGTTGCAGTACTTGTATCAAACAAAATAGACTTCAAAACAAAGAAAGTCACAAGAGACAAAGAAGGACATTACATAATGATAAAGGGGTCATCCAACAAGAAGATGTAACCATTATAAATATCTATGTACCCAACATAGGATCACCTACATATGTGAAGCAAATACTAACAGAATTAAAAGGGGAAATAGAATGCTATGCATTCATTCTAGGAGACTTCAATACTCCACTCACTCCAAAGGACAGATCAACCAGACAGAAAATAAGAAAGGAGACAGAAGCACTGAACAACACATTAGAACAGACGGACCTAACAGACATCTACAGAACACTTCACCCAAAAGCAGAAGAATACAAACTCTTCTCAAGTGTACATGGAACATTTCCAAGAATAGATCATATCCTAGGCCACAAAAAGAGCCTCGATAAATTCAAAAAGATTGAAATTGTACCAACCAGTTTCTCAGACCACAAAGGTATGAAACTAGAAATAAATTATGCAAAGAAAATGAAAAATCCCACAAACACATGGAGGTTTCACAAAATGCTGCTAAATAACCAATGGATCAATGACCAAATGAAAACAGAGATCAAGCAATATATGGAGACAAATGACAACAATAATTCAACACCGCAAAATCTGTGGGATGCAGCGAACGCTGTGCTAAGAGGAAACCATATTGCAGTACAGGCCTACCTCAGGAAGGAACAATCCCATATGAACAGTCTAAACTCAGAATTAATGAACTAGAAAAAGAAGAACAAATGAGGCCCAAAGTCAGTAGAAGGAGGGAATAATAAAGATTAGAGTAGGAATAAATAAAATCGAGAAGAATAAAACAATAGACAGAATCAATGAAAGCAGAAGCCGGTTCTTCGAGAAAATAAACAAAATAGATAAATCCCAAGCAAGACTTATCAAGAAAAAAAGAGAGTCTACAGACATAAACAGAATCAGAAATGAGAAAGGAAAAATTACTATGGACACCACAGAAATACAAAGAATTATGAGAAAATACTATGAAAAATTATATGGTAACAAACTGGATAACCTAGAAGAAATGGACAGCTTTCTAGAAAAATACAACCTTCCAAGGCTGACCCAGAAAGAAACAGAAAATCTCAACAGACCAATTACCAGCAATGAAATTGAATTGGTAATCAAAAAAACTAAGAGCAAAACCCATGAACCAAATGGCTTTACCACTGAATTTTATCAAACATTTAGTGAAGACTTAATACCCATTCTCCTTAAAGTTTACCAAAGAATAGAAGAAGAGGGAATACTTCCAAATGCATTCTATGAGGGCAGCATCACTCTAATACCAAAACCAGGCAAAGACACCACAAAAAAGGAAAATTACAGACCAATATCCCTGATGAACATAGATGCAAAAATATTCAACAAAATATTAGCAAACTGAATTCAAAAATACATCAAAAAGATCATTCATCATGATCAAGTAGGATTTATTCCAGGGATGCAAGGATGGTACAATATTTGAAAATCCATCAACATCATCCATTACATCAACAAAAAGAAGGACAAAAACAACATAATGATCCTCACCTCACACCAGTAAGGATGGCCAGCATCCAAAAGACTAAGAACAACAAATGCTGGTGAGGATGCAGAGAAAGTGAAACCCTCCTACACTGCTGGTGGGAATGTAAGCTAGTTCAACCATTGTGGAAAGCAATATGGAGGTTCTTCAAAAAACTAAAAATAAAAGTACTATTTGACCCGGGAAGGGAATCCCACTCCTAGGAATTTACCCAAAGAATACAACTTCTCAGATTCAAAAAGACATATCCACCCCTATGTTTATTGCAGCACTATTTACAATAGCCAAGATATAGAAGCAGCCTAAGTGTCCATCAGTAGATGAATGGATATAGAAGATGTGGTACATATACACAATAGAATACTATTCAGTCATAAGAAAGAAACAAATCCTACTTTGCAACAACTTGCATGGAGCTGCAAGATATTATACCCAGTGGAATAAGTCAGGCAGAGAAAGACAGGTGCCAAATGATTTCCCTCATTTGTGGAGTATAAAAATGCAGCAAAATTGAAGGTACAAAATAGCAGCAGACTGAAGACTCCAAGAAGGGACTAGTGGTTACCAAAGGGGAGGGCTGTGGGAAGGCAGGTGGGGAGGGAGGGAAAGGGGATTGAGGGGTATTATGTTTAGTACACATGGTGTGGGTGGGGTATCACAGGGAAAACAGTGTAGCACAGAGAAGGCAAACAGTGAATCTGTGGCATCTTACTACACTGATGGACAGTGACTGCATTGGGGTATGGGTGTGGACTTGATAATATGGGTAAAAGTAGTAACCACATTGCTTTTTCATGTGAAACCTTCATAAGAGTGTATATCAATAATAATTTAATAAAAAATTTTTTAAAAAGCATATGAAAATCACATTCCCATAAATCATGTGGAAGTAGTTTAACAGAGCCCAGTGAAAATTTCAGTTTAGATATTTCAATTTTTGTTAATTTAAAAGGATTCCCATGAATAGCCTTCTCAAAATGGCATATAACATTTTCTATGGAAAATATTCTCTAAAGATTTGATCTGTGCTGTGCAATAAATGAAAAGGATGATTCTCCTATCATGAATTCCCACACACGGAACTATGAAAAACTCAAACCAAATCTGGAAAAAAAATACTAGTAATGGAAATAATTATGAATCAAGAGTAAATTGCACAAAGATTTAATGGTTAAGCAACCCAAAATTTAATGAATGACTTATGGATTATACAGGGAGTAAATGTTAGTTTGAAATATTTCATTTAAAATTCACAACATTTAAACATTTCATTTAAAAATACACTAGAATTGTATTTACTGTTATAAGTTTAGGAGATATATATTTAATAAGAATCCTTTTATACTAGGTAAAGAATGTGCCAAATATTATAAGTACTTACATTTACTTACAACATAAAGAGTGAATATTTTCAAAGAGATCTTTCAAATCAAAGACAAAAAGTCATGTTAAAAAAAGTGGAGGACTTTTGGTGTTGACTGTTCTATGGAAACCAGGAAACAATTTTGTAAATGCCTGTATCCATGTATTAAACAAGACTTCTATTTTCTCCAAAATACAAATGGTTAAAAGTGGCTGGCCCATTTGTATAAATATGTAACTTAATCCCACACGCACATTTTTTTCATTCAAATATTTCACACCAAGTGGCTATGCTTCTATCTATTCATCTATCCATGATATTTATGTCTATGATATTAAAAGAAATGGACTGATCACAGTGAGTCAGTGGTTTCTTAGTAACATGGCTACAAAAGAATTTCTCACTGGACTCAAATTTCATTTCACTGGTGGAACTCCTTCAAATGAAATCTTCTAGAAATCATCTAACAAGGAAAATAGTGAAAGGCTGAACTGCTCTGGGAATGAGGGAGAGGAGATAGGAAGAAGACCCTCTCATTTACCACCAGCTCTCTTGGCCCTCCAAAATCTATTTGACAAGTTTTTAGGGCTTCCTGAAACACAGTTAGAAAAAGGGGAATATATAATATGCTTTAGTAAGATACAGAGAATACTGCATGCTGCATAAAGACTTTCTTCACAAAAGTTAAAATGTAAGGTTCAATCACTTAGTCTTAACTCTGGGAATTTCCTATTAGTAATTCCATGTGGTTTTAAACAGTCTTTTAAAGCATATACATGTAGTGCAGTTATATACATAACCACAAAATGCCTGCTGGCTTTCAGCTTACTTTCGCAGTTCTATTTTCCCACTATGCCCTACATTTTGACTAAAAAAGAACTGCTTTCTGCTCCTTACATGTATTTTGTGTTTTCTTATTTCTATGCTTCTGAATCTTTCTCTCTTTTCTTGCCTCCATATTCACAAATCCAACTTTTTATCCCTTTGGTATAAAGGTTCTGCACAGTCATGACTGAGTATGACCTCCCTCCTGGTCTATTACACTCTGCTTTGTGATCATCTTAAAACAATTAAAAATACTCTTTCTATAGTTTTCTTAAGACACATAACCTATTTTGTCTTAAAAGTATATATTTTGTGCATTTGTTCATCCCTCAGCTAAATCAAATTCAGAGAGCTACACCAGGGAAAGCTGGTAGGCCCTCAGTGTTGAATATAGTGTAAAATCTTTCAGAATTGCTTGTGGAAGGACTACAGATAGAATGATTACCTATTCTCTACAACTCTTCCCGTGCTCCCAAGCCACAAACAACTGGCAGAAGCAATATATAACCACTTTTTAGAACAAATGCATAAACATTACTAGTTTGAATTAATGAAATTAAAAGTCCTATCAGAAGTTCTAGAGTACTTTCAGAATTCTTTCATGAGCAAGAAAGTATGCTGGGCTGAAATGCTGTGGAAAAAAATCTTGTACCTCTTTTCAATATTTGGCCAGAGCGAGGCTCGAATACCTAATGGGGGGAAGGTAGTGAAGATAGTGTGCTCATGCTCTGGTAGAGCAAAAGCCCTGAACCCCAAATACAAGCAATTCTGACTACATCCTCTTCACAGAAATGAGGTCTGAATAGAGTTGAACACCTACTATAGATAGTTACAAAATTTCCCTTTCTCCCTTTTTTCCTTTTTTGGTGTGTTTGTTCTCTGTTCTGTATTTTGTGCCTCAGAAGGGAAGAATAGAAGCCACAAAGATGAGTCAGACTTTCCAGTCACTCTCACAGAGACACTGCCCCAGCTGAAGCACTTCAGAGGGGCAGATTCCTGTTGCCTGATCAGCTTTTCCAGGAGTCAGGAAGGATATCCCCACTGTAGCTCTGCTCCCATCATCTGTGTTCCATCGATGCCATGTATTTTTACTTAATTTGAAAATCCTAACTATGCAAAGTATCAAACAACAATGGCTTGGATCTGTATCACTCTACTTCTCTGCTACTGACACTCCCTGTTGATTAAAACATAAAATCTTGCTAACATAAAATCTTAATCATCTGACACATAAGAAGTCAATATTAAGAGTCCACAATCTTAAGATGTTTACCTAATTACCTGAATGTTTTTGCTAAGTTTGGCCTGCTTTAAAATGTGACTATCAGGTCTAACACGGGAATTCAGTAGTACCTGTGATTTCAAGGTACTGATGTTTTTCTTTTCATTTCTAAAAATGAGATCACAGAAATGACTAATCTTGAATAAATTTTAATGTGATGACAAATTCAATGTTTTTAATAACTACTCATTGTCCTTCTTCTTGATTTTCATGAATATTTATTGATAGATATATACACAAATACTGATTAGGCACCAGTCCATACAGGTATCATAATGACAATTGATTTCTGCTCACTAGGAATTTGAAATCTTCAGTAGAAAATTCACTGGAATGTTCAGGTATAAAATTGGTATGGTTAATAGTTATGGTTTATTTTCTGGGTAACTGGGCACTAGCGAAAAAGATGTTACCTGAAAACGTCTGCAAAGTATATCCTTCTACATTCCTGACTTAATTAATAGAGGCTGCAGATAAAAATTTAACATTGCCTTCAGATGATCATCCTGAGAATCAGTTCTCATTATGTTGTAATTCTGAAGAGATTATTCCAAAATTCCTTGGACTTTGTTATTAAAAAAATTCTTAATACCATCTTTCTCTCTTGTAATTAATTCTGCTTGAATTTTAATTATTGAGCCTTTGCATAACTAAGCTGTAGCTACAGTCAGGAAGTATAACATTCGGAAGCAGTACAACTGAGCTGGGTCAGAAGAGCAGAGCAGATGATGCCTGGAGATCTCTGGTCTAGGAAAAGCCCCTTGCCTGCTGTGTCCATCACCTGTTTTGTAAAGTGTCATGAACAATAAATCCATACTACACACTACCCCAGACTATTGTAATGGCAAAATAATGGTAATAATAATAATGCTAATAATATAAGTATATGGAAAATAAAGTAGTTTGTTATTTTATTTTTGGAAATAAGCATAATATGCAACAGTACAGGTCCCACTAGCCAAGTGTTTTGCAACAACTTTATTTAGATAGAGATTTCCCAATGAAATGATGGAGAAAATTGTTTTGTACTGAGGCTAAATTTTGATGGACCCATCACTACATAACCTTTACTTTGTTTAATGAACCTTTACTTTGATGTTTTGGGTTAATTTCCCTAGAATAACCAACTTTTTAAATAAGCTAAAAACTATAATCAATAAGGCATACTACACTCTTCATGTTACTAAATTACAGATGAGCATGTCTTGTGACTAAAATTTTCTAATTTCTTACTATGACCTTATCTAAGAACATCCTGTATTGGTTATTTTCTAAAATATTCTTATGCTGACAGTTTTATTTTAAACAATTTGCCAACTCATATTTGAAAATAGGCAATATGTATGATTTTAGCTAGCAACAATGTTTTATTGCTGTGAACATACACCATAGCAGATACAGTAGCAAAACCCATATTTACAGAGTAAACTTTTCTTTTCCAGGATAAACTGAGTTATAGAGTAATCTCATTTATAACATTTTGATAATTTATGATATGCAATACATGTAGTTGGTACAAAATTTTAAAAGGTATAAAATAGTATACAAGAAATCAATATTCTTCCACCCTTACACCTTTAGCTATTAGTTACCACTAGAAACCAAGTACTGTTATCAGTTTCTCAGCCATATGTCCAGAGGTGATTCTGATGAAATCAAGTTTAATGCTTCAGATCTACAGTTGATCCTTTGAACAACATGGGTTTGAACAACTTGGGTCCACTTATAGACAGATTTTTTTCAATAGATAAATTTGGAAAATGTTTTGGAGATTTGTGACAATTTGAAGAAAACATTCTTTCTCTACCTTACTTTGTTGTAAGGATACAGTACATCATACATACAACAAACACAATATGTGTTAACTGACTATGTTATTGGTAAGGCTTCTAGTAAGCAGAAGGCAACTAGTAGTTAAGTTTTTGGAAAGTCAAAAGCTATATGCAGGTTTTTGGCTGCAGGAGTTGCACTGTTCAAGGGTCAACTGTATATATTAACCCAGTCTAAGTTAATGTGGCAGGCCATGGGTGTAGGACAGAATTTCCTGAATGGTGTTATCAAAATAGGAGTCCTTTGAAATGTTCTATCTAAAAGAGTTCAGTTACCCAATCATTCTGGGAAATACAACATATTCCTAATTCTACTTTGAGATTTAAATTATGTATCTTAAGGACTCTTGAGAGTTTTTCAAGTAAGAAATACATCTAACTTTGTTTAACTTGGCATTTCCTAAACTTCTTTTACTTTTCTCCTCCTCCCTCCTGAACATTAGAAAGCAGCCTGTAGAACTAATTTAAGCTGCGCAGAACCAAAGAAATCTGAATAAACTATGGACTTGGTTAATAATAAGGTATCAATATGGGTTTGCTGACTGTAATAAATAAAACAAGACGTGACTAATGGGGGGAAGTTAAGTGTAATATATATGGGGATACTCTGTACTATCTTCTCCATTTTTCTGAAAGTGTAAAACTATTCTAAAAAATAAAGTCCATCATTAAAAAAGTTAATCTGGGAGCTGCAAATGGAACACGAAATAACACTAAGAGGCAAGCCAAGGAACCAAAGTCCTAGACTCAGCTCTAATGCGTTGCTGTCAGGGAGTCTTGTTCAGCTCACTGCAACAGTTTTCCTGATTACAAAATGATCACTAAGTCTTGTTTCTTTCTTTTTTTCCCCGATCATTATAAAATGTTCCCAAGATATGAATGAGTTAGAATTAGTTTCTGTTTGTTTTTAATTCAGAAATTCAACTTCAGCTCAGTGACTCAATTAAATAAGTATGTTTAGGTAGCTATATTATACCAACCAATTTCAGTGTGTCTTAAAAGACTCTTAAAATTTGAATTTTCTAAAGATTTAGTCTTTATTCTAGAGTCTTATCTAAAATAGCAATTTATGTGAAAATTGATAGTTTATGTGAAAATTTTATAGAAGCAAAGGTAAATTTCCTCTAAAGATTATCTAAATGACTACCTCTTTGGGAAGGCACTCAACTCTTATTTATCTGGTAAAAGACAATTAAAGTAATAATCACAGAGAGTGTATATGTGAAGAAATTTAAAAATTACAGTGAATCAATGAAACATCCATATACCAGATGACATTTGTAGTAATGAACAGATGGTACAATGCTGCCTGGGAAAGCCTGATAGATGAGGCCTTGTCCCTCAGCCCATACAACAGTGCTGTGTGTTTCCCAATGCCCTAGAGCGAGGACTCTGGTTGAACCTGGGCAAGGGTAAGGACAAAAGAGAAAGGAGGCACATGTCTGCTTAATTCCAGTCTCATGAATACAAGGGATCTTTACTAAAATGTTGCTTAACAGCTCAATAGTTTTGGGCAGACAGTTTGTGTGTTCTTACTTCAAAGTACTTGTATTACTTTTACACTACTGGATAATATCTGGGGATTGTTCTGAAGTACTAGATTATTAATAAATTTATTCTGTCATATTGTTATTAGTTTTGTAGTTTGTTTTAACCACAATTCTGGACAATCTGTGGTTTCCTTTCTATCTATTCATCACCCCAATTATGCCAGTTAATCAAGGGTTGACTGTAGTTGAAATCAAAGTAATTAGTTTTACTATTTTCTCAAATTGTTTCCTTATTTGCCATGTGTCATCGGCAAATATTATCAAAGTTTTCCTTGATTATATTTGTAACCATTTTTTGAACTTACAATTGCATTCATTTGGGTCATTACCTCAAATCCTTCATTCTCAAGCAGTTTATTCCACATAATACTAACTAAATATAAGAAGGCTTTGTGATGTTCTTAGTCTGTCTAATTGAATTTTCCATTGTGTTATTTGTAGCTTTTTTGCTAGATTATACTTGATTTTCACAATTTATTGCAGCATAACATTAAGGACTAATTGACCCACATTTTAAAAAATTTTCCATAGAAGTAATCTCTCTTACAATTTGGAAGTGTTGTAAATTATTGCTGTTGTTTATTTTCTATATATTTATTATTATACTACTACAATTATAACTAAAGCTTTCTCATAATAAAAACGTTTAGTCTAACATTTATGTGATGTCTCTTTTACTACATAATAACTGTTCTTACAAATATATTTTGCCTTAATTTTATCCACAACAATATACTTGAAACCTTTCTCTACACATAAATAAATCCTTCATTTACCTTTACTGCTAGAGCACCAGTATAGTAGAGTATGGACTTTAGATTGTTATTACCCACTTTTGATTCCCTTTTACATCATTTACTATCTGTGACTTTCTGTGTCTCAGTCTTCTTCTATACAAAATGGGGATAAAAATACTGCTATCTTATAGAATTAGTGGAAGGAATAACTGAAGTGATGCATGTAAAGCACTTTGAAGAATTGTTACATGGTAAGTCCTTAATAGTATTAACTATTATTTTTTTTTGGTGGTGTAATTTTTCTTTACTCCAAGAACCTTTATGAGCTATTTCTCCTTGAATTAGGCTTTCATAATTTGTTTTCTAATACATATGAAATTTGTGTCACAATAAGTTGTCTCAAGTCATCTGATTAATTTTACCCATGAAGTTATTCTACTTACACATTTAGTACAATTCATGTTAAATTTTACCTTATGAATTTGAATGCCTGTTTCCAATATCTGTAAGGCTAAGTGTCTATTTAAAAGAACTAAAAATATTGGAATGTGTGTATGCACATATAACACACTTTTTTTTCTTAATAGCATTGGAGAGATGGCAAGGTCCTAAGGAAATTATTAGATGAATTTTAAGGGAAGGCAGGACCCAACAGAGGTTATGAGCATGGGAGCCTTTTTTTTTTTAACCTGAGGACATTTAATGGAACTTAGTTAACTTAAGCTTAAGTTTTTACAGTTACAGAGCACAATGGGGCAGAGAAAAAGCCTAGGGCTTGCCCCAGTTGGGGATCCTGCCCCATAAAGGTGGGATGCCACAGATTCTCTTAGTAACCAGAAATATACCCTCGGGTAAATTTGCAGCTTAAATTAATGTGATTTGAATAGTTTAAAAAACTGAATGATGGATGTATTAATTAACTATTGTGGGAATCTTTTCACAATGTATAGGTACATCAAATCATCATTTTGGGAGGGGGGAAAAAGATGGTGGCATGAGAAGTAAGGCAGAAATCTCCCAAAACCACATATAATACAAAAATACAGCAAATACAACTATTCCTAAAAGAGGGATGAGAAGTAATATTGCACCAGCTAGTCTGCATCCGGGAAAGGAGAACATAAAATCTACATCACAGAATGACCTGTGGGGACCCGAGCCCTCCCCTCACCCCAGCTCACTGGCGGGAGGAAGAGAAACAGAGCAGGGAGGGAGTGGAAGCCCAGGACTGCTAAATACCCAGCCCTAGAAATCTATTCTGGGAGCACAAACCCACATTGCATGGTGCTCTGGAGATCAGAGGGGTTGAAAAGCAAAGTCAGAGACAGATTCCAGCCGCTTGTGGAAAAAGTTCCCACGGTTCCTCTGGAACAAAAGAAAGGCAGGCGCTTTGAAATATTTCTCAACAGTGAGAGGGCTGCTAAAGGGGCAAGGATTACACAGAGCTTGCTGCTCAGAAGGAACAGGTGGACAAAATCATCCTGGCACACTCAGCCCAGCAGGTTGAGACTTTCAGGAGCTTCAGGCGCTCCATCCCACTGGCTGGCAACACAGCCCCGAGGCCCCACACTGCAATAAGCAGCCTGCCGCTCCTTCCTCATGTGGCACCTGCACACAAACCTGCTGCCCCAGCCATCACTCTAGGCCAGCCGGAGGGCAGCCCCACGTACAGCAACTACAAGGCTTAACCCAGAGGCTGTTCCCTGTGTGTGGCTCACTGGCCCTGACAGCAGAGGCAGGCACTGCAGCCCAGAAGCAGGAAAGGGTTCTGTCATCCCGGCAGGCACCGGGTCCACTCACCTGTGACCCCTGCCCTCGCTCCAGGCCAGCCAGAGGGCAGCCCTGCCTATGCCAGGTTAGAGTCTTAACACAGAGGCTACTCCCTGCATGCGGCCCACTGGCCTTGATAGCAGAGGCTGGCTCTGTGGCTGGGCAGGAGGAAAGAGCTTGTTCTTTAGGGTAGGCACTGGCACCGCTCATCTGTGACCTCTACCATTGCTCCAGGTGCTGGGCAGCTCCGAAGAGCAGAGCTTCTGGGCACTAGAGCTTCTAGGCATTCAGTAGATGAATGGATAAAGAAGATGTGGTACATATACACAATGGAATACTATTCAGCCATAAGAAAAAAACAAATCTACCATTTGCAACAACATGGATGGAGCTAGAGGGTATTATGGTCAGTGAAATAAGCCAGGCAGAGAAAGATAAGAACCAAATAATTTCACTCATCTATGGAGTATAACAACAAAGCAAACACTGAAGGAACAAAACAGCAGCAGATTCATAGAACCCAAGAAGGGACTAATAGTTACCAAAGAGAAAGGGACTGAGGAGGGTGGGTGGGAAGGGAGGGATAAGAGGATTAAGGGGTATTATGGTTAGCACATATAATATGGAAGGCAGCACGGGGAAGGCAGTATAGAGAAGAAGTCACTACTTAGTGACTCTCTTGCATCTTACTATGCTGATGGACAGTGACTCTTATGGGATATGTGATGGTGACTTGATAATAGGGGGGAATGTAGTAGCCACAATATTGTTCATGTGAAACCTGAGCACAGTATTATATATCAATGATACCTTAATAAAAAAATCATTTTGTACACTCTAAACAAATTATAATTTTATTTGTCAATTATACCTCAGAAAAGATGTAAAATAAACAAACAAGAAAACCTGAAACCATGTAAAGTGGCTGGAGACCACTAGTGCTTCTAGCGGGCAGAGGCAGCAACATATATTTTTCAGGGATAACACCTTCATACCAGGCCTCAAAGAATTCCCATAAGTGACTTTCCAAGAAAAATGAGTATGATGTCATAAATAATTATTTCACTGATAGGAAATAAGGCTCATGAGTGAGAACACCAGAAATAAGAACAGAAATTGTTTGTGAAGATTTAAAATATAACTGACAGCAATAAAGTAAGAAGCTAACTTACTACTCTTAATAAAAGATACTCTTAGGAACAATTAACTGGAAATAAAAAAAAAGATACTCTTAAGAATGATAGCTGGAAACTGTGAAGAATGACAAAGTAAAATTTAAAAAACCACATATAATTTCTAGAAATAAAAAATAATACTTGAAATTTAAAATTCAATGGCTAGGCTTAACAGAGATTAGACTCTCCTACCTGAAGAGAGAATTAGTAAATTGAAACATAGGCTAGAAGGATTTATGCAGAATTCAGCATAGGAAGTCAAATAAATAGGAAAAAAGGTTAAGAGACATGGAAAATAGAGATTGTCTAACCTAAGTAGAACTTGACCTCTAAAAGGAAGGGACAGAGAGAATGGAACAGAAGAGACATTTGATGAAATAATGACTGAGAAATTTTCAGAGCTGATGAAAGTGACCAATTGTTGTCCTTAAAATCACAAATCACAAGCAAAATAATCAAAAAGAAGTCCACAACTGGATATAATAGTTAAACTTCAAGATACGAAAGATAAAGAGGCAATCTTAAAAGCAGCAAGTGAGAAAAGGCAGATTAGCACCTAAGGAGTGATTATAAGAGTGTTAGCAAGCTCTCAACTTCCCATGAAATTAAATCTTTAGCATTTTGGAAGAAAACAACTGCTAACCCCAAATTTTAGTGCCAACACAATTTTTTCAAGGACAAAAGTTAAATAAAGATACATCAACCCACTAAAAATCTGCCTCTAGAAAGTTTGCCTCTAATAGAACTTCATTAAAAGAAATTCTAAAGAATGTATCTCAGAAAAATGGAAAATGATAGTTCTTAAATGCAAGAATGGAAAAAAGAACAAATAAGTTATAAATTTGTAGATAAATTTAAATGAGCACTGACTATATATATAAAACAGTAAGAATGTCTTATTTTTTAAAAAAATACAAACTATCCCCTAATACATAAAAACAAGATATAAATTGGTGGGGTATTTGGAATTAAGGAATTTAAAGGAATTAAAGTTTTCTAAAACATTGTGTCTGACAGGAGCAAAGGGGTACTTGATTGACTTTATACTTTCATAAGTTAAGAAAGCATGCTGGAGTGCTCGCTTCGGCAGCACATATACTAAAATTGGAATGATACAGAGAAGATTAGCATGGCCCCTGCACAAGGATGACACGCAAATTCATGAAGCATTCCATATTTTTATTATGCTCAGTGAAATAAGCCAGGCGGAGAAAGACAAATATCAAATGATTTCACTCATTTGTGGAGTATAAGAACAAAGAAAAAACTGAAGGAACAAAACAGCAGCCGACTCACAGAACCCAAGAATGGACTAACAGTTACCAAAGGGAAAGGAACTGGGGAAGATGGGTGGGAAGAGAGGGATAAGGGGGAAAAAGGGGCATTACGATTAGCACACATAATGTAGCGGGGGTGGGAGGTATACGGGGAAGGCAGTATAACACAGAGAAGACAAGTAGTGATTCTATAGCATTTTACTACGCTGATGGACAGTGACTGTAATGGGGTATGTGGTGAGGACTTGATAATAGGGGGAGTCTAGTAACCATAATATTGCTCATGTAACTGTACATTAATAATAGCAAAATAAAAAAAGTAAAAAAAATAGCTATAAAAAAAAGAAAGAAAGCATGTTGGAAATTTAGGCATTAAAAGAAGAGAAACAGTATATTTCCTCCAAAATAGTAAAAAAAACAAAACTTGAAAGACAAAAAACTATCAGATGGGATTAAAAAATATCTAGCCAAATGCAGCACACCAGAGAGATTTCTAAAATATAAGGATACATAAAGGTAACAAGGATGGAAGAACACATACACCAGGTAAATTCTAACCAAAAGAAGTCTCATGTGGTTATATTAGTATCTCTTACCGCAATAAAAGCATTACTATAAATGAAAGCCATTTTATAACAATAAAATATTCCATTCTTCAAGAAGCTAAAACTAGTTTATCTAATAATATAGGTTTTAGATTCTATGGATACAGAAGGTTATACTAATAACACGAACAAATCTGACCTACTGAACATATACAGAACACTTCACCCAACAACTGCAGACACATTTTTTCTAGCACAAAAAGAATATTTATAGTGCCATTAAAACAATTTTCAACAAACATTGAAGGACTGAATTCATACAAGATGACATGTAAATTTTACCACTTTATTAGCTTGATGACCTTGCTGAACTTAACCTTTCTGAGCTTGTTACCTAATTTCAATAGTCCTATAGGTCTGTTGTGCATGGAGAGATACAAAGAAATGATGCAGTAAAGGGTCCTACACACAATGAGAAAAAGCTTGGATTTTAAACTAAGGAATTTAAATAAGGAATCACATAATTAGATATGTCTTAGAAGATAATTTTGGCAGCAAAGTGGAGAATGACTTAGAGAAAAGGAAAACTGGAAGCAGGGAGATAGCATTAAGAAGAATTTATAATGAACCAGATGGAAATAATGAGGGCTTGAAGAATATGTGAAAGGACAGATCGTTATAGATATTCATGTTCCTACTTAACAATTTCAGTCCCAATGAGAACTAACAGAAACTAGGCCTACTCAATATACAGCTATCACTTTAAAATTCACTGGTGACTAAGGGTGCTAAAGCACATAATCTTTTCATTCCTTAAAAATAGACAATTTGAGAGCCAATCTCTAAGGAAAATGTTTCTATGACCTATAAGAGAAAGAAATTGAGCTACTGTACCTTTTAGATGCATATATATCTTTTTCTTTCAGTAAGTATTTTTAAAGAATTCTATGATTTCACACTTTAATATTGTCTAAACTATAATAATTCTGTTAGGCAGTTCTTACTCACAGGTAATCCCTAAAAACAAAATACTATTTCTGTTACCCGCTGTTAGCAAATACTTAAAAATGCCTACATATTGGTATATTCACTAAATCATCTTAGAAAACTCTAGAGAAAATGTTCCTAAGCATAGATTTTTGAGGAAATTCAGTTCATAAACGCAAATGAGGCAAATACTAAAAAAAAAAACCTGTTTTATTATTTTCATTTATGTGATATTTGGGCAGGGTAACATATAAAAGTCTACGCAATTTAAATTTGAATAAGTAAAGCTGAAATTAATTTGCACAATACTTCTATGTAGCACAAGCATTCTATATAGAACAGGTTCCTCCATTAGATAGTTTTTTTTTTTATCGTGGACTCAAAGCCCATAACTGGTATGAAGCATGATTTAAATTTAGAGTAACACTGTCTAGTGTAAATTATAATAACAACAGCTGTTACAGAGAAAGCCATGGTGGCATAACTTTGCCAAAAGAGTTCTTATTCTTGTAGTACCAATTTAATTTTTATTTGCATGTCCTATACAAGAGTAATTAATTATATTAAGGTGAAAACAAATGAAGTTCATTCAAAGTGAAAGGGTGTTCTGAAATGAACTGAAATGTCAGGACAACATGAATAAAATAGGCAAAGGGGAAAATGTAATTCCAAAGGATTTTACACATTTTCATTGTCAGTCATTTTGGAAATCTTCGAAACACTACATCAAATAAAGCCAAACACAAGAGAAATGTGTAATTTCTAAAATATACACTTTGGTATATAGCAATACTAAATATCACTGGTGCTACTACCTGGAAAAGGGAGCAGAGGAGGAAACAGAGATCAAGGATTTGCTACTTCTCTCTTATCTCCCACTGGAAAGCATCAAACTCTGTCTTGAATATGACAACACATTGTACCTTTCATCTCTCATCTGGATTGCAACAGACTGTAACTGGTTTTCTAGAACTCCACTCTTACCTACTTTAAAGCAATCTACCACCGACCAGAAAATGTGGTCTTCTCACAGTGTAAATCACTAAGAAAATTCAGTTTCAAATCCCACAAAAGTTTCCCAAGCACATAGAATAATATCCAAACAAAGTCCCTTATTTTGGCTTCCAGATCCTGCATCATCTGGCTTTGCCTACCACTCTGAGCTACACTCGCTCTCACATACCCACATGTGTGCATGCCAGAGTGTGTGTGTTACTTCTTGTGTATGCTACTACCTAATCATGCCAAGTTTCTTCCCATCTTGCTGCCTTTGCATATGCTGGTCTTCCTTCATGGGCTACCTCACTGCTGGTAGTTCCTGTTAACGTGAGGCTCAAATCATTAAAACCTGCCTGGAATGATGCCTGACCACCTATCTCAACTCCCAGTTTGTTTCCATCTTAGCATGTATCACAGTGTGCAATTAATTTTTGTATTTGTCAGCTTTTCATAAAGTTACTCACCTAACATGTAAACTGCATAATGACAGAGGTGTGTGTCTTCTCTGATGTCATCTTTTTATGAAAGAAATGTGAGTTAGATTATTTTACATGAACATTTTTTTTTGCACTTCAAAAAAGTAGGACAGAAGGAGAAGCTCAAGATGGTAGCATGAGCAGGGCGGCGAAAATCTCCTCCCAAAACCATATACATTTGTGAAAATACAACAAATACAACTACTTCCAAAAGAGAGACCAGAAAATACAGTACAACAGCCAGGCTACATTTACATCTGAGACTAAAGGTGAAGGGATGGAAAAAGATATTTCATGCAAACAAGGAGAAAAAAGCAGGTGTTGCAGTACTTGTATCAGACAAAATAGACTTCAAAACGAAGAAAGTAGCAAGAGATAAAGGATATTACATAATGATAAAGGGGTCAGTCCAACAAGAGGATATAACCAATATAAATATATATGCACCCATCACAGAAGCGCCGACATATGTGAAACAAATACTAATAGAATTAAAGAAGGAAACAGAAAGCAATGCATTCATTTTAGGAGACTTCAACACACGACTCACTCCAAAGGACAGATCAACCAGACAGAAAATAAGTAAAGACACAGAGGCACTGAACAACACACTAGAACAGATGGACCTAACAGACATCTACAGAACTCTACACCCAAAAGCAGCAGTATACACATTCTTCTCAAGTGCACATGGAACATTCTTCAGAATAGACCACATACTAGGCCACAAAAAGAACCTCAGTAAATTCAAAAATATTGAAATTATGAAAACCAACTTCTCTCATCACAAAGGTATAAAACTAGAAATAAATTGTACAAAGAAAACAAAAAGGCTCACAAACACATGGAGTCTTACCAATATGCTCCTAAATAATCAATGGATCAATGACCAAATTAAAACAGAGAACAATATATGGAGACAAATGACAACAATAACACAAAGCCGCAACTTCTGTGGGATGCAGCAAAGGCAGTTTTAAGAGGAAAGTATATTGCAATCCACGCCTATTTAAAGAAGGAAGGATAATCCCAAATGAATAGTCTAAAGTCACAATTATTGAAATTGGAAAAAGAACAAATGAGGCCCAAAGTCACCAGAAGGAGGGACATAATAAAGAGAAGAAACAAAATTGAGAAGAATAAAACAATAGAAAAAAATCAATGAAACCAAGAGCTGGTTCTTTGAAAAAATAAACAAAATAGATAAACCTCCAGCCAGACTTATTAAGAGAAAAAGAGAACCTATATACATAAACAGAATCAGAAATGAGAAAGGAAAAACCACGAAGGACCCCACAGAAATATAAAGAATTATTAGAGAATACTATGAAAATCTATATGCTAACAAGCTGGAAAGCCTAGAAGAAATGGACAACTTCTTAGAAAAATACAACCTTCCAAGACTGACCAAGCAAGAAACAGAAAATCTAAACAGACCAATTACCAGCAACGAAATTGAATTGGCAATCAAAAAACTACCCAAGAACAAAACCCCTGGGGCAAGGTGGATTCACCGCTGAAATTTATCAGACATATAGAGAACAAATAATACCCATTCTCCTTAAAGTTTTCCAAAAATTAGAAGAGGAAGGAATACTTCCAAACTCATTCTAGGAAGCCAGCATCACTCTAATACCAAAACCGGGCAAAGACCTCACCAAAAAAGAAAATTACAGAACAATATCCCTGATGAAAATAGATGCAAAAATACTCAACAAAATATTAGCAAACTGAATTCAAAAATATATCAAGAGGATCATACACCATGATCAAGTGGGATTGATCTCAGGGATGCAAGGACGGTACAACATTCGAAAATCCATCAACATCATCCACCACATCAACAAAAAGAACAACAAAAAACACATGATCATCTCCATAGATGCTGAAAAAGCATGTGACAAAATCTGACATTGATTCATGATAAAAACTCTCAACAAAATGGGTATACAGGGCAAGTACCTCAACATAGTAAAGGCCATATATGACAAACCCATAGCCAACATCATACTTAACAGCGAGAAGCTGAAACCTTTCCACCTAAGATCAGGAACAAGACAGGGATGCCCACTCTCCACACTGTTTTCAACGTAGTGCTGGAGGTCCTAGCCATGACAATCAGACAAAACAAAGAAATACAAGGCATCCAGTATGGTAAAGAAGAAGTGAAACTGTCACTATTGGTAGATGACATGATATTGTACATAAAAAACCCTAAAGACTCCACTCCAAAACTACTAGAACTAATATCTGAATTCAGCAAAGTTGCAGGGTATAAAATTAATACACAGAAATCTGCTGCTTTCCTATACACTAATGATGAGCTAACAGAAAGAGAAATCAGGAAAACAATTCCATTCACAATTGCATCAAGAAGAATAAAATACCTAGGAATAAAACTAATGAAGGAAGTGAAAGACCTATACCCTGAAAAATACTAGACACTCCTAAGAGAAATTAAAGAGGACACTAAAAATTGGAAATTCATCCCATGCTCTTGACTAGGAAGAATAAATATTGTCAAAATGGCTATACTACCTAAAGCAATCTACAGATTCAGTGCAATCCCTATCAAAATACCAACAGCATTCTTCAATGAACTGGAACAAACAGCTCTAAAATTCATATGGAACCACAAAAGACCCTGAATAGCCAAAGCAATCCTGAGAAGGAAGAATAAAACAGGGAGAATAACACTCCCTGACTTCTAGTTCTACTACAAAGCCTACTCTACTACAGTAATGAAGACAATTTGGTACTGGCACAAGAAAAGACCCACAGACCAGTGAAACAGAATAGAGAGTCCAGATATTAACCAAAACACATATGGTCAATTATCATACGATACAGGAACTATGGATATACAATGGGGAAATGACAGCCTCTTCAACAGCTGGTGTTGGCAAAACTGGACAGCTACATGTAAGAGAATGAAACTGGATCATTGTCTAACTCCATACACAAAAGTAAATTCAAAATGGATCAAAGACCTGAATGTAAGTAAGGAAACCATAAAACTCTTAGAAAAAAACATAGGTGAAAATCTCTTGGATACAAACATGAGCAACTTCTCCATGAACATATCTCTCCAGGTAAGGGAAACAAATGCAAAAATGAACAAGTGGGACTATATCAAGCTGAAAAACTTCTGTACAGCAAAGAATGCCATCAGTAGAACAAAAAGACATCCTACAGTATGGGAGAATATATTCATAAATGACATATTCAATAAGAAGTTGACATCCAATATATAAAGAACTCACACAGCTCAACAAACAAAAAGCAAATAATCCGATTAAGAAATGGGCAGAGGACATGAATAGACACTTCTCCAAAGAAGAAATTCAGATGGCCAACAGGCACATGAAAAGATGCTCCACACATCGTTGATCATCAGAGAAATGCAAATTAAGACCACAATGAGATATCACCTCACACTAGTAAGGATGGCTACCATCTAAAACACAAACAAGAACAATGTTGGCAAGGATGTGGAGAAAGGGGAACCCTCCTACACTGCTGGTGGGAATGCAAATTAGTTCAACCATTGTGGAAAGCAGTATGGAGGTTCCTCAAAAAATTAAAAATAGAAATACCATTTGACCCAGGAATTCCACTCCTAGGAATTTACCCTAAGAATGCAACAGCCCAGTTTGAAAAAGACATATGCATCCCTATATTTATCGCAGCAGTATATACAATAGCCAAGAAATGGAAGCAACCTAAGTGTCCATCAGTAGATGAATGGATAAAGAAGAGGTGGTACGTATACACAATGGAATATTATTGAGCCATAAGAAGGAAACAAATCCTACCATTTGCAACAACATGGTTGGAGCTAGAGAGGGTATTATGCTCAGTGAAATAAGCCAGGTGGAGAAAGACAAGTATCAAATGGTTTCACTCATATGTGGAGCAAAAGAAGAAAGAAAAAAACTGCAGGAACAAAACAGCAGCAGACTCACAGAACCCAAGAATGGACTAACAGTTACCAAAGGGAAAGGGACTGGGGAGGATGAGTGGGAAGGGGGGGAGGAAGGGGAAAAAGTGGCATTATGATTAGCAGACATAAGGTGGGGGGGCATGGTGAGAGCTGTACAACTCAGAGAGGACAAATACTGATTCTATAGCATCTCACTACGTTGATGGACAGTGACTGTAATGGAGTGTGTGGGGGGGACTTGATGATGTGGGGAGTCTAGTAATTATAATGTCACATATATAATTGTAGATTAATGATACCAAGAAAAAAATTAGGACAGTGTTTTAGAAATTGTGACCCATAGTAATGCATGATGTTTAATGAAAGAGTCATTCTGTGATCAAACAATTCTTCGTAAGTGCTACATACTATATGGTCTGTTTGAGGGTCCTTGATTATGTTAGAATATGGAAAGCTTTGTGGTAAAGAAATTCTTTTTCTTTTACACAATCCATTGGTTCCTGTATTTGCAGATTCTGCAAATCCTTCTTCATTTTCTTACTTATCAGCATTTGTTAAGGTCCTGAGGTACTAGAGTTCAACATAGCAACTTTGAGAAATGATGCTACAGAGTTCCAGGGAAGAACTATTTATTTATTTATATATCTACTTATCCTCCTAACTGGATTTATCATAGCACCAAATGTTGCTCCCCCAAAACCTGTTTTATAAAAATGTCTTTAAAAGTTCTAAAAATATCTTTAAAATATCTAATATGTTCTAAAAAATGTCTAAAAGTATTGCAAAATATCAGTGGTAGAAGAAAGGCATTATCACTAAAGCTAAGGAAATTTACATGAAATAGTAAAATAACACAAATAATTTACGCCTACCTAGAAATCAGGCCTAGTCCCAGATTTTTTATTTTGTATAAATTATTTTTTATACATGTCTTTTAACCATAACTATGCTAGTTTTATTGTTATTTATTTTACATTTGCTTCTAATCTAATAAGGCAACCTGAAGCCTTAATTCCTATAAAGTATCTCAGTAGAATTTGTTGCTAATAGTAGTTAGTAATCTCTACCCATGGTTTTTAGAGGACACACATATTCTTTGAAGTAATTTAAGTATTACTTGGATGACCATAGCAACTGGAACATATTTAGCCAGCTCATCAGAAATGTCACTGAGAGTCATGAATATCTGGAGTATATAACTTTTTATAGTGTGATATAATAAAGATAAATTTCCATTGGTAAAGCAACTTTTATAACTCCATCTTTGAACCATTTTATAACTTTACATTTTTGGTTCAAAAAACCAAAAATTTAAACCCTGACATCCAACAATACTGAATTGTTTTTTTTTTTTTGCCCCACTATCTTCTGATTATATGTCTTTGGCACAAAATACCATTTGGGCAGAAAAAGGTCTCTAAATTCCTTCTATGTTTGCAGAACTTATGAAGATATACAAGCCACTGGTTAGAGCAGAAGTGTGTCTGTCTACCAACAGATGGTATAAAGTTAGTTTTGTTTTTTTCTTTTTGTCATATCTTATTCTCTAGTTCACTTTTTAAAGTACTGTTTATACTTTTTTATGTTGAAAAGAGAAAGATGAAAGTTTAACATCTTTGAACATTTTGGGAAAGAGATTTGAAAAGTTAGATTTAGATATTAATGGCATTAATCTATAAAATTTAAAAAAATGAAGCCAACTTTAAAATGCCTACATTTTGGTTGCTTTTATAGTAATAATTTAGAAGAATGTCTTGCAACCTACTTTGTTAAGTTAGGAGAATTGCTCCTGTACTTACTTATTCTTGTATGTATTAAAATTTTTCTTAGGTAATTTGATGTAAAACACATTCATTTACACATTTATTAATTCAACAAATATCTCATGCATACCTACCACTCAATCTTGCTAAGTGCCACGGAATACAGGAGATTACAAACAGAATAGAGATAAGGCATATATATACATATAAACCAGCCAAGATGGGTAAAACACCAGGATGTGGTTAACAAGCCTACAAGATCAAAAAGGAAAGAGAGATTCTTTTTGAGATTTCCAGGTAAGCCCGGGAGAAGTGAGGGTGAAGAATTTTCAAGCATAAAAAAAAAGTTTAGGAAAAAACGTGAAGGGACGAGATATATTTGCAATATCTCTGTAGGTCTAATGTGAGAAAGTACAGACAGGTAAAGCTTAGGGTAGTATTAGGAGATAAGGCTGAAGAGGTTTGGTCATGGAAAAAGGCATCGTTTTCTTAGGGAAAGGATAGAAGAAGTTATGATGATACAAAGAGGACTATGACTGTTGAAAAATAAAGAGTGGATAATGTCTTCTACTGAGGCCATGATTAGGGACTTAGTCTCTGGTGTGGAGTCCTGGGAATGGAACCATGGAAAGAACAGCTTCGTCAGCTGACAAATATGGAGTTCTGTATCCTCATTTACATTTTAAATTATAATTGTTAAATAAAACTACACTGAGCAATAAAGAGCCCTGTAACAAAATCTCACTGTTATTTCTATCATTTATGACAACTGGAACCAATTCTGTCTAGATTACTAAATATTGAATTAAAAAGATCTTCTTGTCATTGAACCTACAATAAAATAAAGACAAGTTCCTCTTTCCTTGTGAACCAAGAGAAATCCAAAACATATTTTTGTCATCTAGTCTAGAAAATGAAGACACACAGTTGATTAAATTGTGAATTTATGAAAAAAAAATTGGTTAATATGCTATTGCTCAAATAACTAAACTAAAAAAGAAATGAAAAAAATCATTTACCACTGGGATGTTAACTAGCCTGTAAGAATACAAATAGTAATTTCATTAATTTTGGAAATATGGTACTATTCAAAATGTCATTTATATGAAATAAAATAATGTCATTTCATTACCATAAGGCAAACAGTGGGAAAATCAAATGTATACTTAACGATTTTGAGCTTAAGTTTATAGGTAATGAATACCAAGAAACACCAAATTCTTCAGCAGAAAAAGAGTTTAGTCAATCCCAGTTATTATGGGAAACATTTACTATAAGTAGTAATAATTGTAATAGAAACTGTTTTGGGCAAGTGTTTTCCAAAATTCCATGAGGCACTCCATAAAAGCTGTTCTAAATTCAAACGACTTTGGGAATGTTGGTTCAATGAAGCTAACATGAAAATGTGTACTCAGAATTTCAGGGAAGGGCGATGAGCTGGACAGTTTCCTAAAAGCGTATGACTAGGGAACCTATTATATGCCAGACACACTTTCTGCCATTTCAAAGAACTCTGAGATGCTGCTCTATGAGAAATCATAGAATTGTTTTTTCTGTACAAACTGCTAGTTTTGCTCACCTTTCTGTATACTTATTTACAGGATGTTGTCAAGTCCTGCATCTTGCTTTACACCCCCTATACACATACACACACACACTCACTTATATATAGTGTATTTATATAAACATACTTTATATATGTTTATCTATCTATCTATCTATCTATCTATCTATCTATCTATCTATCTATCTATCTATCTATCATCTATCTGTCTATCTACCAAAATTTACCCCTCCTGGGCAGTGCCCCAGGATCCAGTTGTTTTCTCCTTTCTTCTCTCTCAAATCAAGTCTTAACACCTACTGCCTCAAGATCAGCTGTCACAGAGGAAAGCACCTTGTAAATTAAGATGACTTGGTAGATAAAGTTGTTAAGTAATCAAGTACACTTTAAATTTTAAAATAATAGGTCTGGCTGCCTTAACCAAAAGAAATAAACCATAAACAATTCTGTGATACAAAAGTCTGAGAGAAGGTTTTCTATTCTGCTGACCCAGCTACTCTGCATAAGCATCTATCCATCTGGCTTACATGTAAGTCCACTAATACATTTTTATCCAAAGAAAGCACTGCTATTATACTTAAGGAAAACTATTTAAATTTTTCATTATTATTCTCCTATCCATCTCAACACAAAATAAAGAAAAAATAGAGAAAGAACACTAAGGCAATTTTTATAGGAAAATGTTGAATCTTTAAAAAAAGATTCAATAAATTTCATAATTGCATTATCTTGGTATAGCCTATGACATAGAATTATACATATATGAATTGAAACTACTGGTACTAATTACCTAGTTGAATATTCTCATTTATGGATGAAATTTGAAAAGGGAGGAGGAGTGATAAAAAGAACCCAAAGTCATATAAACTTGTATAACCAGGGCTTAGAATCCAGGTTTTAAATTCACTGTCTTTTAAGCTTTCCCTCTCACCAGAGTGCCTCTCAATTTTTTTGTTTTTTGTTTTGCTTTTGAAATCTTCACACATTTCATAATAAAGAGATACCCAAATATATTTTGTGGTTTATAAACTTAAACGTTTAGAAAGATGAAGAGCTACCAGCAATGTTTATTTTATTTTCTACGTGAATTTATTCATATTCACCTGCTGATTTTGAAGTCTTGAAAACACATGCATAATCTGCCTGAACTGAATAAACACAAAAACCCAACAAAGTAATGATTTTGTGAGTGTAGTACATTTTCCCTTAAAAAATAACACTATTATTATCATGTCTAAGGAAGAATGTACATCTTTACCTGCCGATATTAATGAGGGGTGGTAATTTGTAACATTTTACAAATTTCTGAATAGTGAACACAGACAAAAGGATAAAATTTCAATTAATTTAGGCTAGATAAATGAAATTTGTAGAAAGTTTAGACTTCTTTGTACCAATTTAGAAATTCTCTGAGCTAATTACTATAAGATCTCTTAAATAAGAAATCACAGATAATGAAAACTTTCCCTTTATACAAATAATAAAGTGAAACAGATCCTTTCCAATTATTTTTCAGTCCAAAACTGCCAGCTTGCGCTTTAATAATATGCTTTATAAAGTGTCCAAATAATGAAGATTGATTTTTTAGCATAGAATCTTTGTAATCACGCAGCAAAAATAGAGTACTTGGAATGTAGTAATCATGTAATAAATACTTACAAAATGAATAAATATAGATAGATATTTAAGTTCTGATTTGCTTACGTAGAATAAAAGCATGCACTCTATATAGTGATTCCCTATACTGTGGAAATCAGAAGCAGTATAAAAGAAATGAGGACTATATGTGATGGGCTGATCAATTGAAAGGACACAGCCAAGGGAAAAAAAATCAGTGAGCTTGAAAACAGGTCAATAGAAACTACTTAAACTGAAATACAAATCATTAAGAGAATGAAAACCAGAACAGAATATTCAAGAATTATGGGACAATTTCAATAGGTTTTTTTAAAACATGTATGTAATGGGTTAGCAGACAAAGAAGAGGAAACAATAGAATAAATATTTGAAGTTATAACATCTGAGAATTTCCCAAAATTAATAACAGATATCAAGTCATATATCCAAGAAGGTCAGAGAACACCAAGTCAAATAAACATCAGAAAAAACAAACAAAAAACATACACCCAGGTATATCATATTCAAATTGCAAAAAACTAAAGCAGAAGTGAAAGAAATAAGGGATGGTAAAATTTCTTACTTACAGAACAAAGTAAGAATTACAGCAGACTTCTCATCAGAAAATCTGCAAGTGAAAAATGTGGAGTCAAAGATTTAAACTGTTTAAAGAAAGAAATCCACCAACCTACAATTTTATATCCAGTGAAACTGTTCTTCAAAACTGAAGGAGAAATAATGACTTTTTCAGACAAAAAAATATACAATAGACAATAAGACATAATAACTCTAAGCATGTGCACAACTAATAATAGTGTCAAAATACATGAAGCAAAACTGATAAAACTGAAAGGTTAAATAGACAAATCCATTATTAGAGTGGAGACTTCAATGCCCTTTCAGTAATTGACAGATCAAGCAGGAAGAAAATCAGTAAGGAAACAGTGGCCCTGAATGGCACTATCATATCTTTGAGTTACCTAACACTTACAGAAACTTCCATCTAACAAAAGCAGGAGACACCTTCTTCAGAAAGCTCACAAGGAATAGTCATACATTCAGACCACATATTGGGCCATGAAACAGATGTTAACATCTTTAAAAGAACAGAAATCACACAAAGTATATTCTTAAACCACAGTGGAAATAAACTAAAAATCAATAATAGAAATTCTGTTGCTGGAAAACCCCAAAATAAAATATTTGGATATTAAACAACATACGTCTAAACACTTATAAACAATACACTTCTAGAACATATGGGCCAAAGAGGAAATCTCAAAAGAAATTTAAAAATATTTTGAGGTAAATGAAAATGAAAATACAACATATCAAAATTTGTGGGATACAGTGAAAGTAGTACTTAGAGGGAAATTTATAGCTGTGAGTGCATATGCCTGAAAAGAAGAAATCCCTAAAATCAATAACCTAACTTTCCCTTCAGGAAAAGTAGAGAAAGAAGAGCAATTTAAATTAAAGGAAGCAGAAAATAAATAAATAAATACTAGAGCAGAAGTAAATGGAATTGAAAACAATAGAGAAAAACAAAAAGAGCTGCTTTTTGAAAGGATGAATAAAATTTATTACACAATGTTTTATAGGAGTATCTTATAAACATTCTATGTAACACTGCATTTATATATACATTTAAAATATGCTCAAATAAGAAAAATAAACACTTGGGGGAGAGACTGATTAGGAATCCAGTCTTTGGAATATTATATGAATGAAAATGTATCATAAGGATTTTATGATTAGATTTCTAAACACCTGTGTACACTTCCATTCTGAATTGTTTTTAATGTGACAAAGAAAACTGCACTATAAAATCCTATTGTAAATTGTAAGGCTGAAATAATCAAATATCAACATTAATAAACTTTAACTCAGCTTTATTTTTCAGCCCTTCAGATAAACAATTGTGGAATAAGACCTAGAGAGTTGGGCTATCAACCCTTATTGACCTAGGATCTTGGGCTATAGATTGTTAGCAAACACATATTTCCTTGTCAGGTGGATAAGCTTCAGCCAAAGATATTGCACTGAAAATTTTTCTCTTTTTCTCTCATATTGTTCCTGAAACCTTATGAATGGGCAGAACACCAAGTTTACTGACAATTTTTCAATATGCATCTTTTCAAGATGCCTTTCTTTTATACCTCTTACCTAAGAGTATTTTGACTAGAACTGTGAAAAGGTAGGGTGAAAGAGGACAGGAGAATGGGGGTGAAGAAGAGTCATCAAAAATCTGCACTGTTACTCCCTAGCAGTATGTCTAAAAACCCTAACTATGCAACATATACCAATGAAATTTTAATCCTGCATAAGCCGGCCTAGAACACATGGTCAAGTACTGTCAGCTCCATATCTTTCATATCATTTGTATTTGTCCCACAATTTTCATCTAGTCTTTGCTACATTAGGTGTTCATCTTTAGTTATCTACATTATAGCAATGAGCCTCTAGAGTACACCTTTCTCAACATTCCTTCTCATCTCAATCTTCTTTGTATTTTATGTTCCCAGCTTGTGATTGTTAGTTATATGTGTCAATTGATTAGACTAGGGTACACAGTTATTTAGACAAACACAGTTATTTAATCTAGGTGTTGCTATGAAGCTTTTCTGTAGATGTGGTTAACATCTGCAATCAGTTGATTTATAGTAAATGAGATTACCAGAGACCTTATTGAGTCAGTTTAAGGCCTTAGAGCAAAAACTGAGGTTTCCCAGAAGCGAAGAAATTCTTCCTCAAGACTGCAGCATTAACTCCTATCTGAGTATCCAGCCTGACTGCCTGCCTGCCTGCCACATGTATTTCAGACTTGCCATTCCATCCAGTTATATCAACTAATTCCTTAAAATAAATCATGTACATACATACAGATATGTGTATTAAGTATACATATATGTGTATGTATATGTGCACATGCATATGTGTGCATGCACGCACACACACACACACACACATACCACACCTCCCTTATTGGTTCTGTTTTTCTGAAGATGGACACACAGCTTACATTCTTTTCTGCCTTGGGCTTCCTAGTGACACTGATACAATGCTTAGGTCTTTGGAGTTCAGGACCAAGGAGATGGCTCATGTTGCCAGAATAATGATATTAAATAATGTTTTATTCTCATCTGATCTAAACAGCAATGGGAAAATACATTTTCACATGATCAAAGTTCCAAACAATGAATTCTGCACTTAATTCCATTTTCACTACCAATTAAGAAATTTTTAAGGAAGTCTTTTTATAAGGGTATATACATTATACATTAGTATACATTTCCAATCTGGCTAAGCATGAAAAACAAACTTTCACCAAAACCTTACAATGTTTTATTATCTATATCGATATATTTTTACAGAATGTCAAGTGTGTTGTTATGCTACAAAACTACAAATTTAAAACCGTTATTTTCAATACAAATTACATTAACAGTAAAGAGAAACTTTTATTACATAAAATGGGACATGTACTATGCTCTGTGTTTTACATGGGTTATCTCATTCAACACTAAAACAAGATGAAACAATTATCCAAAAAATGATCAGTTAAGACTTCTCAGTAGGTCCTTTAACAGAGGAGGAAAATGAAGTTCAGTGAAATGAAGTAATTTGCCTAAGGTCAGAATAGCTAGAGGGTAACAGAACTCATGATTCTAAAGCCTACATCCTTTACTGTTATTTAACCAAATGTGATTTGAACTTAATAAAACTCAGTTCACTTTTCTAAATTAGTGACTATGCATTGACACAGTTTTAGTTACTGAAGAACAGCAGCCAGTTGTAAACAATTTTTCTGAACCATTTCTAGGAAAGAACAGTTAATCAGGAGAAAATCAAGACTCATAGAAATGTCTGAAAAATAGCATTTAGTATAGCCCTTGGAGAAGAAAAAATGCCAGGAAAAATAATAGCAACTGTCTTTCAATAATTTAACTCCTATCTACTTAGTTTAGGGAAAACATCAAAATTGGTAAGGAATTGTGATGCTATGCAGACTGACTTTGATAGCAATATACATTCACTGGAATCTTGTTTATTATACTAAGGAATGAGATTGCTATTTTGCAGGCTTGTTTTGCAGTATATTATTTAGACCTGGGTCTAAGTCCTTACTTTTCCAACTGTCTTTGGGAAAGACAGCTTTTTGTACCTCAGTTTCTTCATGTGCCATGTATCAAATGGTGATAATTAAGATCTAGCTTGCAGGACTGCTGTAAAAACTAGGGAGAATCTATGTAGTGTAAGGGTAGAAACATAGTAGGTACTAAATAAATGGTGGCTGCTATCATTATTGTTATCACAACTGTAGAGGCGTCCCTGTATTATAAAGAGTACATCTCGGGGAATCAATTCAGAGAATCACTAAGCAAGTGTGAAGACTACTGTTGGTTGGTTGGAGCATAGGATAAAGGTGACAAGTTGTCAGAAAAGCAAATGTGAGTCAGAAAGGTCAGAGAAGAACTGTAATAGGAAGCCTCTTTAGACATTTCAGACATGAAGTTGATTAGTTGAGAAAGGAAACTGAAATTCACACTGACAGACCAATTCATAGTCCATTAGTCTGAAGAGTCCCATTTAAATTTCAGTCAGAGATATATTGTGCCAAATTATTTCATCTCTAGAGCCTCACCCAGCTATGGATATTGTCTTACTAACCAGGAATTAAGGGCTGGATTGTCTGGCTTTTCTAAAGGAACACATGCCAAGGGCAGGGGATATCTTAGACGAATCCCACTTCTGATTCAGAAAACCTTTGTAAAAAAGGAATAACAAGCTCCTGTGAAAAGTCATTTTTTTAGTTTTTGTAGATCAGATGCCTACATTCCAGGAGGGTGAGTGAAAGTGGAGGTAATCACAGTTCATGCCTCTGCCCCTCTGAAAAAAGCCCAAAGGAATTATCAACAGGACCAGGAAAAATTATATGATGCAGAATTACAAGAACATTTTCCTGGTTTTCAATTGAATTTATTACTTTTAATTTACCAAGGCTATTGTGATGAAACAAACAACCCCCTTAGATTGGTATTAATTTGTTGCACAATATATCACCACAGCCAATTTCCCTTTGATGGCTGATATTTCCCAAACCTATGAACAAATTAGAATGATTCTGAAAAGATGCTTACTTTCAGTTCCTTCATTTCTTTCAACCAGTAGGTCAAAACAAGCTATGAAAAATATCACATAGAGATTTCAAAGATAGTGTAATGACCTGTTTTTATTAACAAAACAGTAGGGACTCCTCCATTTACCTCTATCCATTCCTACTCCTTCCTGCTACTGTACAGTAACTCCAAGAATCTACCTGCACATTCTTTAAACTTTTAAAAAATTACTTTCAATTCTACAAGTCATACATGAATGTATTTAGAATGTACTTCAGATAAGGCTAATATCTCCTTTGAGACATTCATCCCCAACATCAATTCCATTCCCCACTTGCATGGAGGTAGCTATTATTAACAGTTATACATAACCTTTAGAACCTTTATGTACCAATAGAAAATGTTTGCCATTTTCTGTTCTGTTTTTTACTGACTGACATTATAATATATGTTACAATTTTGCAGTGTGCTTTTATTAAGCTGTAAGAAATTCTAGGATACACATATTCATTTATAGAAGCTAAAAGATTAGTGGAAGTAATGCTGGATATATTCATTTATAAATGCTAAAATATTAATGGAAATAATATTATTTCTAAAAAATAACAATGCAGCTGTTCCAGGCCTGTGTAAAGCCATGAAACTTTTGGGTACCTCACATTTTTGAATAATCTCATCTCTCTCTCTCACAGGATTTATATAAAAACTAAATGAAGTAATATGTGTGTGTGCTTTAAAAGCTGTATAATTTTATATACAAATACAATGCTATTTCTCAAATATTGTTTGGAAAATAAAATCAGGTAGCATTACTATTCTAAAAACACACTATAGGTATCTAACTTAAAATATTAACTGAGAAGTGACAAAGAATATTCAAAATTATATTTTTTAGCTAGTGGCATAGCCATTCCTAACTTTGAATGCTTCATTTGAAACACTTTGATATACTGTATCAAATGTTTTATCATGAGAAAATATATTTGTATGCAAGTTCAAGTTATAAAATTGATTGTTTATAAATCTGATTTCATTTTACATCTGTGAGCTTATGCTTGATTTCCAGAGTAAATGAACAGCAGCCCAAAATGTTAAAATAATTAGAATGACTAAATCAGAAGAGATTGCAAAACTATATTTTAAAATGTTTAAAAATTTACCTCAAATCTACTACATGTGGTGTTCAAAAGAATTATTTTAGTAAAAACAACTATATAAATTATTTTAGTTTAAGTTATAATTCTCTTAAGCAAAATGTCCTTTATATGACAGAAGCCTGAGAGGTTTGCATTTTAAGTAAATTAAGACATTTAAGATTCTTGGAGAAAATGGTTTTAAAAAATGGTCTACAAAGCCCCCTATTTCTAGTTTTTTTCATAAACAAATTATATATACATACACACACACACATATAACACAAAGTCACTGTATTTTGAGGGGGGGTAATCAATGTGTTCATAGCAAGATAGCTCAAAGATGAGTTAAGATCCTGAAATACAAGTAGGACAGAGCACTTCCCAAGTACATTCACGTCTGAGAAGGAAGGTGGGGCAGATGGAACATGTATCTAATGTCTACTTTTTAGATGCCAAAAGTAAAGGCACACTAAGAATTATTTGAGGTCAATTTAATCCAACTCTAAATTATAAATCTGAATGAACATATACACTTAATGAATTAGTGGAATAAAGAATATTACAAAACTCTAAAAAATTAGGACAATGAGTCATATGTCAGTTTTAGGACTTGTTTTAATGTCCTATTTTGTGCCAATTTTTCTAACTAGAGAAATTTTGATCACTTGTACTTCAAATAAATTAGTTTTTTTAATATAATTTATTTTATTATCATTAATTTACAATTACATGTGTAATATTACGATTATTAAACTACCCCTTCATCAGGTCCCCCCCACCAACCCCATTACAGTCACTGTCCATCAGCATAGTGAGATGCTATAGAATCACTACTTGTCTTCTCTGAGTTGTACTGCCCTCCCCGAAATAAATTAGTTTTCACTCACAGGAAAAAGTAAGAAATAACAAAATGATAGATGCTCCAAATAGGTAGACATAATTGAGAGAAATGAAGAGTATGACTTATCCATTGTATAAATTGAGTGGATAGCAAAAAATGCACATGGCTTCAGAAGACCACAGGCTCTCAGCTCTAGCTTCAATATACTCAAACATTTTGGATCATTGTTTCTTCAAATATAAAATGAGGGGGTTGTGCTGTATCCTTAATATTCTCTACAACCTCTGACATTTCATGGGAAAAATTTCATAATGGTAGCAGGTTTACAAAACCTATGATTTGAATGCCAAAAATGGTAAGCTGGGAAATTTCCAGTGGCTTTTAGACTATTGCAGTCAACAAAATTTTTTTCAAAAATTATTTTTTGTCTTGTTATAGAAATAATTACATGTTATCTGTAGACAATGTAGAAAATGCAAGTAAGAAAAAGAATGAGCTATAATCATTACTTAAGGATAACTGGAGATGATAACATACACTTCCATATCAATTGGGATATGAATTACTGTAATTCATTGAATCCAATGGTTTTCAAATATTTATTTTTATGAACAGAATCTTTTTTTCCTAAAGAAAACCTCACATGTAACCTTAGTATGTACAACAAATAAAAGTGAAACTACTCTAGTTGAAGTGGTGAAAGAGGGCTGGGTTTTTTCTAAGATAGTTATCTCTCCTTCGGAGCTCTATACTCTTAATAAGACTGTTTTAAAACCTTTGACTTGAACAATTTTCTAATGTTCTAATTTAAATTGTTTCCTTTTTTTGTTTTGTTATCACAAATAACATTCAGATCTTTGTATATATTCATGGTTATTGCCTTAAGATAAATTTCTGGAGGTGGAATTTCTAGATCAAATGGTTTTAAGGCATTTATTGCCATGCCAACCAAATTTGAAGACGGCCTCTTCCCAAACCATTTGCCACCAACAGGAAGTACCCATTTTCTATTCTGCTTTTTTAATGGTAACTAACCCCACTGTAGCATTTGAATCTGATTCTATTTCTTGCTGACATATTTCCTCATCTTCTCTTTTTCTTCTTCATTATGCCTAATAGACTGCATTAAGGTTAAATAAATGCCCTGTTTGAAGCACCAATAATTCCTTTCTGTTAAATGCCATTAAATGCCTAATGGATTGGCAGTTTGCTGCCTTTGGGCAATGATTTGTCAAGCTTCCATACAGAAATGACTAACCAAAGCATACGGTCCCTATTGGAGGGTAATACCTTTGTTATTTGGCACTGTAGGTCACTGCATGCCTTAATTTCTTTTAATCTTGTTTACTAAGTATCTGAGCTTTCGTGAAATCTGTTTGAAGTAACCTCAGACCCCAGATTCCCCAAAATTAACAGTCTATAGCAGATATGCAAATATGAAGAGACTTTGGAGAACATCTAAACTACACACATTGTTTTACAGATGATACTGAGGCCCACAGTGGCTCCTTAGAGCCCAAATTGTGACACAAAGACAAATTATGCATGGTCTATGTCCCCAAGGAGTTTATAGCTTAGTGGGAGATTGAGACAAATAAGTCAAAAAATACCACACTGTGATTGATTGGGGAGAATAAGGTGGTGCATTAGAAGGGTAGGTTGGGTGAGTTTCTGAAGAAGGCAACCATCGTGCTGCACTCAGAAAGCAGTGAATGGGTCAGTGACACTGGGAAATGGAAAGGCAAGAGGGTACTTCATGCAAGAGTAGAGAAGCCATAATCTATTTTTAAATTAATGTTGCTACCAAAATTTCAAGAAAACAAGGCCCAAACCAGATCAAATGCATATGTCAGCTGAATTCTGCTAACAGCCTGCCCAGTGTACAACCTCAGGGCTAGAGAGTTAGGCAAGGGACAGCTCATGAAAGGCTCTGTGTACTAAGCTAATGGGTTCAGACTTTATCCTAAAAACTGTAGGGACTCATTAAAAGACTTGAAGTGATCAGCATCTTAAAAGGTTCACTCTGACAACTGTGTGAAGTCTGGAAGGGAGCTCTGTAACAGTCTTAAACCAGAGCAGTGAGAGGGGCATGGAAAGTAGACAGATTTGAAACATGTTGAACAAACAATACAATGTAGAAAATGACACAGTTGAAACTTGAATCCAGGGCTCCTACCTCCTTGATATTCTTATAACTTTTCTAGTACTGCAGGATGTCTTTTTGAGTGAAATACTGTTTAGTTTGCAATGAATAAGGTACAGGGAAGTGTCTTTGCAAACACTAGCTTGAAACACCCAGATTTTTTTCTATATATGGTGTAGGCAAACACTACACTAACATAAACTCAAGGGAAGAGGATCTAGAGAGAGAAATCATGAGAAGACAGACTCTGGGCACAGACAACATCCACGAATAAAGCCCCTCCTACCAAGCTTTATTTGATGAACATTCTATGTCAGTTTACAACTAAGCAATGGATTAAGGTATCACTGATTATTTGGCAAAGGAACAGAAAGGACTGTCTTACTCTATTCCCACCTGAAAAATTCTATGACTAAAACTTCCTCAATTTATGAGTTTCTGGATCATCTGCATTGTGGTTAACCTCTGCATACGTGGGGGGAGTGAATACTAACTACAGCTTTAATATGACTAGTTCAATGAATAATTTAGCCAGACAGCAAGCAAGTCAAATGGAAAGTGAAGTCATTAGGTGGGGTGAAGTGATGTCAAATCTCTGAGTGTTTTCGCTACTAACCTTCCGGATGAGGAGGGAGCTGGACTCCATTTGTCTAACTAGAACAAAATGAGCTTATAAAAGAGCATTTGTTAAATAGCTTTGTGAAAATAAAATCAACTTCTATTATCTACTTGAGAAAAAGCTGAAAATGCTATATTTTTTCTTAAATAAGATTAATTTGTTTGCAAAATCACTGAAGAATTTACAGTTGTTCTAAAATTTCTATTTTGTACAATTACATTGGTACCAAGAGAAAAAAAATCTTCCAAATTGTAACATCTGGGAATATGATATATTTTCATGGTTTGTAATAATGTAGCTAAGCAGTGGTCTTTCCTGACCTGGCTTACATTAAAGGTGTCAATATTCACTTATGGCAGTGACACTGAACTTTCAACCAATGTTTTCTTGGGGTTCCTTATTTTTAAAACAGTGTGATGGTACTAAGAATATGCTATGGGACAAATCTTTGTATTGCATTGGTTGAACTAGGTTAGATTTTACTGCAGTAGCAAATAGTCTAATATCTCAGTGGCTTGAAAAAACAACACTTTAATTTCTCATTTGTACATTCTTGTTTCATTTGGTGTTTCTTGCATGCCCATCAGGACTCTAGTCTGTGCTGTCCTCATTCCAGGACGTAGATGACAGAGCAGCTATCCACATTGCCAGTCACTATGGCACAAAGAAAGAAAGTTCTCTAGCTTGGAAATTACACATGACACTTTAATCAAAGCTTGATGGTAAGAACTAATAGCTTAATTCATGGTGAGAACTAATCTTCATAGCCTGTAGCTACAAAGTGCAGTTTTATCATGTGCCCAGAAGGCAGAGAGCTGGAAATATTTGGTGAATAGAACTAATGACTATCACAGACATCCAAATAACTGCTCTATTATGGTTTCATGTAACTTTGTTTTTCTACCTGGCGGGACTGTGAAGCTAAAATATATGGCTTAAAAGGCTCCCAACAAATTTTTTTGCTTCAGTGACTATACATAAAGAGAACTGCTCAATTTAAAAAATGCTTTAAATAAAGTAATCATATCCATTTGAAACTTTTCCCCAATATTATATATAT
>JAVSCE010014440.1:0-62697 GCA_032199065.1 Smutsia gigantea | reverse complement strand
CATGATCATCTCCATAGATGCTGAAAAAGCATTTGACAAAATTCAGCATCCATTCATGATTAAAACTCTCAACAAAATGGGTATAGACGGCAAGTACTCAACATCATAAAGGCCATATATGACAAACCCACAGCTAACATCATACTTAACAGCGAGACGCTGAAAGCTTTTCATCTAAGATCGGGAACAAGACAAGGATGCCCACTCTCTCCACTGTTATTCAACATAGTACTGAGGTCCTAGCCATGTTAACAATCTGACAAAACAAAGACATACAAGGCATCCAATCCAGGTTGGTAAAGAAGAAGTCAAATTGTCACTATTTGCAGACGACATGATACTGTACATAAAAAACCCTAAAGACTCCATTCCAAACCTACTAGAACTAATATCTGAATTCAGCAAAGTTGCAGGATACAAAATTAACACACAGAAATCTGTTGCTTTCCTATACACTAACGATGAGCTAACAGAAAAGAGAAATCAGGAAAACAATTCCATTCACAACTGCATCAAAAAGAACAAAATACCTAGGAACAAACCCAACGAAGGAAGTGAAAGACCGATACCTGAAAACTACAAGACACTCCTAAGAGAAATTAAAGAGGACACTAACAAATGGAAATTCGTTCCATGTTCTTGGCTAGGAAGAAAAAATATTGTCAAAATACATAACATCAAAGCAATCTACAGATTCAATGCATCCCTATCAAACTACCACCAGCTTTCTTCAATGAACTGGAACAAATAATTCTGAAATTCATATGGAACCACAGAAGACCCGCCAAAGCAATCCTGAGAAGGAGGAATAAAACAGGGAATTGTTCTATTCCAAGCTCTACTACAAAGCCACAGTAATCAAAACAATTTGGTATTGGCACAAAACAGACCCACAGACCAGTGGAACAGAATAGAAAATCCAAACATTAACCCAAACATATACAGTCAATTAATATTTGATAAAAGTGCCTTGGATAATGGGGTGATGACAGCTCTTCAGCAGCTGGTGCTGGAAAACTGGACAGCTACATGTAAGAGAATGAAACTGGACTACTGTCTAGCCCCATACACAAAGGTAAACTCAAGGTGGATCAAAGACCTGAATGTAAGTCATGAAACCATAAAACTCTTAGAAAAAAACATAGGCAAAAATCTCTTGGACATAAACATGAGTGACTTTCATGAACATATCTCCCCGGACAAGGGAAACAAAAGCAAAAATGAACAAGTGGGACTATATCAAGCTGAAAAGCTTCTGTACAGCAAAGGACACCATCAGTAGAACAAGAAGACATCCTACAGTATGGGAGAATACATTCATAAAAACGTGATTCGATGAAGGGCGATATCCAAAATATATAAAGAACTCATGTACCTTAACAAACAGAAAGCAAATAATCCAATTAAGAAATGGGCAGAGGACATGAATAGACACTTCTCCAAAGAAGAAATTCAGATGGCCAACAGGCACATGAAAAGATGCCCACATCGCTAATCATCAGAGAAATGCAAATTAAAACCACAATGGGATATCACCTCACACCAGTTAGGATGGCCACCATCCAAAACACAAACAACAACAAATGTTGGCGAAGATGTGGAGAAAGGGGAACCCTCCTACACTGCTGGTTGGAATGCAGATTAGTTCAACCATTGTGGAAAGCAGTATGGAGGTTCCTCAAAAAACTCAAAATAGAAATACCATTTGACCCAGGAATCCCACTCCTAGGAATTTACTCTAAGAATGCAGCAGCCCAGTTTGAAAAAGACAGATGCACCCCTATGTTTATTTCAGCACTATTTACAATAGCCAAGAAATGGAAGCAACCTAAGTGTCCATCAGTAGATGAATGGATAAAGAAGAGGTGGTACATATACAATGGAATATTATTCAGCCATAAGAAGAAAACAAATCACCATTTGGAAAACAACATGGATGGAGCTAGAGGGTATTATGCTCAGTGGTGTCAAGCCGTCGAAAAAGACAAGTATCAAATGATTTCACTCATATGTGGAGTATAAGAACAAAGAAAAAACACTGAAGGAACAAAACAGCAGCAGACTCACAGAACCCAAGAATGGACTAATAGTTACCAAAGGGAAAGGGACTGGGGAAAATGGGCGGGAAGGGAGGGATAAGAGGGAAAAAGGGGCATTACGATTAGCAGATGTAATGTTGGGGGAGCACGGGGAGGGCAGTACAACTCAGAGTAGACAAGTAGTGATTCTATAGCTTCTCACTACGCTGATGGACAGTGACTGTAATGGGGTTGGTGGGGGGGACCTGATGAAGGGGTAGTTTAATAATCGTAATATTGCACATGTAATTGTAAATTAATGATAATAAAATAAATTATATTAAAAAAATAATAATAAAAATAAAAAATAAAATAAAGCTGCATGATCTGGGGGAGTCCCGGGCTCGATGACATTCAGAATGCTGTTTGGAAGGCGGGAAGTCCCTTCAGAACTCTGGAAATGTTTTACCTCGTCTTCCAAAGGGCCGAGATGGTGTCATGCTACAGGAGCATAGAATCGCAGCGTGAGGACCCCTCCGGGAGCCCGTGGGACCGCGGTTCCGCCTTGGGGGGGAGCTGTGGCCACAGCTCAGGGAAGCCTCCGAGCCCAGGCCTTGCCAGTCGCTGTGAATACAGAAACCAAGCAGCGCAGGGAAATGTGTGCATGTACTTGGGGCATTGTTGTTTCTTGTAAGAATAGCTGCCTGTATATTTGGAATATGGGCTACCGCTCGGTTGGCAAAATGACCTGCGAATAAATTACTGAGGCAACCGATGGAGCAGGCTGTGGAGTCTGCCCCCGGAGCTTGGGTGGAACCCCTGTGAGCACCTTGCCGAGAGGATGCTGAGCGCTCTGGGTGAACGGCATGCCTGTTCCAGACCGCAACGGAGTAGTCGGGATGACCCAGAAAGGATGGGCTTTTGTGGCTGGTTGTCTTTAGCTCACATCCTCCTCGGTGTTTTCTGCTATTAACCTGGCCTGTGAAATGCAGGGAAGCAGCAGGAAGGGTCCTGAGGCTGTGGGTGGAGAGGGTGTGTGCAGCCCTGGAGGTGCAGGGTGAGCCCCTTCAGCAGGGGCACTGGGGTCTGGCTTGCCACTTCCAAATAAACCCCACAGGTGTCTTTCTAGCTGCTGAGAGCTTCTGTGTGCCAGGGACCGTCCTCGCCCATCACCCTGTGCTAGGAGAGACAGATCCCACTGGGCCTCAGGGAGGGCATGTAAGGGCCACTGGCCTGGGCGGTGATCTCACCAAGGTGGCCCTTGTGGGGCTTCTGAGCATGACTGGGACAGGCTGAGGACAAGGGGACAGCAGATAGGATGGAGCCGACTGAGAGTGCCAGGGAGGCTGTCCCCAGTGCCATGGCTCCATCCTCAGGGCCTTCGTGGGCTGTGTACCGGGGCACCTGCCTGGCCGGCTGGGACGCAGAAGCCCTGCCCTGTGCTCCCGAGGCCTTCTGCCAGGCTGACTGCTCCCACCCACGGGGCGCTCTCCTCTAACACCCAGAGGCACTCTGTCACCCTCCAGGGCAGGTCCTGGAGCCCCACTTCATGCAGACCCCAGGTGGGGGGTGGGGGTCAGGAGAGCCCAGAGAGCCTGAGGACTGACCTCAGGAAGACAGCTTCTCTCCACTGTTTGCAGGTTGGGCTGGTGTAAGATTTTCCCTAGTATTTACTTATTTTGATGTATGAGCTTGTATCAATCCATCAAGTTGAATTCTTCTAAAGTAAGTTGTTTCTGTTTTGTTTCCTAAGCGCCAGTAAGACCTGTGATGGGACCTCCCTGGATGGTTTTAAGCAAGGGTAGGAATGGGCTGTGCTGCTGAAGGGACAGGCGGGGGTGCGGTGACAACCCTGCCACTCCCCACAGCCCAGCCCCCACACTCTGTCCGCCGCACTTCCCAAGGCACCCGCTTCTCGCTGCATCCCTGCCACCCGGGCCCAGGAGCCATTCACCCCCGCCAGCCACTGACAGAGCCTCCCAGCTAATCCTTTTCTGTCGTCCGGGCAGGGACACTACAGTTACTATATCCGGCGCTTCTGAGTGTCCGGGTCGGGAGCCTTCAGCTCGCTCACACTGCCATGCAGCAGCCCCTCTGTCATCTCCAGGCCTGTCCGTCTTCCCACACTGCCCTCTGTCCCCACTGAGATCCCTGCAATCCACTCTCTGTGGATGACTCACTTTTTGTTCCTTACGCCTCTCCTCACGCTGCTGCGGGTCTGAGCCTGTTCTCCACCCTGTTCTCCTCCGGAGTGTGTGCAGCTCCCCGGTGGCCGCCCCCACAGCATGACCTCGCAGCCTCCTGCCCTCCCCCCAGTCTTTCCCGCCCCAGCATCGTAGCATTGCTGTCCCAGCCAGGAGCACCGTCCACCTCCCTCCTCGGGTCACCCCACTGCCTCTTCCTCAGGGCCAGCTGGGCTCTGCATTTCTTCAGGTTTTAGTCTAGTTCAAAATTGCACATTTTTGGTATGTGTTTGCGTGTCCTCCCCTCCCCGCTTCCTGCCCTGTTACTCTACAAGGTCCGTGAGGGTGGGAACCAGGCATGGAGGCATTTCTGCCGTGGTCTGTAAGGATTTGTCTGGGCCCCTTCCCTGCCCAGTGTGTAGCTGACCCCACCGACCTGTAGAGGGACCGGAGGAGGAGAACCCGTCTGCCCCTCTGCAGACCGGGAGCCAAGGTGGGAGGAGGTCTCAGAGCCTGGCTGATCACCATTTGACAGTCGCTGCTGCTCCGGACACCTCCCTACTCAGCCAGGTCCCAGCCTTTCCGGAGACCCAGAGTCCAGAGGGTCCTGGTCCCTTCGTGCCCGTGCATCTGTGGCTTACCACCTCTCGGTGTGTCTGGTCCCGTGATCCTGTGTACACATCTTCTGCAAAAGGGAGCCCCGGATATACTACAGTCTGTATTGGGGATGATTAATTTTTCAAGTTTCTTACCTTCTGATACACCTTTAACTTCAAAGGATTGAACACAATTCTGACATCTGGGAGTCTGATGCATGTGATTGTAGTTTTCTAATCAATAATCGTATTGACATTTTATTATAATCCCTTGGAGCCTTCATCTTTTGCCGTTTTCAGAATCGTAATTTCATTTTGTTCACTGTCATCTGTCAAGCCAGGGAGGCATGATGTGTTTTTAACAAGATAACTGTAAAAAAAAATAGTAAAAATTTTAAATTCAGTAACTTTTTAAAGGATAAAATGATTATCTCTTTGGAGAACTCTATCCAAAATGACTTGTCCAGAGGATTCCGGATTACTAATCTGGTAGTCAGCAGAAAGTTAAAATTTTTGAATTCTAAAGCTTATTTTGGAGGTTTTTTTTTTTTATCAGCCTGCATTCTCTAATTTTCTTAAAAGACAGAATTCTTCGGTGTCATTTCTTTTTTGAGGAGCCAGTTTTTAAAAGAAAGCCCCCAAAAATGCAGTGTAGCTTCTGTGCTACACATCTATATAAGCTGTATTGTTTCAAACTTTTTGGTATTAAATATGCAGTGCATGCCTATAGAAAATGTGGAAAAAACGGAAACGTGGGAAGGAGAAAAGCACGTGAAGCCTCCCTCCGCAGAGATGGCCGCTGACCCGTTCAGTGTGCCTCCTTGTGTGTCTCCTTTTAACAAGCTGTAGCGGGCTCTCAGCTGAAACCGCATGTTTGCCATTTCCCAACTGCTGTTATTATTAGCCAGGGACTTTAAAGCACCTTTTTAATGCTAATGCCTGTTTAAAGAGAAGGTCAGGATCACCTTGCCTCCCAAAGCGAGGAGGTGGGTTCTCCTGCTCTCCCCACAGCCGAGCGCTGAAGTGGAGGGCTGGGGCCGCAGCGCCGTCCACGCACACAGGCAGGCTCACCCAGCCCCAGCCGCTGGCGGACAGTGGTGGGCCCGGTGGGCTGGCCTGGCTCCTGGCCCTGGCTTCGTGGATTCCTGCGTCTCAGGAAGGAACCTCTCCACCCGTCTTGATCCTCAAGGCCAGATTCCTACTGACTGGATCAGATAATGCTCATGGTGACCAAAACGCAAAATGTGGTTCCTGGTTTTTCCTGAGTTGTTTCTGTGGGGAATGTGAAAGAATCACGGTGCCCCTCGTTAGAGGCTCATCCCCGGGGTGACCTGTTTGCAGTGTGTGGTGAGTCAGTTTTCCTTTGCTGTAAATACCTTCGGTCCTGCTTGGCCCCGGGCTCAGGGTGACCCTCCTTAGCTGCCTGGGGCCACGCCCTGCCCCTTCAGGCAGCTGGGGTCTGCAGGGACTTCCCGCTGTCCTTAGCTGCTGTCCTTGGCCGTAGGGAGGGGGTTGTTTGTAGTTTTTTTGTTGTTGTTTTTCTCAGAGTCTACAAATGATTTCACTGAAACAGAGCAGATAACAGCTTGTGAAAAAAAACCCTCCTGAGTAAACATTGCTGAGTTAAAGCAACTCCATCGCGGTTTCTGTGTAAGAAACGAAGGCCCAAACCTGAGGGTTTCCTGCCTTTGTCCCGGCGGGGAGGCGCTGCTGCACAGACCCCGCGGCAGCCCTCAGGGGTTAGAGGACGTCTTCCCTTCTCCCTGCCCTGCTCGGCGCCCCTTTTTATCAGGTGCCCAGCACTGGGGGCACAGGTCACTACTACACAGACACTAAGGGAGAGTCCCTGGAAATCAGGACCCGGGGCGACTGTGTTGGGAGGGTGGGTATGAAAGTGTCCGGCTCCCGTTTTTATTTCAGAGAAAACTGTGTTGATGAATAGGCCACCAGGGATGAATTGGTGGCACTGAGAATGCAATTTACATCACAATGGAACTAGTTTAGTGTGTCCCGACCTGCTGCAGGCGGGCTTCTCCCTGCGTGATTATTCAGGGTTATTAATCTGTTTTATGACTCACTTTCCCCAAATGGATCGTTTCTTCTCCGTCGTACTGAAATATATTCAGAGACACGGGACTCTGCCCCAGCGAGCGGGAGGTTTTAAGAGCGGTCCACGGAATTGTGTCTTCCCCTGTCCTCCTGCCATTAGCTGGGGAGGCGCTCGCTGGTCTCCCCGGCCTGCGTGTCCCCGGGTGCCCGCTGTCCCAGTTCAGCGTGAGAGCACAGTGGCGTCGATGCTCGGTTTGTCACCAATTCCCCCACGTCTGTGCCAGCGTGGAGGGCGGGCTCACCGCACAGGCCCCTCGGTGGCCGGCGGGGTTCACTGGGAGGAGGGGGTGGGGCCGGGCCCCTCGCGCTGCTTCAGCTTCCCAGGACCCTCAGGAATGCGCTCCTGGAAGGCCTGAGTCTTAAGCAAATAAAGGCCTTTTCAGATTCCTCTAGGTGCTGCTTCTTGGCTGTGTTTTGTTTTGGGTGTTGCCCAGGGGGCTGGAGGTCTCTAAGATGGGTCCCCTTTGCTTTGTAGCTGTCTTCTGGTCCCCAGTGATTAGGAGGCAGGGCATGCTCCTGGGCCTTGATTCAGCCTCCGTTTCACAAGTGGCTGCTAGTCTGGGGGGAGATTAGCCTGAAGGCGGATCAGGGTGGATCTTGGAAAAGACCACTCCCTCGGGGAAGGTTGAAGATGTTAAAATCAAACTTGACCCTAAATCATCTGAAGTAATTTTCTCAGTTCAGTCTGAAGTTTTATGTAACAGAACGAGAACAAAGGTGACTACGTCATAATAAATCCTCTATTACAAATAGAGGAGTTTGTCCCAAATCGGGTAAACCTCACCCTCTGTGTTATCTGAGAAAGGTTTCTCCCAGACGTTTGTGTGTTGAAGCCAGGCAGCCCCTGTCCTGGTGGCGCGGGCTGGTGCCTGCCCCTCCTGGCTTCTCCCTCCGACTTTGGGCACAGATATGGCGGCCACATGCTGCTGACGGAAGAGGCCCGTGGGAAATGCTGGCCCTGAAAGGACCAGAGCCCAGATGGACTGGAGCGTGTCCTGTGTGCCAGTGGCCTCGAATGCCAACCCCACCCCTCACCTGGGGAGCCCTGCGCAGCCTTCTGGGCCCCTCTAACCTGGCGCAGGTGAGGCCCTTTACCGCGGCTCTTCGGCAGCGTCCGTCACGTTGCTGTGTTTATCTGCCTTCCTGACTAGGCTGCAGGCGAGGGGTTCTAGGAGAAGCTATCATTTACTGTTTATTCTTAGGGCCTTACAGAGCCAGGCACTCAAGCACTTAATAACTGTTACTTGGTAAATCAGAGGCTGAACATGCACATAATGGACTAACTATCTCTCAACAGGCTGTGGTTGATACCATTGCTGACCTGTGGCCTGGTGAGCTCTGGCCCTATCTGCCAACTCAGCCCGTGTCCCAGATCACAGAACCCTGTGTACCAATGGGAACCCTGTCCACACCGGGGACCCTGTCTACCCACAGGGACTCTACCCACCGCGGGGACCCTGTCCACCCACGGGGACTCTATCCACCCATGGGGACACTGCCCACCCTTGGGGACCCTGGCTGTGAATTCCGGCTTCTGCCTGCAAGCACAGACTGCCCTCCAGCCCCTGGCACAGTTGGGTCTCATGGCAGGCATGTGTAGTCTTAGGCATTAAAAGGGTGAAGTTTCAGGATTTAATACTGGTGAAATTGTGGACTTTGCCACAATGAAGTTTAATTCACATGATAAAAATTTTCAAATTGCATGTTCTAAACCAAGAGCTGGTTCTTTGAAAAAATAAACAAAATAGATAAACCCCTAGCCAGACTCATTAAGAGAAAAAGAGAATCTACACACATAAACAGAATCAGAAATGAGAAAGGAAAATCACGACGGACCCCACAGAAATACAAAGAATTATAAGAGAATATTATGAGAATCTATATGCTAACAAGCTGGAAAACATAGAAGAAATGGACAACTTCTTAGAAAAATACAACCTTCCAAGACTGACCAAGCAAGAAACAGAAAACTAAACAGACCAATCACCAGTGACGAAATCGAATTGGTAATCAAAAAACTACCCAAGAACAAAACCCCTGGGCCTGATGGATTCACCTCTGAATTCTACCAGACATATAGAGAAGAAATAACATCCATTCTCCTTAAAGTTTTCCAAAAAATAGAAGAGGAGGGAATACTTCCAAACTCATTCTATGAAGCCAGCATCACTCTAATACCAAAACCGGCAAAGACCTCACCAAAAAAGAAAATTACAGACCAATATCCCTGATGAACGTAGATGCAAAAATACTCAACAAAATATTAGCAAACCGAATTCAAAAATACATCAAGAGGATCATACACCATGATCAAGTGGGATTCATCCCAGGGATGCAAGGATGGTACAACATTCGAAAATCCATCAACATTATCCACCACATCAACAAAAAGAAGAACAAAAACCACATGATCATCTCCATAGATGCTGAAAAAGCATTTGACAAAATCCAGCATCCATTCATGATTAAAACTCTCAACAAAATGGGTATAGAGGGCAAGCACCTCAACATCATAAAGTCCATATATGACAAACCCACAGCTAACATCATACTTAACAGCAAGAAGCTAAAAGCTTTTCATCTAAGTTCAGGAACAAGACAGGGATGCCCACTCTCTCCACTGTTATTCAACATAGTACTGGAGGTCCTAGCCACGGCAATCAGACAAAACAAAGACATACAAGGCATCCAGATTGGTAAAGAAGAAGTCAAATTGTCACTATTTGCAGGTAACATGATATTGTACATAAAAAACCCTTAAGACTCCACTCCAAAACTACTAGAACTAATATCTGAATTCAGCAAAGTTGCAGGATACAAAATTAACACGCAGAAATCTGTTGCTTTCCTATACACTAAGGATGAACTAACAGAGAAATCAGAAAAACAATTCCATTCACAATTGCATCAAAAAGAATAAAATACCTAGGAATAAACCTAACGAAGGAAGTGAAAGACCTATATCCTGAAAACTACAAGACACTCCTAAGAGAAATTAAAGAGGACACTAACAAATGGAAACTCATCCCATGCTCTTGGCTAGGAAGAATAAATATTGCCAAAATGGCTATACTACCTAAAGCAATATACAGATTCAATGCAATCCCTATCAAAATACCAACAGCTTTCTTCAATGAACTGGAACAAATAATTCTAAAATTCATGTGGAACCACAAAAGACCCTGAATAGCCAAAGCAATCCTGAGAAGGAGGAATAAAACACGGGGAATTACGCTCCCTGACTTCAAGCTCTACTACAAAGCCACAGTAATCAAGACAATTTGGTATTGGCACAAGAACAGACCCACAGACCAGTGGAACAGCATAGAAAATCCAAACATTAACCCAAACATTTATGGTCAATTAATATATGATAAAGGAGCCTTAGATATACAATGGGGAGAACGCAGCCTCTTTAGCAGCTAGTGTTGGCAAAACTGGACAGCTAAATGTAAGAGAATGAAACTGGACTACTGTCTGACCCCATACACAAAGGTAAACTCAAGGTGGATCAAAGATCTGAATGTAAGTCATGAAACCATAAAACTCTTAGAAAAAAACATAGGCAAAAATCTCTTGGACATAAACATGAGCGACTTCTTCATGAACATATCTCCCCGGGCAAGGGAAACAAAAGCAAAAATGAACAAGTGGGATTATATCAAGCTGAAAAGCTTCTGTACAGCAAAGGACACCATCAGTAGAACAAAAAGACATCCTACAGTATGGGAGAATATATTCATAAATGACGTATCCGATAAGGGGTTGACATCCAAAATATATAAAGAACTCACGCACCTTAACAAACAAAAAGCAAATAGTCCAATTAAGAAATGGGCAGAGGACATGAAGAGACATTTCTCTAAAGAAGAAATTCAGATGGCCAACAGGCACATGAAAAGATGCTCCACATCGCTAATTGTCAGAGAAATGCAGATTAAAACCACAATGAGATATCACCTCACACCAGTGAGGATGGCCAACATCCAAAAGACAAACAACAACAAGTGTTGGTGAGGATGTGGAGAAAAGGGAACCCTCCTACACTGCTGGTAGGACTGCAAATCAGTTCAACCATTGTGGAAAGCAGTATGGAGGTTCCTCAAAAAACTCAAAATAGAAATACCATTTGACCCAGAAATTCCACTCCTAGGAATTTACCCTAAGAATGCAGCAGCCCAGTTTGAAAAAGACAGATGCACCCCTAGGTTTATTGCAGCACTATTTACAATAGCCAAGAAATGGAAGCAACCTAAGTGCCCATCAGTAGATGAATGGATAAAGAAGAGGTGGTACATATACACAATGGAATATTATTCAGCCGTAAGAAGAAAACAAATCCTACCATTTGCAACAACATGGATAGAGCTAGAGGGTATTATGATCAGTGAAATAAGCCAAGCCGAAAAAGACAAGTATCAAATGATTTCACTCATATGTGGAGTATAAGAACAAAGAAAAAAACTGAAGGAAGAAAACAGCAGCAGACTCACAGAACCCAAGAATGGACTAATAGTTACCAAAGGGAAAGGGACTGGGGAGGATGGTGGGAAGGGAGGGACAAGGGGGAAAAAGGGGCAGTACGATTAGCAGACGTAATGTTAGGGGGGCACGGGGAGGGCTGTACAACCCAGAGAAGACAAGTAGTGACTCTATAGCATCTCACTACGCTGATGGACAGTGACTGTAATGGGGTTGGTGGGGGGGGCCTGATGAAGGGGGTAGTGTAATCACCATAATATTGCTCATTTAATTGTAGATTAATGATATTAAAATAATAAAATAAAATAATGTACTAAAAAAAAATTGCATGTTCTGCTGCTGATTTGAAATAAGCGGTGAAACTCCACGGTGGTAACGACAGTGCTGACACTGAGTCACCTCGTGCCGGCCCGACGTCCTCTGTGCTCGGGAGGGCGTCTGTCTGGCGGGTGCCACGGCGAGTCCCGCCTCCTCAGCAGAGAGCAGTCACCGCGTGGGGTCAGGATCGCTCTGGAGCGTGAGGACGGAGCAGCAGGCCAAGGAGTGACTTTTAAATTGACTTGCGTGCTGGTGAGCAGGTGCAGCCGCCGTTGTTATGCTTTTTATTTTTAACAAAATGCAGTTGCTTTGTTTTCTCATCTGAGGAGTCAAAAGGTCAGAGCTAAGGAGAAGCTGTCATTTACTGTCGAGTGACTTTGGACAAGTGTCTTATCCCCTGCAAGCCTCAGTCTCTTCATCTGTAAGCGGTGCGCGTGCTGCCTTGTGGAAAGTACTGGATGAAGTACGCCCCCTTCCTGAGGGTCTGCACACTTGACGGCCTGTGCTTAAGACCCACACACACTGGCTTTAGATACAGTGGCATCGATCCGGGTTTTAGTTGGCATTTGAGTTGGGGGTGGTGTGCTGGGAATTCATGCAGAGGACGATGTTATACTGGTAATAAAAATCACCGTGGACTTCGGAGAAATTCGTGCTGTCGACTTATTTCTGCTACAGCAAGATGCCTCTCCCTGCTTCAGAGAGAGGGTCGCCTTCAGGGCATGCGGGGGGCCTGGCCCAGCGGGTCTGCACCAGCCATGGCTGCTTTTAATGGAGACAGGTCAGCCAGACCCCTTCCTCCAGCATGTGGGCACAGCAGCCCCACGTCCTGCGTTCCGCTGGTTTCAGGGTCTCAGTTTGCCTTTGTTACTGATTGTTGCTGGTCTGCCTGTGTCTTCTGATGGAGCTGGACATCCATCTGTTTTACCTGTGGAGCGCTTGTAGGCACCATCCTAGCCTCTGGCCGGCCTGGGAGGCCAGCTTACAGTTCATCAGTTTTCAAGAGTTTCAGAGCAAGGAAGGGCTCCAGGGAACATTTTAGCAGAGAACCCGATTTTGATGAATCAGTTACAGGAGGCAAAGCATAGACTGGCTCCTGTGGGCCTGACCTTCGGCAACACTGCTTTTTCTGCTAAGACAGGATGTTTCTTCAAGACGCCATGCCTCAGACAGAGTTTATTCTAGTTCAGTTCAAGAAGCGCCAGCCTGCAGGTGTTACTGAAAGCCACGAGAGGCTGCATAGGGCAGCGCTGGTAGAGCAGGCGTATGGGCTGACTGCCCCTGCCACGAGGCATGTGACTTGCCTGTCAGCAAGGCTAGTGCAAGCACAGCCGTGAAGCACGGTGGCTGAGCCGTGAAATGACAGCAGCCTCTCCCGAGGGGCTGCAGGGGCTGGCCTCCTTCCTGGGGAGGCTGCGGGACCAGTTGCGCCTGGCCTGTGGAAGGGGATGAAGTAGGGAGCAGGCACAGCCTCTTCTGCAAAGCAGTGGCCCAGACACAGTGTGCGTCCCAGCTCGCAGTCCCACAGTGAGAGCTAGTCTGGGGCAACATGACCACACGGGATGCTGGAAGGTGGTGCTCGGCTGTGTGCCCCAGCAGAAGGGGTGGATTCTGGCAAGCAGCTAGCAAGAGACCGTCGATCTGGGTATTGAGGAGGGAAGTGCCTTGCATGAAGGAAGATGTGGCGCTCTCAGTGGGCCTCAGACATCTTGGCAAGTGATGAGGGTGGAAAGGTATGCTTAATTCCACAACCAGCAGGGAATGGGCAGAATCTTTAGAGTAGACCCAGTGGTGCAGTTAGCCCCACATTCCTGAAACATGAGTCAGCAGAAGCCTGCGGATGGACTGTAGTGAGGTGGGCGTTTTGCCAGCAAAGGCATAACCACGCAGACCTGTAGGAGAATGACCGTGCTGGTGGTGACTGCGTGTGGGCCATGTCCTCTAATCACTGCCACAGTTCCAGGCGATAGGTAGGACGCTGCCACGCTTCACTAGGAGGGGCCTGGTCAGAGAGATTAAGTGCCTAGGCCTCCCAGCTCTGGGTTTTGGAGCCAGCCTGGGCTCACACGCCAGGGTCACTAGGAAGTGAACAGTCAGAGGCAACGTAGTGCTGGGGCCTCAGGGAGAGAGGATTGAGGCCGGCGACGCAGCTGGGCCTGGGGAGAAGTCAGATGCAGTTTAAGATGAACCCGGCTGGGAGCGGGGCAGGAACCCCAGGAAGCAAGGCGCGTATCTGGAGAGACGTGGGTGGCCTTGGGCCCCAGCTCAGAGGTGGGAGGTGGGGCAGCCGGGCGCCTCGGGTTCTTTCCCAACATCCCACAACCAGACGTTCCCATCACTGGACACCGCATTCTAAAGATTGGTCCCTGCCGCAGAAACAGGGCTACTCAACGTGGGCCCATGACGCGAGCTGTTCGCTGGCGTCTGCGTCGCGTGGTGTTGATTGCACATGGTTGTGAATTGGGCTGGGCCCTGACCTTGCCTGTGAGGAGGGGTCCGCCGCTTCTCAGGGTCCTCACCTTCATCCTTACCCTTACAGAACAGCAATCACAGGGGATGGGCGTGATATGTCATCTCAGTTTGTTTACCTTCACGGCATCAGCGTTTCTCAGAGGAAGCTGGGCCATCTGGTCTGCCTTGCGTCCTTGGGAAAGAGTACTGATCGTGGACAGAATCAAACCACTGTGCTGTGAATTCCGGATTTATTCTTGTAACCTTGAAAATGGTTGTCTGGCTTCTCACTTTACAACTCAGTTTTCTCCCCTCTTAACTTACTGACCTGTTACTTAGATAGGTGATACTTAGTTCTTTTATGCTTCTGAGTGCCTGCCAATCCATTTATGATTAAACCCTGCTCAAACAGCCAGGGTGAGATTTATTGACACAAAGCCGGGGAGATGTGGATGGAGTACTGGGCAGGGGTGACTCATTTCTCTCTGTTCTGTTTATTTCCAGTTTGACAAGAGATCACATTTATTTTTAAATGGTGCTCATAGGTCTGTGATTTCTGCAGAACTCCAAACAAGATTTCACTTTTCAATCAGGGCAGGAAAGGGGATAAAGTCAGTACTTCTGAGGGGCCAGCCCATACCTTGGCCCCTTTAGTGGATAAACTTCACAGGTAGATTCGTACTTTGGTTCAGGTAATCAATCCAAGTAATGTTGTGGCTTCAAAAATCCTCTTCCCACCCTATTTATTTGCTAGTTACTTACACTTTTAAGCAGTCAACAGAGAAAGCTCCTAACTGCCCATAGCCCCTGTGTGAGCTTAAAGTAGGGAAGATGTTCCTTTCCTGTGACGATTTTGGCAGTGGCGTGGGCCAGGCCCTGAGCTAGACCCTGGGCGCACAGCAGGCTCGGGGCTCCTGCCTGCCCAGAGCGAACACTGTGCAATGGGAAAACCAGAGCGGAAGAAAAGCCGTGAGCCAGTGCGCCCGTCGAGGAAAGCGCCGGGGAGGCCAGCTTCCTGAACGGGAAGGCTGGGAGCCGCTGTCTGTTTTGCCCACCGAGGGGCGCCGGCTGCGTGGCTCCTGGCCCTTCAGGGCAGGACAGGACGGGTGGGGCCTCCTGTAGCTTCTAGGAGAGCATCACCTTCACCTCTCCTCCCTCCCAGACATGGCCGGGCTTTAAAGATAAACCAGACCCTCTTACATTCGTGTCTCAAAGTAGGGGAGCTTTTTCACTTGTTTCGTTTTTTACAAGGCACATCTCCCAAGTTTTGATTTAGATCTTTTTCTGAAGAGGCAATATGTTCTGCAGTTCAAAACTCAGGGTGCTCAGTCATGGCCTCTCTCTCTCTTTTGCCTCGCAGATTTCTGGTTTCTTGTACAGGAAGAGCATAAAATTAAAAGCGTCCATCTCACCCTGAGTTCCGTTTCTCCAAAGAGAGCGAGGTTAGCATACTGTTTCATGCGCGCTTCCGGAAGCCTGGTGCACGTGGATGTGTGTGCAGAGGCAGGATAACGCTGCGCCTTCCTTTCCTCGGTGCAGACAGAGCACAGCGGCAACAGTCAGGCTCCGGTCAGCTGAGTTTCCTGGTTTTTGTCTAGTGCAGAAGATACTCAAAGGGAGAGCCGGTGGAATTGTGCTGTGGGGTGTGGGGCTCCATTTCAAGGGGACATCATAAATACTGGCTTCAGTCTGTTGTCTGTGAGGCGTCAGCATCTGGCTTAAGCATCCCATCGGGCCCAGGCGTGGAGGCCACAAGGTGGAGGCCCCGGAACAGCTCTGGCGAGGTCTGCTCACCCCACTCTGCCCGCCCTTCCTCTTTTCCAACAGATTGGCTACGACATGGGCCTCCTCTGGCTGGTGGCGGAAGGCTGGAATGCCTAACCTATGAGAAGCTTTCTGTTTATCAACAGTCAGATTTGACTTGAGCCGAGCCAAGTTTGGAGTGAATGAATAGGATGTTTTGAAATCCTCTGGTGTTGTGAAATATGAAACTTTCTTTGCAAGTTTTGTTTGTTTCTGTAGCTCACTGATAGGAGCCAGGTCTTGCCAAGTTGCTGTGCAGTCCATGTGCTTATAGCCTGGCCCACTGAGATTCTCAGAATGCCACCCAAAAAAGTCCTGGGCCCACGATTGGTTCTTTGAAAGTAAAGCCATAGGGAAAACAAGACATGAAAACAGTCCTTCCAGTGGCTGGTCACAAACCTCAGCTCAGACCCCCTACCTGGAATCTGTGAGGGACCAGAAATGAGGACTGATGGGGCTGGGTTAGGGGTGCCTCTCTTCTGAGTTTGTGTGAAGCCAGGTTGAGTGTGAGAGTGGGTTTTCTGACCTTCCCACTGGAGCAGGGCAGTGCTCTGCCTGTTGTAAGAGCGCACAGTACACCCAGCTTCCTCCCAGCTGCCTGGTTCCCAGGGAGGGAGGAAGGAAGGAGCAGCCATCCTGTCCTGGGACAGAGCTGCCCTGCGAGTGCCCATCACACACTCAGTGGGGGCGGCTGGTCTCCCAGCAGCCTGAGGGGGTCAGCATCCCCGTGTTATGGATTCGGAGCCTGCTTACAAAGTGGAGCGGCAACATCTGTATACAGTAAAACATACATTATTTTAAGTTGATTGCTTGATTTTTCTTTTTCTTTTTCTTTTTTTAAATAAAAGTTAACACTGCATGTTGGCTTGTACCTGGTTCTGGAAGCAAAGGGGAGGTGTGGTGCAGCGTGTGGGGGACGTGTGCCAGGCTAGGGGCCCCCCGGCCAAGACGGAGGCCCTGCGCTGGCTCCTAACTCCCCGTGCTGGGGCCCCTTCATCTCTGGACATCCGTTTCTTCATTTGTAAAAGGAAGAGCTTGTGAATTTGATTATGCCAGCGTGGTTTCAGTTACAGCATGCATGCCCGTGGTCCATACAGAGGAACTGAAATTCCTGCAGAATGTGAGGACCCAGCCCTTGGGGCGCTGGATACCACGTAGGAGCTGTGGCCTCAGGTTCTAAATGCTGCAGTGTGCAAGGTGGTTTTTCTGTTGTGAAAGCTCCCACGCCTTCCTACCTTCTCTTCCTGAAATGTCTGTGGACACTGCTTCATGGGGATGAATGGCTGTAAGCATTTGATTTCCCCTACGTGAAATGTCTGTTTGAATAAAGGAGAATGGACGCCCCCTGCATGTGCTCTAGTCTCGGGTGGGTGGTGGGCACTGCGCCAGTGAGACCCTATAGTCAGTGGGGCTTCCCACACTGGGTCCCAGCTCCGCAGGCACTCTGTCTTCTGACAGAATGACATCTTACGTGACCACAGGACACTGTCAGAGCCAGAAAGCTGACATTGGTACAGCGTGTGTGTGATTCTGCCAGGTCACCACCCTCGGTCTATGGCACCCCCACCCCCACCCCAGACACACACTGGCACCCACCTCAGAGCCCTTGCCCATGTTGCTCCAGAGTCACTCCCAGCCCCCAGCACCCAGCAGCCTCTGAGCTCCATCTCTGTGATCTGTCATATGCCACATGAATGGCATCACGCCTACCTTGAGCTCAGCTCTTCTCAAACCCGGCGTCACACCTTCTGTCGAGGTGCAGTCACTCGAGGCTCTTCCCTCTGTGGCGGAGCAGAGCCGGCAGCCCTGCATGGCGTGAGGCTGGGTAGGCCTCGCCGGCCGGGGGCTCCGCAGCTGCTCCCAGTTTGGGGCTGTTGAGAGTAAGGCTGCCGTGGAGGCTCGTGCTCGGGTTTGCAGTGAACACCGTCTGCATTTCTGTGCAAGCGCCCAGGCATGTGGTCGCTAAGCCGTGGTGAGCGTGTGTTTAGGGTGAGGAGCTGTGTCCGTTCCCACCCCCATCCAGAGGGGACACGGCGCTTTGCACAGGCTTGCCAGCGCCGCTGGTGCCCCTGTTCGTGGCTTAGCCGCCCTGGTAGGAGCGCGGCGACATCCACCTGTGCCACGGCATCTCCCTGACAGTGGCGACATTGGGTGTCCTCCTCCACCTGTTGTCTCTTCATGCCTCTTCTCCACTTCCTAATTGAACTCCCTTGTTTTTTAACTGTTGAGCTTTGGGAGTTCTTTACACGTGCTGGACATACATCCCTGTCCGACGTACGGTCTCCCGGCTGCAGCTCGTTCTTCACCCTCAAGCCGCTCGACAGCAGGAGCTCTAAAGGCTGATGAAGCCCAGTTTGTTGGCTTTTTTCTACAGGTCGTGCTTGTAGGAACTCTGCACAAAGCCTGAGGCCCCACATTGTTTGAATTTTGAATCATTTCCCTCCGTAGATAACCCATCGTTTCTCTGCGGCTGCTTTCAAGACACTGTGTTTGTTTGTCTTCAGTTTTCAAAAGGTTGGTGTGGATTTCTCTGGGTCTGTCCTGTTTAGGATTTACTCATTTCCTTGAATCTGTAGGTTGACCCTCTTTGCCAAATTTGGGAAACCTTCAGCCATTCTTTGAATATTCTTCACCCCACGCACCTGCTGTCCTCCTGGGGCTTGGCTGACATGAAGGTCTGGATCTTCTGCTGAAGCTCCCCGGGTCCCTGAGACTCGGATCACTTATCTCAGTCCCTTTTCTCTCTGTCGGTCTGGCTGGGCAAGTTTTACTGCTGCAGCTCCCAAGTTCACCAATGCCTGTCCCTGACCTCTTCGCTCTGTGTGTGCCTGTTTGTTGAGCTGTCGTTTTAGCTGTTGTTATTCTGGTTGAAACATCCCCTGGGCTCATCTCTGTCTCCCCTTTCTTTACTGAGACTCCCTGTTTCTGTCATTTGATATAGCATGTCATTGCTCACTGACGTTTTCATCACGGCTGCATTAACGTCCTTGTCAGATAAGTCTGACATCAGGGTCACCCTGCACTGGTGTCTGCTGACACCTTTTCTCGTTTCCTTTGAGACCTTCCTTGTTCTTGATATGGCAAGTGTTTTTTTTATTGAAACCTGGACATTTGGGGTATAGTGTTTGAAGACTTTGAATCTTGCTTAAATCCTGTGTTTTATCAGCCATCCTCTGATTACTCTGGTCATCAGCCCTCCTTACTTCCCACATAGCTTCCACTGCCTGCCCAGTACATGCACCTGCTCCCCGGTCAGCCTGCTCTGCACTGGCCTCTATGCACGCTAGTCCTCAGGAATGATGTGCCCTGGACCTACAGCAGGGGCAGCACTTGCTCCCTGGTCCTTGGTGGGCATGGCCTGTGTCCCCTGTCCACAGTGGGGATGGCCTGCATCGCTGGTGGACATGGCATGTTTTCTGGGGACTTGTCTCCACCATGGGTCTGTAGCTGACACTGGAGCCTCAGCAGAGCAGGACCCTGTGAGTCTCAGCCTCACCCCCTCTGTCTGCAGAACCATCTCGCCCCTGCCACCCATTTCTGTGTCCTTCCTCCAACAGGAGCCAAGTGCTTCCTAAGAGTCAGACAAACACTTTAAATGCTTATAAACTGTGGGGCATACTGTCCGGCTCCACTAGGTCTGTATTACGCTGCACAAGGTTTCTCCATAAAGGTCCTGCATGTGTCTGTTACTTTTTTGTTTTGCTATCATCCTTTTTGCTGTTAGAGTCTTTGAATGAACAGCTTCCTGCAGTGGAATGCTAGGTGCCGTTCATCATGGCTGCAAAGTGAGTTCTGTCCCAATCCAGCCATGGTTTGTCACGAAGCAGCTCAGGGCTTTGGGGAGGCGTTGCCAGTGTGCTGCAGCTCAAATGCATGGGAAGCCCTGGTTCCCCGGCCAGCCCCTGTGGCCTTGTGGCCTCTGGTGACAGTGTGACCCCCTCCGCCAACCATGGTGAGCAGGTGGCATTCCCTGTGACAACCTGGCCTGCTTCCTATAGGCAGGTGCTGGTCCTAAAAAATGGCCTTAATCCTTACCGTGAGCTGTTGGCAGTCATTGAACTAAGTTTACATAAAGCATTTTCTTAAACTCTGAAAGAGAAATCCAACTCCACTCTCCCCCCCACCTGGCAGCTCGGAGGCCTTCACTGCCCTTCCCATCACTCAGAGCCGACACACCTCTCCTGTGTGCCCAGCCCAGAACACTGCGGACAGGAAGCGACCGCCATGGGTGAGGCAGAGGTGAAAGAGATGTGCCCACTGCATATAATCCCAAAGTATAAGGGGTGCCTCCAGGAAGAGTGGGTGGGGAGGACATGCGGCCTGCTGTGGCCCGTGGGGTGTCCTTGAGGGATGTCCCACTGATGCCCAGGGGGGCAGAGGAGGGTGAGAGCATCCCAGCAGGGTAGCCCTGGGCCGGAAGGAGGCTGAACCAAGGCCAGGAGCCCCAGGAGGGAGCAGGATGGCACAGGGAGGCTGGCAGGCTCAAAGTCTGCATTTTCTTCTGAGCGCTGCGGACAGTTTCTAAGCTGAGGAAGGACCTGGTGTGATGCGGGTCTCACAGAGACCATCCTGTGGCATGTGGAGCATGGAGGATGGGATGGAGCAGGCACAGGGAGCCCTGGGGGCTGTCCGGTCACTTGGGAAGCAGTGCCGCACCTGTGAGGATCCCGACCCGGCAGGCATGCCCCAGGCCAGCATCTGGTCAACGAATGGGTTTTTGATGGAACTTAATGCTATTTCAATTTTTAACTAAAACAAAAATATCCTGGAAATATTTAAATTTCCCCTGAATTAGTCCTGAGAAAAAGAGAAGCCTGACTCGCATTGACTTAGACTACTACAGCCGATGAGGTGTTTGGAGGAGATGGCGAAGAAGCACAGAGGTCGTGGGACAGCTGGCCGGGGCAGAGTGGCACCTGGGAGCTTGCTGAAGAGGCGACTGGCTTTGGCCAAGCACCGCGCTGACCCAGGAGAGGGACGGGGAGGCGTGTGTCTCAGTGAGCACTTGGTGTCACTTCTGTTGCTTCTGGAAGATGAGCGGCAGCAAGGTGACGGCACTGTCTCCTGTCTCTCTCCCGTGTCCCCACTCTGGCAGCCGTCTGAACCCTCATCCTAGAGCCTGGGAAGGTGGTGGCCAGATCCCCATTTTAGCCTCTGATGTTCTGAGACAAGGTTTTCCCTGAAATCGTGGCCGGAGGATGTCTGGAGCCCCAGGGGTGCCCATGCTAGCTGGGCACGGGTGGACCTGGTCCCGGTGGGGTGTGGCCTGGCCCCCTGTGCCTCGGTGAGCGGCTCCTATGGCGCCGGAGGTTCTCGGGGTCTTCTCTCTCAGAAACACGATCAGCCTGCGGCAAAGCAAAGAGGGCAAGCTCAGCCTGGCCTGGGGGGGTCCTAGGCAAGGGCCCCTCCACCAGCACCCCGCCATGTCCTGCTCCCTTTGGTTTGCGCCAGCCCCCCCCAGAGCCGCTGTCTGGCCCTGAAGCCTCATGCGCAGAGCTTCCTGCTGGAGGTTGTGGGGTGAAAAGCACAGTTGTCTTCGCAGGCAGGGGCCCCCAGAAGGAGTGGCAGGGCCAGGCACCTTCAGACCAGGACTGTGGCCCGGCCCTGCAGGACACGGGGCTGCTCTGCCTCAAAGTGGCAAATTTAGCCAAAGAGCTTGCTGGCCAACATCATCTTAAAATAACGGCTTAATTTGATTCCCGAAGTTGTTTTATTTTTGTTTTCTTGGATGTGTGAAGCTCACAGCTTTGAGTAACCTTGCTGGTGAGAAGTGCACTACGAACGGGAGAGAGCACGCATGCAGCGAGGCCGCCACTTCTGCACGCCCAGCTCCGCCCCTGCGCCCCACAGGCAGGCTCCTTGGTGCCGTGGAGGGTCACCATGACTACGGCAGAAATAGTGACAGATTATAGGAATTCAGAAACATTTTCTTTCTCCTGTTCTGTCTTTGAAGCAGATATTATTGGATATAATTACATTAATTTTTAAGAAACTTAAGTGACCTTGCGTTTTTTGCTTCTTGAGTTTCCTAGGGCCTTTGGTGTTTTGTGTGAGTGAAAATGATAATGTTATTATCTGTGCCCTGCTGGCTGGTAAACAGTGTCTGAAATGCCACCCACCCTTCCAGCTGCGATTTGGTATGTGGTCCGTAGTTTATTTCTCCTTCAGTAGGAAGCTCTGACTTATTTTCCTTTCTAAATAAAGCCAAGCAGTTTGTTTTTGTCCAAAATGCGGAAGAGATAAGGGGTTTTTCCCTTTGCTGTGTGACTGTGTTTAATGCAGCCCTGCCTTCTCTATCATAGGCATAAGTTGAGGCCTGGCTCCGGGCTCAGCAAATACTGAGGCTGCTTCTGTTTTTCTGTCCCACCCATCTTAGCACAAGGCTGACATTTTCAAGGTGACCTTGTCCAGGGTGGTCGCCGCTGCAGCGGTCATCACATTTTCATTCCAGGACAGAGTGGGGAGGAAGAGACGGTGGGTGGCGATGCTCGCTTGCCAGCTGTCCACCCGCCTCTGCGGGTACTGTGAGGCCTGCCCCGAGGGTGCCCTGACTTCTCACTGGTCATCCTGGCTGCAGGGGAAGCTGAGAAATGGAGTCTTTTAAATGGGGACCTGGGCACCCAGAAAAAAGTCGGGGGAGAGGGGGTGAGTATGTTTGGGGTGAGCCCCTGCTTCTCTGTGCCAGCAGAGGCCACGCCCCTCGCCCTGGGCAGCCCCCACCTTGGAGGCCCTGCACACCAGCCTCCTGGAGTTGGCACTCCACTCAAAGTTCCCTTCCGCTGGGAGGTGGAGCTGCTGCCTCAGGACGGCGACCCTCCGCTTTTCCCACCTCTGCCTTTCCCTCCTCAGGAAAACCCTTCTGTAGCCCCCGCCCTTCTGCCACAGCAGAGAACAGAGCTGGGCAGCAGACGCCCCTTAGATAACAAAGGGCTCGGCGTCGTTACCATGGAATCTGGTTGTTTTCACTGCTTTGCCCAGTCGAAACCCAGTTCAGTCATTATTCCAGGAGACCAGCTGCCCTGAGAGTGAAGGGCAGGGAGAAGCAGAGAGAGCTTTCTCTTTCACTCTCTGTGGTGCAGGGAGGTTCCAGCACGTTCCGTCCTGCCTGCCTAGGGTGTGCACCGTGCGCTGCGAGCAGGCCCTACCGGGACCTCACAGATCTCCAGGGAATGGGCTGGGTTCAGAGATGGTCTTCGGAGAGCAGGCCCAGCACAGCCCCCTGCCTGGCCTCTCGCGGCTGAGGGTGTCTCCACCCAGGCTTCCGTTTGTGCCTGATCGGATTTTCCAAATTAGGAAAGTAAGCTGAGCTGGGGCTGTGGTGATAAAGCAGGGATGCGGTTTGTTGAAGCTTTCAGACACTGTCTCTGCTGCGTTCCAACAAATGGGACCCTCTCTTTTTTTAAACAGCAAAGACCATTTGCTCTTTATGGAGGTGTAGCTGAGGTGTGTACTTGGGGTTCTTTCGTGAGCTTTGCTGCTTTGAGGATGTCATCCAAAGGGAAGGCCTTGAAACAACCTGATTTGAATAGTAATGTCTGCGAGGCGGGGTCACATAGAACATTCCTGCTTTATCTGGGGAGGACGGGGCTCCTGCTGCAGACCTGCCCTGGGCCCTGGCAACGGCAGGGATGAATGACCTCCTGCCTGGCAGGCCTTCCGGGCTCTGCCTTCAACTTCTGAAAGCATTTCCTCCGCCAGGTTCAACAAAGTGGAACCTGGACCATTTTGAGTTGCCAGAATCCAAAAAAATAAACACATAGAGCTGATTTCTGCTTTATTTCCTTTTGCTTCTTCTCCTCTTCCCTCTGCGGTTCAACAGGTGCTCTGCCCCCAGGCAGTCTTCTCTCCCCTCTGTTCTGTAGGGGACAGTGACCACAGCCTTTCGGTCACAGCCTCAGAATACATGTGCTTCGTGTGCTTACTCGGAACTAGGTATCCAGGGAGGCGGCATATGCTTTGGTTATTAGTTCACATACTTCAGTGCTCGGTGCACGGTTACCTGGCACATTAATTATTCTACCTGGCACATTGAATAATAGCAGATGCAGTTTTTTACTATTATTATTGAATTTCATGTTAATTAAGGTTTAGGCAAAAGACTCTCAAGTTTGAAAATTATTCTTACCTGGAATGTCTCTCTTTTGGCACCGGGTCCTCCTGCACAGGAACATTCCTAATATCACGTGGATGTCACCGCATGTGGGGTGGGGACCCATGATCTGAGGAAGTGCTCCCGATGGGATTTCTGAGGGTCCATGTGATTGATCATTCCGTGTGCTGATTTCTCTTATAGTCATATACCGGATGCTTTCCTAGACCTCCCAGTCTAGGAAATACCCGTCCTCCAGGCGGGAAGGGCAAGGCCAGGTGTGCACTGGAGCTGGCCTGGCCTTGGTCTTTAGATGGCATGCGTGCTGCAGAGCGCACATCCCCAGCCCCGGCCCCTCCAGACACCCTGACCTCAGGGCAGCCTGGCCAGAGGCCTGCCAGGCTCTGTGGATGGAATGTCTTGGGCCTGCTGGACAGCAGCTGGGCCGGCTCAGATGTGTCCACTTTCACGCGAGCCTTTCCTTGAGACCACGCCTGTGGATTTGAGCCGTCGAGCCAGCAGACCCCAGCCTGTGTGTAGGGTGGTGGGACTCTTTCTTGCCCTTGAATGTTCTCTGACTCTCTGGCTAACGGGTTCTTCCAAACGCGTGAAGGTGCACTGCCTGAGCCTTTCAAGGGGCCGCGGATCAGCGAGCCTGATCATTTCTCTGGCTTTGGAGGCTCTGTGGAGGCCAGGTTTTGGCCACCGCCCCAGAGCTGCCACGGCGAGTTGCCGTGCCCCATTTGAGGTTTATCTCATTCTGCCTCATACCCGTACACTGGTTCACATGTGTTTTACCTCCTGGTAGACTCTAAATTCCGGAAACAGATGATCACGGTGAACTACCCGTGTGCACTAATGTGGCGTCCCCCGAGCGCCTAGTGAGTACCGGTTAGGCTGAGTGACCATCAGCCGAGTGGCTAGAAGGTCTGTAGGTTAAGCCACTTGGACATTTTAAAGTAGTTGCTCTGCATCAACAGAAGGAGAAGGTAAGAGGCCTCGGACACTCGTCGTAGGCTCGCCCTGTCTGCCGTCGCCTCTGTGGCCTCCGCCCCTGGGCTCATCTTGCCCACACGTCCGCTGCGCAGCACAGGTAGGCCCCACTGGCCGGTCCCCTTGGCGTCGACCTTGGGAGGCCAGGGTGTCTGAGTGGTTATACCTGCCGTTGAACTCCTCTGCTCACCAGCTGGTGATCTTTGATAGTTTTCATCTGAGTCTGAAAGGTATTTGTGTTCCAGATACCTTGTACTTTCTGCCTCATTTAATTTTCCAAATTGTGAACTTGGGAGTTGCCTTACATGGCAACTTTTTGGTCTGTTTTAAATCTGATTCATCCCCACAAAGGGGTACGAATGTCCCTGGGAAGATGGCCTGGGGGCCTCCCCATGGGCCCCGACTCTGCACTGCCTGCAGCTCTGCCCGAGAGCCTTCCTCCTTTATGGTGAGTCAGAACCCCGCCTGGAGGGCGACCTCGGTGGCACCAGAGGCAGTGGGTCATTTCACCAGCGCCTTCAAGAGCTGGCAGGTTGGGGGCATTCTCCTAAGGCCTCTGCTGGCCCCTCACTGTGCATTTACTGGGGCCTGTTTTCCCCAACATGCCGGGTAACCAGGCCTCCTAGGGGGTAAGGTTGTCTGGAGGTGCCCACTGAAACACCGATTCTGGGGCCCCCCGGCCCCGATGACCCACAGTCACCAAGGGAGTCTTTTGGCCTCAGCTGCGTGATACAACAGAAGTCACCACAGACCCTCCAAGTGACACTATAGAAATGACCTTAAGTCCTCTGCACTGGATCTGGTAAAAGGGTAAGAGTCACCTGGGAGAAGGGTGTTCCTCCTGAGGAAGGCGGGAGAAATGATTTTGAGGGGCCCATGAAGCCCAGGGCCTGCCTGCCCTCCTGCAGTGGGGTGCCTGGGACTGCTGGGCGCTGGGCGGCTGAGGGCAGGTCAGCACAGCTGCACCCGGCCAGCCTCACCCCACTGGAGTCTTTCGCCCCTTCTCTACCCAGGTGCTCCTGGGGTGGGGCTCCGACTCCACTTTAAAGGCGCCTGGGCCGGCCACCAGGCCGCCCACTGCAGCTTTTGCTATAGTTCAGCCATTCAGCACAGGGGCTAGCGCAGCCCACCTCTTTCTTTTTTTCTAATAGTTGGAGCTTTTTTGCCTGATTATAAAAATAAATACATTCATTTTATTTTAAAAAAACAGACCACAGGAAAACATATAAAGAAGGAAGCAAAATCACTTCTAAACAAAGGAACCATCCCATATTTAATTCGCATGCTCCCCCTCCAAATGTTGTTGCTTCAGGGACCCAGCCCAAAGCTGAGTGTGTGTGGCTAGGTTAGGGGCGATGCGATCAGGACCACATCTCTGAACTAGCCTGCCCCCCCCCACCCCGCTTGCCGCAGCCAACTGGGGTCCCAGGCGCGTGCGCCATCCAGCCAGGGATGCTGGCCCAGGGGCTGACCTGCAGGTGGAGGACCCAGAGAGCCCCAGGCCGAAGCTCTGCCTCGGGGGAGGGTGGGGAGGGGCGAAGGCACTACAGGGAAGGCCCCGTTTGCCCTGTTTCTGCTCCTCACGTGTGCTCCGGCATTTAGTTAGATGCCGTTTTGGAACAGGATGACTTCTCAATTTTTGCTGGGTCGGGGACCTTGCACAGAACTGGTGCCCGATCGGGGACAGTGTCACCTGCCTTCCTGTAGCTGCAACTGTCTGCTTCCTTTTGTCCTTCTTGGTTCTGGCTTGTCTGATTTTCCAGAGCCGCACTTTGCACCTCCCTGCTGTAATTTGCCTTCCCTCGCTGTCCAGCGCCACCTCTCAGCACAGCGGAGACTGTGACCTGTGCAGGGGGACGGCCACCACGGCCACAGCCTCCTTCGCTCCCTTTTTTTTTTTTTTTTTTGGATGTCCTGAAAAATATATTAAATTTTGAGTAGAAGTAAATATTATAGGTCAAAAAATGTTTACATTGTTAGAATCTTTTGTCTTGGGATTTTTATATGTAAACGTTTTTTTCAAACTGTTTCCTGAAAAGTCTTATTTTTCTTTGGAGTTCTTACAAAACTCACAGCCTCTAGTGCCTGTACAATCTCATTTCAGACCTTATGTAAAGGAGAGTTGCTAGCGGGCTGGGCCTACCCCAGGGAAGTTGCTGGATTGCGTCCTCATGGACGGCGGGCTGAAGGAGGTGGGAGGCCTGGGAGAGGCCCCGCAGGTCATGTTCATTAGCTGCTCCCCAGCCCTGCCGTAGGCACCCGGAAGGCCTGCCTGTTTCTCCACCTCTTAGGTTTGGCCCGGGCCCTGTGGGGCTTTCTCCCTCCCCTAGAGCCAGACTATGTGGCAGCACTGGGCCAGGGTTTATACTTGACTAGGTTTCTAAGACTTGTCGCACCTTGCATAACTTGAAAGTACTAGTTAGCAAGTAGCAACACCTTCCCCCCCCCATTCTGGAGTCTTCCTATCTTAAAGGATACGGTAACAACACTGAAACAACATTTTGAAAAAACAGCAGGTCTCCCGAGGGCGGCTGTCATCCTCCTGCCACGTCCCGACTGGAACACATGCCGTCGGCCACATGCAGTGTGCCTGGCCTTGTGCTGTCACCGTACACGGGCTCCTGCTGCACCGAGGCCCCCCACTGTCCCGGCGGCCCGTTCTCAAACCAGCTCTGTCTGACTTCAGCCATGACACTGTGCCATCGGTCTCTGCCGTTTTCGTTTTATCAGGTGTCATCAACATTTTTCACATTCCTCCATGGGCCAGTTTTTCGTGAGTGCTTATGTGCAAGGTACTGTATGTGCTTCAAAGTACTTTGCTTCAGATATTTTGTTTAATACCCACAAGAACCCTGTGGAGTATACACTATAAGTACCCAGTTTTTCTGATGAAGAAAACTAGGCTAGTGCATAAAGAGATTGGCCCAAAGATGCAGTGATGAAAGTTGTTCTTTTAAATGGCTGCATAATACTCCTCCATGAACATGCACTAGCTTATTCCGCCGTAAGGAGCTCTCTAGCTGTTTAAGAGTTATGATGTAGAATTAGTTTTTGTAACCAAGCTCAAAATAACAAGGATGAAGTTGATTTCTTTTGCATATAACACTGTTAACATAGGCAGATACTGAGACTCCTGTTGTTCTGTTACCTGTCCATTTTATGACCTGGAGTGGCTGCACCCGCACCTGCCATCACACCCCACATTCTGGCCATTAGGAAGGAGAGAAGTGAAGAAGACACTCTGTTCCTTCCTCTTAAAGACATGACCATTTGCATCCTATTGTTCAGCACAGTCTCATGGTCTCAAGAGAAGCAGAGAAACACTGTCTTCTGTTGGACAGCAGTGTGTCCAGCTGAGAACGCTGTGTACTTCACTGTGGAAGCAGGAGAGGATCTGTGTCCAGGGGCCAGTGCTCTCTGTCACAGTCGGCCCTTTGGCCACCCACATATTTGTGTCCCTTCCTCCAACAAAAAATATGCATCCCCATTGTCACAGGAGATGGCTCCAAGCCATACCCAGTGACTGCCTTCCATGAAGTCCAGGATCTCCCGTGACATGTGTGTCCCTCCATCCATGTGTTCCAGGTGGTTCTCCTGGAAAATGCTGAGCCAGGAGAACAGGGAAAGGTGACTCAGCTCCACTTGGAAAAGGGAGGCTTGGGAACGGCACTGACCACAGAGTTCTCGGAGCCTACTGCCTGAAAGGCTGGGTTCCGAGGGCGGCCCACCTTGCCGTCCCTGTGTCTGCACTCGAGAAGACCTCTGGCAGCCAGCCCCCCTGGGCCCATCCAGCACGGGCCCTGCAGGTGATATGGCCCAGCTGCCCCAGGTTCTGCACCTAGTGCATGTTGTGGTGGGGCGCGGGGGCAGGGGGGCAGTCACACCTGGAAGGCCGGGTTGATGGTTTCTTGGGCCGTAGCGTTTCCGCAGAAACCTGGTAGGTCCCCAGGCTGCTTGCTGGCTAATGTGTCCGTCTGTAAGAACCACAGAAGGGTCTCCACTGGCAGGTTTCATTCTTGAAAACTGGCCTTTTATTTTCTGTCATTGGGCCTGGTCCCTCTTTGTCACCTGAATGGTGGCTGCTTTGAGGCCACTGGGAGCTAAAGACTCAGCAGGATCTGTTCTTTGCGCCAAGCTGGTTTCTGTTACCCAGCCAAGTGGCAGCTGCTTGAGAAAGGCCTGGAGCCTCCTTCTCCTGCAGCCCGTCGCTTTGGGGGCTAAAAGCCCCACAGGCGCCCTAATGCACACCAACACCTGTCTCCCCGCAGATCCTGTCATGGTGGCAGGTTCTGTTCCCGTGGGGCCCTCTCTCAGGTGCCACGGGTGGGGGGCTTGCCCGGCACAGGGCAGGTGACCAGGTTTCCAGCCTGCAGCACGCACATGCTCACCTCCTAGCCACTGAAGCCGCACCTGGCCCTGTATTTTAAATCTGTGATGCACCAACCAGCTTCCAGCCAGGGGTTAGGAAGCAGACTGGTGGCAGTAACAGGCCTTGGGGCTGTCGGGGATCCCTTGCCGTCTCCCCGTTGCCTCCTGAAGGGCCCTTCACAGCGTGACTCATTCAGACATTCAACCTCCTGGCCTGAGCTGCCAGCATTTCCTCTTTCCTTTTCTTCTCTTGGAGCTGTTTGCAGCTCTGCCGACCAGCCTTCCTCCTGAGGCTTTCTGTTCTGTGTCCCATATAATCGTCCAGGTCTCTGGTTCTTCCCTGCGGCGCATTCTGGGACCTCGGTCCTTGGGTGGTAGATGCCTCTCTTGTCTCCGGGGAGCAGGCGGTCTGCGTTCTCTCCTGCTCCCGCGCTGTTCCTCCGAGTCCGCCCCCAGGCGGTTTGTGTGGCCGGTGGTCCTGTTGGGGGCGCTCCCCGAGTGTGTCCCTTCCTGGCTGCCTGTTCATCTACCCACAGCTGAGGCCGGCGAGCAGGCGGTACAGCCCTCCCGGGCCACCTGCAGAATCTTGGTCGCCCGTTTCCAGCGCGGAATGTCACCCCGTTTACTGTGTTGATGCCCCAGGTGCAGGCCTCTGTGGCTGCTCTGTGCCGGGACAGAGCCGGACAGGGCAGGTGACAGCTCCAAAGATGATAACCTGTTGTATCAGTTTTTTTTTAAAAACTTTTTCTGAAAGTGTTCACATGTACTTCCTTTTCCCTCTGATTATTTCTTATGTTTATATCAACAGGGATTAAAGAGCTCTTTTATTCTCTTGACAACTTCCTTGCTGGTAGGACAGGTGGTGGGATCCCTGCTTCAGGGTGCGATGTCATGCAGGCCAGTGACAGCCCGAGTCCTTTAGGCCCCACACTGGTCGGGCAGGGCCAGAACCGCCCTCCGTGCGGGGCCCTCTGACTGATACTGCAGCGGGCAGCTCCCGTGGAACCAGGGAATTACCACTCAGCCTGGCGCGTCGCACACCGGAGCAGCCTGAGCGCGGGAGGTCGAGGGCAAGGACGGTTTTTAAAAAGAGCTTGATTGAAGTGTGATCACAAACCACCCCACCAACCCATTGCAATTGCTTGATTCAGTGGATTTTAGTATATCCAGGACTTATGGGACTACCACCACCGTTTGAGAACATTTGTATCTGCCCCCCTCGCCCCCTGCTGGCCCCCAGCTCCGGGCAGCCACCTCCCTCTGCATCTGCAATGAGGCCATGTGATGGGTCAGCCCTGCGAGGTGGCACCTGCTGCCCCGCAGCAGGCATTCCGACACTGAGGCCGGCAGGTGGCACGCGGCTGGCTTCCCACTGAATCTGGAGCCTTCAAGAGAAAAGCTTTAATTGGCAAACATGCTCATTAAAACTCCAACTAGGGCCCCAAACCGGAATGGAAGGTTGCAGGGAGAGAGGTACTCGGCCAGCTGCCGAAGCGCCCTGGGGAGACACCTGTCCGCAGCCGAGTGGCTCTGATGGCGCTGCCGCTGCCTCCTGGGTGGCAGAGTTGGCCTCGGGGTCAGTGTTGGAAGTGGGAGTCAGGAGGTGCTTTCAAAAGAGCCGGTACAGTAAACAGTGTGAAGATGTTTATTGTTGAACCCTAATTGGAAAATCAGTGTTACAGCAGGAAACTGATCCCAGTGTTAGATGTTACTAGATTTTGCCGATGACGTACACAAATCCCCGACCTATAAAAGACTGCATCTGTGTGCACGTTCTGTTCAGAGCATCCCTTTGTTAGCTAAGAGAACAACCACAGGGAAGTTAGTGCACAGGACTCACCACTGCCCCTCCTTCATGACGTTTACCTGCGCCACACGTCCCCGCCCGTCGTCTCTCATCATGGGGGGCGTGGAGGCGGAGTCAGGGTGAGGAGTGGGGCAGGGACCTGCAATGGTGCGCTTGTCAGGCACCCTGACCTCCGGAGAGCTGCTCTGCTGGCCTGGGAGTGGCCCTCCAGCTGGAGCCTGGTCCTCAGATCCCCATCCCAGAGGGGGTCGTGCCCCCTCTCATCTTCACACTAAACCCTTTTATCTAAGCTTGCCTGTCTGCCCTGTGACCTCTGTCACGGGCTGGACGCTGCATCCTCTCTAGCCAGCCTCACTGGTTGCAGTGTGATACAACCCACATCAACAACATAAGGACTTCACAGGGCAGACACACAACTCAGGAGATCGCAGATGTTTGTGTTAGTTTGTAGCAGTTGAAGGAAGACACAAATGGTAAAGGGCCTGGAAACTGCTTGTAAATATTTGTCATCTTTATTGTCCTCATATCTAATACTGTAGAGCGGGTGTGTGTGCCTGTATGCGTGTACGGGTTGTGTGTGTGTGAAGTGCACATGTGTACATACGCACTCTTGCCGTTCATGCAATCCTGCTGCTCGTGGGAGGAGCTCAGCTCACCTGGGTGGAGCCCTCAGCCAGATTCCTGTCTGCACACTCCTTCCTTCCCTCCCGGGTTCAGGGATACCTGGGCCATCCTCGGCCATGAGCACACAGAGGCGGACAGGCCCCCAAGTCTGGAGGGGTCTTGGCTGTCAGAAAGCATCTTAGGAAAAATTGCGATGGGACTTCCTAGCCAAAATACTGATGGGCGAGATTTCCACTGGGCTATGGGAAAACTGAAGAAAGTAGAAACAACATCAAACATTTCTTTTAACACAGCTTATAGGGAGAAATTGCAGAGTATTTCTAAACGGCCTTGGGTGGCCCTTTAAGTGGAACCCCAGGGGTGGTGGGGACTACACGTCAGGCCCCCCCCAAACTCTGACAACAGGGTGATGTCTAGGTCCACCTGCGTCTCCCGGAATCCAAGCGGCACCAGAGGGAGGCCGGGTCTGGAAGCAGCGTCAGAATCCCATTGCTACAAGGCTAGGTCTGGCAATGGAAACCCAGCCCTGGAGCTTCCAGCCGGCTGCAGGGCCTTCATACTGACACCCAGCCCTGCTGCTCCGGGGTCTCTGGATGCGGCCACACCTGCCGGTCAAGCCAGTTTGAGTTCCTGCTTTCCTCTGGGAGGTGCGCAGGCAGCTGGGCTCCCAGTGCAGGGGTTGCAGGTTGCTGAGTCATTTCTGAGTCATTTTATAGCCGCCTGGGAAGGCTTAGAGTCACCCTGTCAGCCAAGGGGGTCGGGCCCCTTTCGATGACCTTGGTCTCAGAACCTATTTTGGCCTACTCTTAAATCTTGTTTTTTAAGAACTTACTAAGAGGAAAAGAGAATCCAAATGAGGAGGGTGTTTGCTGTGTCCATGGGAGGTCAGAGGTTTATTTGCAATTTAAACATTGCCACTGAATTAACAACACAGGCTGGAATGGGCCAGGCCCGCTGGCAAGACCCTAACACACCCAGGTGTTGTAGCACTTGGCGTGACATGAACTCCATCCGCAAACCTATTAAAAGTGTGCTGAACGTGGGTGTTCATAGACAGTGTTTCTAAGCTACCACCACCTGCCTTTTTTACAAAGAGCCTTTGCAAAGCCATTGTTACAGGTAGACTGTGTCGCTCGTCTCTGTGCAGGCAGCCGCTTAGGTTTAGGTTTTTGGTTTTGAAGTCATGTGGTTAGCAGCTTGTTGATAACATGTCACTTTGGAACTTAGAAGGTATGCCAGCTAACGATGCCCAGACTGTACAGGTAGAAGCTTCTTGGAGGTGGGTGGCCGTGGGTGCACACATGCACGTAGGGAGTGACTTGGAGACAGGCAGGAGGCTGCCTTCGCACGGCCAGCCGGCCTCGGCGGGGTTGCCCATGGTCTCCTGCCTGTGGAGAACTGGGGCTCACAACTAACTGGAAAGGCCTACCTCGTGTTGACGGGCGGCCCGTGGCCTTCGCTCTGTATCTTCCAAGACGCCTGTCATTAAAACCGCTGCATGAACGGGCGCCATGGTATTTCAGGTTGCCAGCGAGCGCTCTGGGAGGTGGCAACCCCACGTGGGTGTTAGAGCCACGACAGTGGACGGGAAGCGGCTCTGCCTGTGGAGCCTCTGCTGGGGCGACGTTACAGTGTCGGGGTCACAAACGTCTCTTTCCACGTGCGCAGTCGGGAAACTAAGAACACGTAGAAAGTACAATTGTTGGCACATATGAACCAGAGTGCTCGTGAGAGCCCAGTGACGTGGGCCGCGGTTCCCGAGGAGAGCCCGAGCACTCCCCCGGGGCCGCCGCCTGCCTGACGCCCTCTCCGCCCTGTTGCAGGTGCACTTTCCGGTTCCCCAGCACGGCCATAAAGATCCAGTTCACGGCCCTGTTCCACGCGGAGGAGGCCCCGGCATCGCCGCTCCGGCCGCTGTACCCGCAGATCTCCCCACTGAAGATCCACATCCCTGAGCCGGACCTGCGGAGCCTGGTCAGCCCCATCCCCTCCCCGACCGGCACCATCAGGTGAGAGCCCTGGCCGCGTGGCATTCTCTTCAAGATCGGGTACCTGTCCAGTGTAAGAAAAAGGGACATGAGGGGAGACGCTCCATGTTTATAGTGTGGGGCGCGTTTCTGGAAAACTGGATATGGTTGGAAGTCTGAAACCACTTGAAGTGCCTCAGGGACCTGACTACTTAAATAAGGTCCCTGGGGACTTCACTTCCAGAGCAAAGCGTCTCTACCTGACTGTTCACTTTCCCAGTGTGCTGTTCTGTGCGTTAGGGCTTTTGAAGCAAGCACAGGTATGATTTTTTTTAAGATACTGAAAATACTTTAAAGAAGTATTTGCATACTAGGATGTGGTGAACTTGTTTTCTAAACTTTATTTGTGGAAATTATTTGCAAAGTTTTAGAAATGTACCTAGATTTTAAAGAAAATCCTCCAACTTGCTTATCCTGGGCATGTTGTATGAAGCCCCAGGGGGGGAGTTTCAGGCAACATGTGTAACTAGAGGCCCATGTGAAAAGGGATGAGCGTGAGTCGCAGTCTGCCACAGACCTTCTGCCTTCCTCCCAGGTAGTCATAAAGCATGGTGGAAAGGCACCTTGCTGATGGTCACGATTTAGTAAGTGTTAACATACATTACTGCTTCGTTCGGGGCATTTTAAGATGAAATTGGCTCTCTTCTCCCGGCATGTGGCGCTGCGGATACCGTGGCCACTGCGTATTTGGCACAGTGCCTGGTTCCTGCCACGGCACCACGGCATGGGCATCATTGGTGGGAGGGCATGTCGTGTTGGCTGGGCTGGGAGTGTGGCTGGGCTGCGCATGTCCCCTGGGAGAGTCCCGGGCTGCCCGGAGTGCATCTGAGACCGCACCCCGAGAAGCACTCGCGGCGCTGGGGTCTCGGTGTCTCCACCATCTGATCAGTGGACATCACTTTTATTGCCAACCAGCCATACTCTGTGGTCCCCAGTTTGCACGCCTTGCCAATATTGATGTTTAGAATCTCATCAGGGTTCATTTTGGTGTAAGAATCAGTTCACTCTGGCCTTTTGTTTGCATGGATCAGTTTCCTCCAGAGCAGGAGGGCGGGTGTGTCTCCCTTCCGTCATAGAGAAAGTTCGGGGGCAGCAGGAACAGCCTGACCCAGAACTCGAGTCTGGGCCCTGCACTTGGGTGCTGGCCATGTGTCCACTTAGCCTGAGAGCGGGGGCTCCAGGGCGCCCCTGGCATCCTTGGGCTGTTCCCCTTGTCGCTGAAGCCAGCGCTCTAATGTCATGGCTCTCCATGCTGACGACAAAGAGCGCTAAGTCGCTGAAAACCTGGTGTCTGGGAGACCCAGTGCCCAGCACCGTGCCCGCACTGCCCTGTAGTCCTCCCAGCGTTACCAGGTAACCTGCTTTTTCTGAAGCTCATTCCAGATTTCTAGCAATACCTTGTTTGAAACCCAGAATTTAATGTGTGACCTAATTGTTTCAGACATCTAACTTGAACTTGAGCTGAAACATGAGCCCCCATCTGAGCTCACCATCAACTTATGCTCTGAAAACACTCTTACGTTCACTTCTGTGTGTGTACTTTACACATAGAGTAAAAATCATGTGGAGTGAAATGATGGAGCCACTTTGGAATACGGTGTGCTGGCCTCAGAATGTTAAACCCGGGGCTACTTTATGACCCGGCAGCTCCCTGGGCCATGATGTCATGAAAACCTGTACATAGGGGTTCTGGTTCCACACCCAAGTGTGGATCCAAGCCGGATATCTGTTGACTGCCAGGCAGGATTTCTTTGAAATGTAGACGATCCTTACATGGAATATTATTTGGCCATAAAAAGGGTTGAGGTGTTGATACCTGCAGGGCGCAGCGTGGATGACCCTTGAAAACACTGCACAGTGAAAGGAGCCGGACAGAGGCCACACACACTGTGTGACCACTGGGGGGACCTGTCCAGGACTGGCAGAGCTTTCTGGGGTGAGGATGTCCTGGGATCAGAGTGGTGATGGTTACACGACTCTGAATACACTAAAGCTACGAATCGTGCACCCTACGCGGATGGACTGTCTCAGGGAAGCGGGTGACAGCCTGACATGCGTTAACACCCTTACCTGGGAGCACCTTGTGCAGCTGCAGGAACACTGGCAGGCAAGCATCACATTCTGCTGGATGCCAGAGCATCCAGGCCGCCTTAGACGGGCATTAATGGAGTTATTAACAACCAATTTATAATCCAGCCAAATGGCACTTTCTAAGAAAGAACATTTGGTTTGTACCTGGAGGACTTCAGAAAAAAAGAATATTTCCCAATAATACTCCAAATAAAAATAGCCAACTAGTTTAAGATACTCAAGCAAAGCTTTGCGCTTTGAGATGGCTTTTGTGTTGGAGAGGGTAGTTCACAAAGGAGTTAGGGAGAGACGTTTTCCCTGAGCAGAGCCTCCCAGGTGTGGCTGGAGCAGGTCTGGGAGGCCAGGCCGTGTGGCAATGGTCAGTCCCGGGCCCAGAGTTCACTAGCTGCCCTGGCTGGCGTCCGCAGGGTGCGGGGCTGTGTCCCCCCTGCTGCCCTCCTCCCCCTGCGCCGCTCGGTGGGCGGGGGCGCCCGTGCACTTCGTGTTCCTCCGGTAGAACATCTGGGCACAGGTAACTTTGGGGCCTGGTCTCTCGCTTTGTGGCACTTAATTCATGGTCACAGAACAGCATTTCTGTGACATCCGCTTATCTTAGTGCTGCGGAATTCAACCAAATGTTTAGAAACCTCAGGGGCCGGTGAGGTTTTGCCTGCCAAGATCCTTTTCATCTGCGCCTCTATTGTGGGTGGAGCGGGCGTGTTTACAAACACCGCGGCGGCCCTGCCTCTGTGGGAGTGGCCTGCAGCGTGGCCCCGCCCTTGGCGCAGCGCGGTCGGGGCCGCCCCTTCTCGCTTTTCACCTAATTTGGAGGCCGGCCCTCGCCGCCCTGGGCCGGGGCTTCCCTAACGGAGGCCCCGCCCACCCGCGAGGCCGGCGGCGTAGGTGCGGGTGTGGGTGGGTGGGTGAGGGCGGTGGGCGGTGGTAGTCTTTTTTTTTTTTTTTTGTGCAGAAGTATTCCTCCCAGAAAATGAATGAACTCTCTTTCATACAGATTCTGCTATCTTCAGCAGCATTTTGTTGACTTTTTTCATTTTGCAAGGAAGTGGTGTTTCTAGGAAAGAAGAAATTGGTTAATCATTTTCTAGGTTTTACAAAAACAAGAGACCAGTTCTAAAAAGTGCCCCCTAGAGCTAGAGTTTTAAGAATACTGCTGAAACTAAACCCGGGAAAAGGACAGAAGAGAGTAGCTAATTTGTACCAAGAGCGAGATTTTAGAAGCTATTTCTTTAAGAAGGCTTTTTTTTTTCCAATGTAGAAATCAAAAATCAAAATAATTTGTTTTGTGAAATTTGGCAGAGGTTAGCAGAGCCATGTAAAGATAAAAATTAAGCAATTGACTTCAAAATCTAAACCACTGCTAACAATGATAGTCAAGCCCGGTTCCCCCTGTTCCTAGAGAAGGTTCAGTTTATTTGGATCTGCCAGGCTTGGTACCTTTTGAGTTTGGAGGTTATTGTGTCTCCGTTAAAAGCGCTCTCGATTTTCTGGCGAACTGCATCTTCCTTCAGAGTGGTTTTTCCTGCTCCAGAGTTCCTGGCAGCTACCTTTCCCGAGTTCTCAACCTGACCCCCGGAGTGTGGTTCTGGAAGGTTTAAGCCACCCAGAGCAGGGGCCTTGCCCTCCCGTCTAGGAGCCTTCTCGTTTGTGGGTCACCTGGGGGGCCCTTTCCCTTTCCTGCCCCCCCGACCCCCCCCCCCACACCCACCTGGAGCCTTTCTCCATCTGAAAACTCAGTAGAAATAAAAATTCAGTTGTCTACACAGAAAGGTGGGGCCTCCACGCTCTGTGCTTTCCCTTCTGCCTAAGTCTAGGCCTGGGTGTATTCTGACTCAAAATATTGGGAGAGGGGTGGGGAAAAAAATATCATAATAATAATAAAAATAAAATATTGAGAGAAAGTTGAATGAAGCTCGTATTTAAGTTCTTGGCACATCTCAGGCCCTCAGAGGGTCATGGGTAATGTTCTCGTGGGTGTGCCCACTGTGTGCTGCCCATGTGGGCAGTGACCACGTGGCAGGCTGAGAAGGGTGCTGGCTGCCCCCAGGTCCGCCCCACAGTGGGCCCTCTCCTGAACCAGCGGCCGCAGGTAAGGTGTCCACCGAGGAACGGCCCAGGCCCATTTGCTGATTGATTTTCACAGGGGCAAAATGCATTTCAGAAACTAATGTTTTAAATAATTTCCCAGGATCTCACAGCGTTGTGTTTATCTCAAGGGTACGCAAAAGTTCGTTAAGATAGCTCTAAGAAACTGGCCTCTGTGCATTCTCTTTCCCTATTTATTTTTTCAGATTACAGAAGTACTATGCGTGCATTATACACAATTCAGACATTTCTGAGAGTGAAAATCCCCCACAATGGCGTTCCCAAGACGAGCCCTGAGCTGGTCGTCCTGTAAGCAGTTTTGATGCCTTGTCTCACAAGGGTTCTTGTCACGTTTCCCAGAGGCCCTGCACACTCGCGGCCCTGCAGCCCCTCCTGCCCCCTCACACTGTGTCCTGGGCACCTTTCCGTGCTGCACTCCTGGTGGCTGCATGGCCTCCCCAGGGACACACCGAGTGTCTGCCCAGTTCCTGCTGAGGGTCAGCCTGGCTCTTTGGTGGCATGCCCGTGGTCGGCAGCTGCCTTTCCAAAATGTCTAAACATCTTATGCTGAGGCGGTACATTCTCAGGTTTAGAGATTTTCTTTAAAATATGCACTTAAAGGGTCATGGGCCACAAGATGTAGGAACAATAATAAAAGCAGAAGCCGTGGCTGACACGCTGGCAGTGATGACAGCCTGAAGCTCCATGCCCGCCGTGTGCAGGGGGCGGGTCTTCACCTCTGCAGAAGCCTGCAGGGCCCGGGCATGGCCGCCCATCACACAGATAAGGAAACCGAAGTACAAAGAGATTAAATACTGCCTGGCAGATTGTGTGGAAGGCTTGGGTGTTGTGTTTAGCGGGTGCCCACAGGGATAGTGGTGGCATTGATTTATTTCATTCATGTTTTAAAAAGTTTATTTTTATCAAAGTGGTACATGCAGATGGTATAAGAATTCAAATGACCCTGTGAGCTTTTGATGAAAAGAGCCCCCCCACCGGCCGAGCCCTCCCGCCCGTTCTTCCCGCCTGGCCCTCCAGCCGCTGCCCGTCATGGACTCTCTGGGTCTCTGTTTCCAGTGTTATATATTGACTAACTGAGTCGAAATTAAGGATTCAGCTTTTCCTTCCCACCCCCCCCACCCCCCCACCGAGGCAGCACACCAGGGCTGCGGGTTCAGGCCGACCTCTCCGTCCTGCGCCCGGCGCTCCCCTGTGCCTGGCCGGGTCCCTGGGGCTCTCAGAGGCTCTTCCCTGTGACTAGGTCTCCGTGGGCCTGTGACCAGCCCCTCCCGCCCCTCCCCCGGGGCAGACACGTCCATCACTCACCCTTGCTGGGGGGCCCAGGCCTCCTCCCCGCTGGCCCGGGTCTGGGCCGCCTCTGGCCCTGGGGTCGTCCTCCCCGCCATCATGGGAATTCCTTCTTTCCTGACTCCCGTGTCTCTCCCTTTCCTGATCTCCTCTGGTTTATTGGAGAACTTCCGTTGCTTCCTGAGAAAAGGTACAGGAGAGGTAAAAATTTTAAACTCTCCCATGCCTGAAAATTAGCATTTTTCTCAGTTCAGACTAGATAGGTGGTTTTACCGTGTAGAGAATTCTGAGTAAGAAACCTTTTTCCTCCGATCCTCCGGCGCATGAGGCTGGTCTCTGCGCCCAGCGGGGCCGCTCCAGGCCCGGGCTCAGCCGCACGCTGGGGCGGGACCCCTCGCCGGCTCGGCTGCCCGCCGCTCTGCCCTGGCCCACCCCCCGTCAGAGGGCTGGGGGATTTTCTCAGGTCTCTCCCTCGTCCTCTATTAAACTTGATTTCTCCTGGCTTTAAAAGCTGAAAGGCTCCTTGTCCTCCGAGTATGCAGCGTTCTCAGCATTCTCAGTTCTCGTAAGCAACGTTTTCCTCCTCTGGGCCTTGGCCGGCCGTGCTCTGCCCGCCACCGCTGCCCCTCCCGCTCTGTGTCCGGTCCAGCCCAGGCAGGCCGCTCCTGCAGAAGACCAGGTGCCGCCCACCTCAGTGAGGCTGGAGGAAAATGATGAGCTGAGCCCATCGGTTACTACAACATGTTTTGAACAAGAAATTTTATTTACTCTAATGGAAGCATTTATGCTCTACAATAAAAAGATCCTAATTTTCAAAAGAAATTCAACAGGCATAAATGACCAACGAATTACCACGTACTTCTGTGGATTCATTGAGAGCTGCTCAGCTCAAGAAGCTCATTGCAGTTTTCAACTCAAAGTTAATAATCTAATTTAAAATCTCAGTAATACCCTAAGAAAAGGGCAGAGGTGCGGAAAGCTGCTTGGGTGGGCTGCGGTGGGGGTGTGGGGTGGGGGCTCAGGGACGGATTCTGAGTGGCCCCTCCTGGGGGACCCCCCCCCAGACTTCCGGGCCCCCTGTTCAAGGTGTGGGCTTGCCCTAGTCCGGTTCCCACGGCCCGCCACTGCCTGCAGAGGCAGGGTCCCTTGGTCCTCTAGATGAGTCCCAGGAGCGGCTCCAGGGCTCCCAGGACCTGACCGCGTCCCCCAGGCCTGGCTCTGGCCTTTTCTTCAAGCAGCACTGCCCCACACCCAGCCAGTCCCACAGCCCCACTGGGGCAGGGCCTCCACTCCTCACCAGAAGTCACTTCCCAGGAAGTGGAACAGGAGGAAAATGGCCAGGCCATTTCAGGGGCCGCCCCTGCCCTAGGGCGCTCTGGGGGGATGGGGGCGCCAGGGAAGCGGCCTGTCGTCGGCTCCAAGCACAGGCTTCTGATGGCCGGTCCAGCAGTGGCTTTGGGCCTTCTGTCTGTTTTTCTGTTTGAATTCTTATCATAATAAGACCTGGTAATGCTTTCTCCCTCAGGCTGTTCATTCTTTTCTAATATTTGTAAACGTAGGGATCAGATTATCGCTGGGTGTCTTGGACGGTCACAGAAGTTGTGCTCTGCGTCTGGGCTGTCACGGGCCTGGTGCGGGTCAGTCCTGGCAAGACAACGGCCCGAAGCCAGAGCAGCTGCCGGCAGGACAGCCAGCCACCAACAGCCACGACTCGTGACCCTGAGCCTTTCTCACCTGAAATGGAAATGTGACTTAGGAACTGTTTTTCCACAAAGGGGGGGCACCAGGGACTTCCACTGCATTCCGTCTGGGGCTCTCACATCAGGGAGAGCGGGTGGCTTTCACGTGGCATTGCGGCTCTCCGGGATTTCCCGCATCCCCGAGTTCAGACCTCCCACAGCCTGGTTGCGGGTCTTCACTGAAGCCTGGAGGGCCCCAGCATCTCTTCTGTCTCCTGTCCCCTTAAGAGGTACACGTGTGCTCGTGGAACTGTTTCCGGTTTTGCTGATGGTCAGGCAGTTCCCATGGAGCAGAACACAGCTGTGGCGCCGGATACTGGGTGTGTGGTTAGCTCCCCGGGGCTGTCCTGCAGCCCTGAGACTTCCCTGAGCCTGCTTGGTATCCCACCTCCCTCCCTCCCTCAGACGGAGCTGTGCTATCAGGGCGCCAGGTACCAGGTGCAGCCCTGGTGGCCTAGGCCAGCCGGCGGGCAGCTGAGTGGGGCTTACTGAGAAGCTAGCCGTTCCGAGGCGGAAAGGCCGTGAACACACGTGTCCTCCTTGGCGGGGAGGGGCCTGCAGGCCAGCTGCAGGCTTCCCAGCTGGCCCCTGCCCAGCAGCGCCTGTCGCTGGAGGAACGTCCCCGGCAGGGTTTGCAGCACGAGCCCCCCCAGCACCGTCTGCCCTGCCTCTGTGGCCTGGCTGTGGCTGACCCGCCTGTTATTTCCATGTGAAGTCACTCTGTGGACAACGACAGTCTTTCCTCTGGGTTTTGCCTTCTGAGAGTCAGACATTAGTTTGCTGTGACCTTTTGCAAAATAGCGACTTGGGCGGGCAGCACAGCCCGGGTGCCTCAGCCCAGAAGGTGCTATGTGAGCCTCCGCTGGCAAGCGGGCCACATCTCACTCAGTCTCACCTGGCTGGACGTGATCTGTCCCAGGAGGTTGCTGTGTTCCTGGCAGTGGTTCCTGGCGCCTGTGGTCCAGAAAAAGGCCAATGTCTGGTTTATTTGCTTTGAGTCTGGAAGGGTTTGGCCGTGTCTCGGACTGGAGCCGGGGAAAAGGCTGCCTTGCGCCCAGGCCTCCTGCAGCGCTGCGCCGTTGGGCAAAACACGGTGCAAAGGAACTTCAGGAAGGCCCCCCCGTCAGGGCCCCTGACCCCTCTGGTCTGTGCCGCACGGGGTGACCTTTGGGCCACAAATGGGGGGCACTTGAAAAGCCTGATTTTGAGTGTGAATGTGTTCCTAGTGAGAGCCTTTCTCTCCCCCTCCCACATTCCATTTTAACCTGAGTTTTGTATATTTGCTTCAGAACTAAATTCAGAGGAAGCAGCCCTTATTATCATTTCCTGCTTTTAACAGGCTCATTTATGGTTGCTGATGAAGTTTCTGTACTGCAGGACTTAACCTGTCCGCCATGTTTGGGGAATCTGTTGAAGAGAACAGAATTCTCAAATAAGAGTCTTTAAAATTCTGTGTGGCTTTCACACATTCATTTACCAAAAAGGGTAATAATGACTACAGTGGAATCTCTCATTCAGATCAACTGCCAGGTTTTCAGGCAACATCTTGGTTTCTCATTCCTCCCGTAACAGGTCACTGGTTCTGGGGCCGGGCTGGGCCGCAGACAGCCCCCGGCTGCAGGAGACAAGCCCAGAGACCTGTGATGGCCGTCCTGGCCTGTAAGGGGGAAGGGCCCAGCTTGAGCGTGACACGGGGGGACACCAACGGGGAAGGACGCTCAGGCAGGGGAAATGGACATAGGTGGGGAGGACGCGAGAGGCCCCTGAAGGCAGGGCCTCCAGTCCTCACCAGATGGGGGGAGCGCGACGCAGGCGGACTAGCTGTGGTTCCTCCGAGGCTGCTGGGGCCTGTTACACTCAGGACATTTGTTGGTTCTGAGTATTTTGTAATAGAATTCATTTTTAGAATCAAAATTCTGATGTGGTTTGAGAACTGAAGGCCACCTTGTTAGATGACTCCATTGGAAAGTGGGCAGGACAGGCGGCAGAGCCCCCAGGCATGCTGGGGGCCGGGGGGCTGGGGCCCGAGGGGCCTTGAGGGGGAAGCAGGTGCGTCCAGCCTCGTGTCTGGTTGCTATCCCAACTGCGGGTTGTCACTGCTGCCTGGACGGACAGAGCCCAGCCGAGGTGGTGGCTTTGGCCCAGGGGGAACCAGGAGGCCCACGCCAGAGGGTTTCCCCCCAGCAGGCACATTTCCTAACTGTGCCTCACGGCGCCACCGTGTGGACGAGTGAACCTGGACAGCAGCCCCAGAGCTGGCCCCAGCGGGGCACCCCTGGTTGTGGGCCCTGTGTTTGTCCTTCTCTGGCTGCACGCGGTGGATCCTTTATAAAAGGGGTGGAGCAGTGTCACAACAGCAGAGAAGGGACAGTGTGGGGATCCCCGTCCCGGATCCTGCAACAGGTGGGTCCCGAAAACCTCTAACAGACACCCTCCCTTCTGGAACCTGAACTTAGGACTGCCCCTTCTCTCCACAGTGTTCCCAACTCCTGCCCGGCCAGTCCACGTGGGGCCGGCTCCTCTGGCTACCGCTTTGTCCAGAACGTGACCTCAGACCTGCAGCTGGCAGCAGAGTTCGCGGCGAAGGCCGCCTCGGAGCAGCAGGCCGACGCGTCCGGAGGGGACAGTCCCAAGGTCTGCGCCCTCACCTGTGCTTGGCCACATGGTGCCCGGGCTGGGTGGCAGCATGGAAATGAGCCACGCTTGGCGGGACCCTCTGGCCATCCCCCCCTCCCGATTGTGCATGGTGCCATTTCCTGGCACCGCATCTCGGCACCTCGGGCAATGCCACCTCCCACCCAGCCCCCATACTGGGTCCTCCTCATTCCATCTGCTGGTGACAGGGTCTCAGTGAGTCTTAAGTACAGTCTTCGGGAGGGATGACAAGTTTTTTCCTCACAGCTTAATATCTTTGTTCTTTCCCATCTAACTGTTTCTAAATCAATTTGTAGAGGGGGTGAGAAGTTTCAGGAATGAGTTCTGATGAAGAGCTAATTTCCCCGTGCACGAGGCAGAAAGAGACCCCTAGTTGAATGCAAACGCACTGGCGAGCCAGGTGGAGGTCATGGGACTGATCTCTCGTCCTGCTGGCAGGGTGTTCGCCCTTGGGGTGGGCCATGGGAGCGTCCCTCGAGCTGACGTGGCCCCGCTGCTCCCCTGCAGGACGAGTCGAAGCCGCCGTACTCCTACGCCCAGCTGATCGTGCAGGCCATCTCCTCCGCGCAGGACAGACAGCTCACGCTCAGCGGGATCTATGCCCACATCACCAAACATTACCCTTACTACCGCACGGCCGACAAAGGCTGGCAGGTGAGGCCTCGAGCCCCAGAACCCAGCTCTCGGCCACTCTCAGAACAAGAAAGTCCACAGGCGTATCCCTTTCTTTAAGACAAACAGAAAAGGGCACAGGGATGTTTGTAGCCATGACCTGTGGTGGATATAAAAGGATCCCCGGCTGAGGCTAAAACAGCCTGCCCTCCCTCTGAGCCCAGAAATGTGAAGACCAGTTGACACATCCCGCTACGTCTTTATGCTTCCCGTGCGGTCTAGTCCCGTGCTGACTTGGAAATACACTGTACACACTATTTACAGACAATCCACATGTGTAAACTCTGTGTCCATAAATACGGTTGTCTTTGTACAGGACTGGAAGACTTGTCCACCTTAGGCGTCACTAGCACGCTTTACACTCATTTATATTCTCCCCATAGTCACTATTTCCTGTAACAGATCATTGCTCAGTGACTTAGCACAGATTTTGAGCTCAGCGTTGTCCTGGACTGTGGTTTGTGTATCTCACCTTTTCCACAAAGAATGTCATAACACTGAATTTGGTGGGAAGAACTGCCACTGTGCCTCTGCCCTTCCCCAGGGAAGCCCAGTCCCCTGGCCCCCATGGGGAGCCTCTGGCATGGACACCAGGCTCCTGTCACCTGTGATTTCGCATCTGTTGGGTTCAGGTTTGGGGCAGGTTGGGGTTTGTTTTCCGATTGGCTAATAACTGGTGAATATCTGTCTCTGCTCTCCTGCAGAATTCTATCCGACACAACCTCTCTTTGAACCGTTACTTTATTAAAGTCCCTCGTTCCCAGGAGGAGCCTGGGAAGGGGTCTTTTTGGCGCATAGACCCTGCCTCAGAAGCCAAGCTCGTGGAGCAGGCATTCCGAAAACGGAGGCAGAGGGGCGTCTCCTGCTTCCGCACCCCCTTTGGGCCTCTGTCATCGAGGTAAGCCTCTGCTTTCCATGGTTGGAGGCCCAGCTCCCCCAGATGTCCATGTTCCCAGTAGTATTTTTGGCATTTAAAACCCTTGGCCTTTATTTGAGAGGTCAAGAGAGTATCTCGGGACCGGTGAACTGTGTAAAGGTGAAGGCGGTAAGTGGACGGCTGGCTGCCCCTCCGACGCAGCAGTTCTTAAACAGCTAGAGCACGTAGCGGTGGGCGTAGCATCTCGGGGAGCAGGAGCAGGGTGGGGTGCGGCCGGCAGAGATTCCTGGGGACCAGCCTTCCCGTTTGGAGGGCTTGGGGTGCCCTGTAGCCGCCTTGTTCCCGATGGGGCGCTGTGTCTTGGAAGCGACCGGCAAGCAGGACCTGGTGGTAGCCGAGCAGCTTGTCACTAATGGAGCTGCTGTTGGGATGCGGCCTCTCCCACCCCCAGCAGCCCTGCCTCCCCACCGGCCAAGGCCTGGAGTGAGCGGGGTCCACAGGGGCACAGGTTGCACGTGGACATGCCCAGCGGCCTTCCCAAGGCTGCCCGTCCAGGGAAAGGCCTGGGTGAAGAGACAGAGGATTTCCACTGGAAGGAAACATGGCACACGCCTTCCATTCGGAGGTGGTGTTTCCAATGTGGAAGACTGCGCGAGGCATCACTTCATTTCCAGGGCGAGTCTGCCCCGAGCCTTACTGTCTGATCAAAGTAGGAATTGGGTGGAGGTTACAGTCATATCCGTAAGATAGGAATTCAGAAGTGTTTTGACATCATTTGGGTTGTTTCAGCTGAACTCCGATTTTCAAAATACCCTGCTTAAATAGGAAGGCAGAGAGAAATTGTATTAAGCTGTCAGTTGGCCAGGGCTGCGGCCCCAAGGTGCCACTGACGTGGCTGCAAACAGCCGAGGCGCATTGTCCCTCAGCGGTGGCGCCAGAAGCCAGAGATCAAGGTGTGGGCAGGGCAGGTCCTTCCAACGCTGGGACGGGGAGCCAGCGTGCCCTGGGCCTCTCCCAGCCCCCAGCGGCGTGTCTGAGGCCTGTCGGAGCGTCGGCTGCCTCTGCCTCCATCTTCATGCAGCCATCTCCCTGGGCGTCTCGGTGTCCAAATTCCTCTTTTATGAGGATGCTGGTCGCTGGACTGGGACCCGCTGCAATGACCTCATCTACCTTGAGCAGCTCTATGAAGACCCTGCCCTCAAGGAAAGTCCCCTCCTGAGGCGCTGGAAGTTAGGACCCCAACATATCCCCTGGGGACACAGGTCAACCCATAGCAGTGACTGAGGCTGTTTGTCGCCTGGGGCTCAGCCGTCAGCCAGCTAGCAAGAGTCGGACTGGGGCATGATTCCCTGCACTGCTCAGGAAACCCTGTCTGAGGAGCATCTCTGAAGGTGTGAGGTGGCCATCCTCAAGGTCGCCCTGGCAAATGGGGACGCCAGCTGCCCAGAATTTGCATAGGGGAAGCCTCAGGCCAAGGCTTGGTGTCGGCTGTGTCTTAAGGAGAGGGAGGGGCCTGTGGCTTCCAGAGCCTCGGTTTCTTTGGAGGGAGGCAGCAGGTAGCCGACAGGACTGGTTTGGTAGAGGAAAGCCAGCTCAGGAGACCTGGGAGCTTGGACTCGTGCTGAGAATTAAGGCCACTGCAGTCTGCAGTGTGGGGAGAGACCGGTCACTGCCTGCTTGAACATCACGAGCAGAAAGGACTCCAGGGTGGAGGACAGACGCCCAAGCTGAGAGGTGACAGGAGCCGTAGGGCAGGCTGGGGGCAAGGCCGGGGAGAGCGTGCCAGGTCTCTGCCATGGAGACCGGGGACCCAGCCCGCAGCTCCCGTTCCGCGGAGGCGGCTGGTGCCCTGCCCCCGAGACTGCCCATGCTGGTCATAAACGCAAGACGAAGGCCGCTTTGGGCCACGCTGCAGCTGCGTCCAGCCACCCAGAATCCTGCCCCAGCTGCCCTGGGTGGACCCTGTGTTTCGGGGTTCGTGTGACCACCCCTGAGAAGAGAGCCGGGGCTGAGCTCCTGGGTCCACGCAGCCAAGGAGCCGGCTTCTGGGGACCGTCACCCACGAGCTGAATGGCGTGTTCCCTCCACGTGGGCTCTCCCAGGGGAAGCTGGCTCCCACCACGCCAAAGCTTATGCTGGTAGCACGGAGGACGGACCCTTTTGGGAAGAAAAGGGCCCAGATCAGGGTTTTTGCTGGGAAGCCACAAAGAAGGCGCCGCCTCCCGGTTACCGGGGCTTCAGATGCCGCACTGGTGGCATGTTTGTCGGGCGGCAGCTTGTCACTGTGGGGATGTTAATGCTGAAAGTACCTCCTGGGAACAGAGGGAGGCATCAGGCAAGGGGGCAAAGGCCTCACGGGCTGTGGGTGCTGGGCGGCCACTGATCTGCCGAATGCCCTTTCTCCTCCCGGGTCTCCTCACCGCCACGGCCTCTCTCCCGCTGGCAGGAGCGCTCCAGCCTCGCCCACTCACCCTGGGCTGATGTCCCCTCGTTCTACCGGCCTGCAGACTCCAGAGTGCCTGTCGCGGGAGGGCTCGCCCGTTCCACACGACCCGGACTTCGGGTCAAAGTTAGCTTCTGTCCCAGAGTATCGGTATTCCCAGAGCGCACCCGGTAAGAGTGGCCTTTCACCTGGTGGGGGGGACTCTGTCGGGCCCTGGAAGGGCACGTCCAGAGCCACTGCCGAGCCCGCGCCCTCAGGGTCCTGCTCCCTCTCTGTGCAGGCTCTCCTGTCAGTGCCCAGCCCGTGATCATGGCCATGCCTCCCCGACCTCCCAGCTTAGTGGCCAAACCCGTGGCCTACATGCCAGCCTCCATAGTGACGGCCCAGCAGCCCCCCGGCCACGCGATCCACGTCGTGCAGCAGGCCCCCCCTGTCACCATGCTCAGGGTGGTCACCACCTCTGCCAGTTCTGCCAACGGATACATCCTCACCAGCCAGGCCTCGGCAGGGGGCGCGCACGAAGCGGCAGGCACAGCCGTGTTGGACCTGGGCAGCGAGGCCAGAGGTAATGCAGCTGTGCGGTTGCGTGGCCAGGGCTGGTAGGGAGTCATCCAGGAGGCGGGGTCCTCGGCCTCTGGGAGCTCAGAGCCCGCACCCCGGGGCACAGCCGCCTTGGGGGCCGATGGCTCCGGACTGCCGCCCCCCCTTCCCTGCCACTTGTGAGTCCCTTTGAATCAGCCTCGCCATCCTCATAAATGCTTTTCCCCTTGCGGACTATCGCCTCCAGTCCCAGAGCCCCGGACGTGACACTGAACCAGGTCATGGGACCTGCCTAAAATGGGAATCCAGAGGGCGATTTCTCTAGAGCCCCCGGTGCAGAGTCCTTAGAAGTCACTTTAAGCAAAAAATAGTTAAAATTCTTAAATCTGGGTCCCGGGGAGTGAGTGGGGTCAGTATTGACAACACAGCCTATAGGCCCTCGGGTCTGCACGGATGCTCTGGATTAAGCATCTCCTGGCCTTAAGGACGACTGTTGGCTAAATCTCAGCAGCGATTTCTTCCCTTACTAGTGTCATGATGACACGTGCATTTTGGTGAAAGAGGACTAAGTTATGGCTCCAAATGCAAGTCATTTCATTCTAAATAAGACATTTTCTTCCTCAGAAAAATTTGGGTTAAAGTTCAAGGTATTTTAAGTTTTTTTCTAAAACCCTGTTCATTTTATTTCAAAAATGTATTTCGCCAGTGGGATTTTTCTTTTGAGAACCAACATTTTTTCCCAGTGTAAATGCTAAAAAAACGGCAATTCGCTCCGCCTCCATTAACAGACTTCCTGCTGAGAGATGAATGAAAACGAGCTGCTGCGGCCACGGTAGGCGGAGTCGGGGTCTCATACACTTTATCCCTGTAGGCTTGGAAGAGAAACCCACCATTGCATTTGCCACCATCCCCACTGCCAGCCGGGTCATCCAGACAGTGGCCAGCCAGATGGCCCCTGGGGTCCCCGGACACACGGTCACCATCCTGCAGCCAGCCACACCGGTGACCATCGGGCAGCACCATCTCCCAGTCCGGGCCGTCACTCAGAACGGAAAGCATGCCGTCCCCACGAACAGAGTAGCCGGCAGCACTTACGGTGAGGCCCTGCCCGACCCTGGCGCCCTCAGCGTGAGCCCTGCCACTCAGCCCCCAGGCAGCCCAGCAAGAGTGTTCCTCGAATAATCCAGTCATCTAGTCGGCTCGCCCAAGTGCTGGAGCCCCTGCTCTGCCCAGGCGGTGTGGTGGTGCCCAGGAGAACCCTGGGGGGAGAGGCACAGGCCCCACCACCCAGAACTGCCCTCTGCTGGGGTGAGACGGGCTCAAGGAGGGCAGGGAAGTAGCAGCGGGTAGCGTGCCAGCCCCAAGACAGCAGGGTGGGGCTGAGGGTGAGGAGGGGTACGGTTTGCAGAAGGGGCTCAGGGTAGGTGGCATTGGTCAAGGACCTGCAGCAGGTGAGGGCAGTAGCCATCAGGGGTCTGCGAGGATCCACATGCAGAAGCAACAGTGAGGGGAGGCCGGGGGCATGGCATCCCTGGGCAGGGAGCAGGCCAGGTCAGGCAGGGGTTGGCGTGAGGGAGTCACAGCCCCGGAAGGAAAGGCCGAGGGGCTGGGTGTGAGTGATCGACTCAGCCCCACGCAGAGCCATCGGCCGGATGCATAGCAGACGCTGCTGGTCCTGAGCAGTGTCCCAACATGAATCTTTTTTCCGTCCACTCCTAGCCCTCACCAGCCCCCTGCAGCTCCTTGCAGCCCAGGCTAGTTCGTCCACGCCTGTGGTGGTCACCCGGGTGTGCGAGGTGGGCCCCGAGGAGCCAGCACCAGCGGCCGTCGTCACCACCACCCCAACCACAGCTGCCATCTCTGCCCCTGCCACTGGGGAGCCCGAGGTCAAAAGGTCCCGTGTGGAGGAGCCTGGTGGGACCACGGCCACGCAGGCCGGGGTGATCACGGCCACGGGCCTGCAGGGGCCTGGGACTGGGGAGTGAGGCTGCCGCGTGCAGGCCGAGTGGGACGCGCACCCATAGGCGTTTTGGAGCTGATGGGGCGGCTACCCTCGTGACCACCCGGGCCACGACATGAAGGCTCCTTGCTGCCCAAGCTTGGTGCCAAACGGACAGGACGGCCTCATCTGCCTGCACCTGGACACACTCGTCCTGTCATTTTCTCTCCTGCCTCTGCTGTGGTTAAAACAAAACACATAAACACGTTCAGACAGCTGATTGTATGATTCTGGGAATTCTTTGTTCTTACCTCCTCCTCCCTCAGCACCGTCTCCTCCCAGGCCTCTGCCACGGTGTGGGGCAAAGGCCGTGGCTCCACGGCTCCGCGCGTGTCCCAGGCAGACCTGGCCACCGGCAGAAGCCCAGCTTCCGGAGCAGCCCTCATCCCCGGGAGGACCGGACACGGAGCAGCATGGCGACCCCGAGGCCTTCCAAGGGAAAGGAACGGCAGGGTCACTTCCACTTTGGAAGAGATGGGGCCCGGGCAGGAGAAGGGCCAGAGCTGCCCTGTTTCAGGCTGCTCGATGGCGTCTTCTCCCTCGGATGGCAACATCAAAAGCATCAGCATTCGTTGGAGGGCAGGGTTCTGGTGTGGCTTTGGACTCCAGGCATTTCTTACTCTGTTGAAAATGTGGAATTCATGCTTAATCATAAAGCCGAGGCAGACACTGAAGGGATCAGCTATTTTTGATGTTTTCATCTGCAGATGGTTTAGTAACTATGGGTTTGTGTTTCTCACTCTCATGAATCCCCTCGAAGAGTCAGTCTGCCGCTCTCTGTTAACTTCAAGAAAGATCGGTGGCCTCCTGGATTGGTATTCGAGGCAGCAAACCGTTTGGACGAAAGATGAGCCGAGAGCGCGCGGGCCGCCTTACCGGCGTGCAGCCCTGCCCGCACCCGGATGGCGGTGGGGCCTTAACACCGCGGCAGCTGGTGCCCAAGGCAGGAGCGGGCCGCCCACTAGCAGGAAGATGGCCACAGACATGGTGCTCTAAAAAGAGGGCCCCGTGCTCTCTGTGGTCCCGTGTCCCGTGCCAGCGGCCGCCACGGGACACTCAGGCTGGGCGGAAGCCTCTCGCACTGCCTGCCTCACCAAGGGGCAGTCGTCTTTACCTCCCCAAAACTCGCCTGCTGTTTCAGTCACAACTGCCCCTTGTGCTCATAGCACCGAGGCCCTGGGGTCAGTGAGCCGCAGCTGGGGGTGGGCTTTGCGGCCCGTGAGAGCCCAGCAGCGCCCTCCGGTGAGCCTGCGCCGCATGGCACTGTCCCCACTGTGGACAGGGAGCCGGTGCCATCTGGTCTGTGGCCCAGTTGGGGTCCAGTTGGCCATCCTTCAGCTTCTGTTGGAGAACATTCTCAGGAAACATTAAGTCCGTCCCTGTGAAAGGCGGCTTTGACCGTGGTCACACCGGCACTCATCCTCCTGGACAGACACAACCGGAAACAGGAACAAACCGTAGACTCTGGAACACAGATGGGGCTCGTCTCAGAAACAGCCTGTTCTCAGCGTGAGCCTCTCCCTTCCCAGCAAAGCTGCCGGCCCTTCCCTGACCTGACAGCCGCTCTGCTGGGAGAGCCACAGACTTCAGGACGCCCCCGGAGGAAGAGCAGGTCGCAGGGCCCGGGACCCGGCTGGACAGGTGCTGGCTCAGAACAGAGGGGAAGCCGGGGAACTCGGTTCGGGTCAGCACAGGCCAGGCTGGCGCGTGTCCAGGTGTGACCCGGCTCCGGCCAGAGCTCCCTTTCCCTTTGTAGCTGCTGCTGGGCAGGGGAACAGGCCAGTCACCCTCCTGGATGGGGGCCTGTTCTGCAGGCCTCCTCAAGCCCCAGACTTCAGGTGGGAAGGGAGCTCTGTTGTGAAGGCCGCAGCTGTCGCCTTGGTGAAGTTGCAGAGAAATGAGGACAGGACAGAAGCGGCCGGGTGTGCTGTCCTCACGCCTTACCGGCCACTGGTCATGAGAAACCCCACCCTGTTCCACAGGGACGTTTCTGGTATCTTACAGACTTTTTCTTTGGAAGTGTCTGGTGTGTGCATAGTAGGCATGAGACCATGAGCTGGGGCGTGCGCCTCCTTGCCAAGGGCCCCATCTGCGCAGGCCTGGAACCAGGGCTTCCGGAGCCACCTGTTGCTTCTGCCCCTCCCCTCACTGGCTTGTTCCGGGGACCCTTGCTCTGGACCCTTGTGACGCACCCAGACTTGCCCCCGTCTGCCTAGAGCACACTGCCTGGCCCCGGAGTCCAGCCATGTGTGTGATGACAGCGGTCAGGGAGGAGGAGGGGCGCTGGGAGACAGAGCAGACTGAGGTCAGTGGGGGCCCTGCTGCCACGTGGACAGCTTGTGCCTGCTCAGCTCCTGCTGGGTCAGCTCAGGCCCGGCCTGGGAGCTGCCCCCCTGGGCTACAGACAGCTTCGGGTGGGCTGTCTGAGCCGATGGCATGCCTGGCTCGCACCAGCATGGGTCCTGGGAATGGTCAGCACCCCACTTCACAGCCAGAAGGGCCACCCAGTATCCCCAGAGCTGAAAAGTGATGATGTCCCCCAGGCTCGTTCCCCAGCCAGAGACAAGTGCGCCGGGCTGGAAGGGACCAGGGCCCATGGTCCTCAGCGTCTGGGCAGCCTGCGATTCACCATGAGAGTAGATCATAGAGGGTGGGTCACCCCAGCTGACTTCGGGGAAGCTAAAGCCGATTCTAGCAGGATGCTGGTGTCACTGTAGCCTCGGGGTCCGAGAACCTTCCCTCTGGTCACCCAGGGGCTCAGGTCTGCATGAAGAGATGAGCCAGGCCAGGCCAGGGGTGTGCAGGCTGGGGGGGGCTCGCCCTCTGCTGTGCCCTGTCACTGGGCACTCGGCCCTGTTGTTACAGCTACTCTGTCCGCGTCCGGGACCTGACACCCGCTTCTCTAGAGTCATCGCACTTGCCAGCGCCAAAGGCAGAGACACAGACGCTCTGCATAGGAAGGAAAGCACAGAAATAACAGGTTTTAAATAGCTGAGCATTTCCCACCAAGCAGTCAAGTATGACGTGGAAGTGAGGAGGGCTGTTCCAGAGAGCTCACAGTGGCGGGGGCTGTACGTTGTCCCGTGCCAACACCAGAGTCCCCCAGTGTCCCGGGGCAGCAAGCACAGCAGCACAGGATGCAGGAGGCCGGGGGGCGCGGCTCCTGGTGCCCAGGCGGATGGTAGCGTCCGCCGGGAGCCATCTGCCCCTTTCTCCCCCAGCTGAGGCTTCCCCAGGAGAGACGGGCCTCTCTAGTGCGTGCCTTGGAGGGACTTCAGTAGATGGTCCCTTTTCCCCTTCGTTAAGTCCTTAAAGATTACACAGCCTGAATCCCCCCATGAGGTTAGGTACGTGCCAGGATGGCCTGTCCTGGAGGCAGCGCAGGGCGCTCTCGCCCGGCTTCAGCAGCGGTCCTGCGCTCCGGGGGGGCAGAATCCCATCTTGGGGTCCACGAGGCCAGCGCCAGGAGCAGCAGGGTCCGCGGGTTGCGTGTGTGCCCACAGCCACGGCCCATCAGCATCCCTCTCAGTCTTTGTTCATATTTGGGGTTTGTTGTTTATTTATGTGGGGTTTTCTCTCTGTTTAAGAGCCAGAGCACATGGAAGAGGCGAGAACGGGCTTGTGAGTTGTTGCCTGGTTTCCGAGCGAGGGACGGTGTTCCTGGCGCTTCCCAGGCGAAGGGCAGGGGCCTCACCGGCCCTCAGGCTGCCCCGCCCCAGGATTCAGACCGGGCTGCATCTCAGCCCCTTTGTCCCTTGTCTGCTCCTGTGGTTCCGGTGAAACATCCGTGTCAGGCCAAGGGCATCATTCAGCTAAGGCCCATTTCCTCCAGAGAGGACCTCCCTGGGACCCTCAGGTGAGCCACCCGTCTCCGGAGAGCCACGGGCGCCGTCTCTGTGCACAGAAAGCGCTTCTTCAGCAATTTGGAGTCCAGAAGAGGGGGAGGCTCTCCTTGGCTGTGGGGTCCGTTCCTTACTTTACACGGACAGAAGACAGACCTCCTTTGAGACAACAGAACTTAGTGGAATGTGAGGAAATGTTCAAGAAATGACTTTTCCCAGCACTTTTAGGGTGTAGAAATAAGTGCAGCTGGTGCTGGTGAATGACCCATGTCCCTTCAACAGCCTCAAATTCCGCTTTGCCTTTGAGTGGCCTTGTCGGGGATGAGGGACCGTCTGCGCGTGGGGGTCACACCCCTGCACCTCTGAGGGGCACTGCTGCCCTGATAAAGGGCTTCAGGGCAGGCCTCGCACTTCTGTGCCGGATAACACTGAGCACTCGTTCCAGAGTCAGTCCCCCCCCAAAATGACTGCAGACCCTGCCACGTGACAGGCGCCAGCGTTGCTGAACAGAGGCCTGGCCCTGCAGTGGGTCAGGGCGAGGGCATCCGCTGGGACCCTGACCCGCTCTCCCATGCCTGGTGGCAGCTAGAGTATGTCTCCCACAGCCTCTCACAAGCCACCTGTATACCTCTGTCTAGAAGCAATATTATTTAATAAGAATAAATTATTCAAACATGCTGCTATGAAGACAGGCTGACCTTCCTGCAGGCTGCCCCTGACGGTGATGGTGGCTGTTTGGGGCCAGGGCAGAATGTGGCTGCAAAGAGTGGTCTCTTGCCCAGTCTCTGTCCATTGTTTCCAAACTGTTCTCCTGTGTTTTGTAAGTTCCTTTCCCGAGGCCTTGTTTTCCACCTTAGGTTTTAAATGCTCAGGACACGGTTCTCTCCATCCCATACTTAGTGTTCTTGCCAGTTTTTGATGCAGGACGCCCACCCACTGCTCGACTTTCCCTTGAATACCAGTGAAGCTGCTACCTTTCATGTCCCAGGCGGTGCTTGCAAGATGTCGCCTTTGACGATGACGCCCTGCAGGTGGCGCGCTGGGCCCCGTACCGCGGGTGCCGCTCCCTCAGGCCTGCGGTTCGAGGTCAGCCCCGGCCCCGCAGGAGAAGTCTCCTTGCTTGGAACTGCTGCTTCCTCTGTCCTCCCTGTTGCCTGACCCCAGAAGTCACAGCAGCTTGAAGAGAGGGATTTGGTGGTACAACCACGAGCATTTCCTCTGAACTGAAATCAAAGGCCCATTTTACTGATTATGTCCGGGGAGAATTGTTTTATGTCAGAAAGAAAGAAAGGTCACTTGCAGAGTTGACTTCTCCCCTGCAGGCATTGGCAGGCCTGTTTGGGGGTCGTCTCTGCTGAAGAGTCCTTCCGGCCCAGTCTAGCTCCAGGCTCAGTCCACAGCTCAGCTCTGCTGCTGGAAGGACGTTCCTGGTCCGCACAAAGGGTCCAGGGTCGCCCGGCCGCTACCCCAAGAGCCACCTGCTGTGAGGCTGCACTGACCTCCCGCGGGGTGTTAAAAAGCTTCTTGGGGGCACAAGGCGCCTAAGCAGAGGTGAGCGGTTAGAACGATGCATTTCTCTAAGTTTGATGAGCATTGCTATGTCTCCATCACATTGACAGGGTGTCCGTACCAGCTGCTTATGGGGGCCCCACTCCTATTTGGAAAATACCCCCCACCTCTGCCTGAGATGTCCTGGTCCCAGGAATGTTCAGCCCCAGCTGGTTGGCGACAGGATGTCCTCCTGCAGGTCAGCCGTTATCAGGCAAGGACCCCCACCAGGGACAGCGCGTGCACCGTGTTTTCACGCAGGCCTGTGACGAGATCGGTGAGCGTGCACGTCCTTAGTCTCTCGGGCTTATCCCAGCAGCTGGTTCTGGCTGTCGGCCCTTCAGAGGAGCTAAGGAGAAGCCACTGCTTCTGGACTTCTCTCCAGGGAGAAACCTCACTCAGAGGATTCCATTTATGCTTTGCACTTGCTTGTCATTCTGTAGCGATTAGGAAAAATGTCATGAAAAGAAAAATTCTGGGGCCAGTGAAAGGCAGCCAACACGCCTCTCTACTTCGGCTGACCAGCCGGTGCTGGCCGCACAGCCCCTCGGATCCCAGCCGGAGAGCTCGGGCGCCTCCCGGGGCTGGCCACTCATCACTTCCTGGGGTGACCAAAGGCGTCTCCCAAGTCCCTCTGTCCTTTTTTGCCCCAACCCAGTTATTTTAATAGAGTCAAAATAGAACTGGAAGAATTCTGGTTTATTCTTCTTTATTCAGGTGTCTCTTCCGGAATAGGTTGCTCATTTGATTCATCCAGATTTATGAGTGGGTTTCTCCGGGTCAGAAACAGTAAACAGTGCAGGGGAGGCCAGGCCGAGAGGGATGGAGCCCTTTACACCTGCAACATGCCCTGGGTTAATGTTTCAGTGGTCGGCGTACTAAACAGATTCTGTGCCCCTTACGCGAACATTTTCCTTACCTGCCTAGGAGGACTTGCTCTTTCTGAGTTGTTTCTGATATTTTCCTGCGTGAAGTTAGCTGGCCTAAGGCACATTAAACTCTGCTGTGGCCTCCAAAGCTCTTACTTGGCCCCTAAATTTCTGGGCTAACTGGTGGAGAAATTTTTTTTTTTTTTTCAGTAATAGAAATGGGATTTAAAAATCCAGCATTTTAAGTCTGGCCCTTTCCTCCCTCCTTCCCAACTTCCTTTCCGGAAAGGCTTTCTGGATACACCCCATACCTTAACTTACATGGCGTGGTTTCTATTTTGGGGTGGGGGTTGGGGTGGAAAGAGACAAGTGTGTCCCAGATTCTCACTTAAATTAGGCCGAGTTCAGACTCGCGAGCCACGCAAATCCTGCAAATTCCAAAATGCCCAGCAACTCTGTGCGTGTGAGGGAGAATTCCATCCCATACTGAGGTGTTTCTTTCTTATCTGATTGAGAATTCTGTAAAGATAATCTGGCTGGGGGGGTTGTTAGGGGGGTGTGTGTTTATGTGTGTATGAATGTGTTTTTTTTTACAGTTGCTGTCTAAAGTATTTTTCACAGTATGTTTAATAATCAGTGCTTTAAAAAGCAGTGGTATCCTATCTGGAAATCTGGGTTCCCAAGCAAGTACTGGATGTGAACTCAGGTCACGTCATACTGCATTGTCCCACCACCTGCAAGTAACCGTGGCCCGTGGAGACCTAGCAAGGAGGGCAGACACCCCGCCCGGTGGCAGGGGGCTGGCTCCATTGTCAGACAGCTGGGCCAGCCTGCATTTTCATTTCAAATGGGATACAGTATTTTTTTAATAAGGAGCCATACTTTTTTTTTAAAAGTTTGAGATCTGAATGTGATTTCTAATTGTATCAGACATTAATGTTTTAAAGCTATAACAAAGTTTAAGATTTCTACTTTTCGTTTTTCTTTTTTTTTTTTAACTGTTCTTTTATCTATTAAATTGTTGTTATGTGGATGGGGAAGTTTTGTTTCTCCTCTTAGCATTTGTTTCTATAACCAGAAATAAAATTATATATTAAAGAAATGACACCAGGGCTCTGTGTGGTCCTTGTGAGTGGCTGCAAGGGACAGACACACAGTCTGGACATGCAGCAGCCCTACTCCCTGGAGGGGGCGCCTGACCCCAAAGGGCTGTTCCTGAGGGAGTTGTGCTTTTCCCCCTCCTCTGCCGCCACTCACTCCTGGGAGGGAGCAGCGCGACAAAGGACAGGATCACGGAGGTGCCTTGGTTTCTGGGACTCACCCATCCTGAGTGCCCTGAATATTTGCAGCTTCAGAGACCTGAAGACAGTTCACATGTACCCCTGGACAAGGAGGAAACCATTGGAGCGTCCCCTGATCCTGGGCACCGCAGCTCGGCAAGGGTATGCCCACAGGGGCCACAACCATCTCTGTGGGTCCCTGACACCCACCAGAAATGGCCCCTGGCAGATGCGGGTCCTACCTGCCCGCACTTAGCTACGTACATGCTCTCTCTTAGGCCCTGCTTATTCTAGCTACTGAGCTGGAGGAAAGGCGGTTGGTGTGGATACCAGCATCAGACAGACTTGGGTTCAAAAGTCAGCTGGGGCCTTGAACCCGACAAAGCTCTATTTTATCTGCAGCACGAGTATGCTGCCTTGAGGCACGTCCAGCAGGCAGGGGGCGCCGTGCACGTCAGCGGAGGTGCAGTTGGGTGCCTCCCTCAGTGCGCCTGGAGTTTAACAGTCTCCTAAGACGACACCGGGCATTTCTGCGGTAGACCACCCATGACTTGGGGTTTAATAAAAATGTGTTTGTCACAAACACGTCTCTTGTGAAGGTTCTCTAGTGTTTATGCCTGTGACTGATTCAGCTAAATACATACGTTACTGTCTTTAAAATTTTACACTTGTCACTGAAGGGAACACTCCACTTTCCTTCAGGTTACTCATTTCCGTTGTTCAGTCTGACTACAGCCTTGACACAGTATCAACAGATTCATTGCATTTTAAGATTTTAACCAAAAAGAGAGTGAGATTAGTTTCAGGAGCTGCATTAGCTAAATAGCCTCTATTAAAATTTTTGTTTTTAAAACAACCATTTCTCATTTGGAATACCTTAAAATAATATTTTACACAAATGTCAATTTTGTACGAAACAGTTAAATACTGCCCTTGGTAATATATCACTTGGGGGTGGGTGGAGAGAAAGAGGGAACCGTTCCCACGGAGAGAGAACACGGTTGAAGTCCTCAGTGAAAGTTCAGCTGCCCTCTGGGTACGCACCAAAGAGCAGGGAGCATACACCCCACCAAGACGGACTGCTTCACACCTACTATTACGCCCAAACTCGGAAACGGGCCACGCGTTCATCAATAGTAGACCGGATAAATCATGATACATTCACAGTCATACATAGAACATACACGGCAATAAAAAAACAGCAGAGACCCACAGACCTCACATTGGGGGAAGCGCCATCAGAGAAGGCTGAACACTGTAGACTTCCATTTTACAAATGCGTGGTGATAATGGGAGGCTAAGTGGTTACCTCTGGGGCGGAGGGGAGTGAGTGTTGCCTGGGAAGGTGCACAGGGAGTACTGGGGCCTGTAGGGCTGGAAACGCCCTCTCCTGATCGGGGGCAGGGGCTCGGGGGCTGCAGAGGTTTCGGCAGTGGTGTGCTGGAGCCAGCTGACCCTTTATTAAAATTTTAGTTGTATAAACTTAGGTAAGCCACATTAAAAACAGGTAATACTCTTTATGATTTATCACTTATTATTTTACTATTATCTCTGATCTCAAGTTACCCACACCCATTGCATCTGCCCGGTGGACAGTCTTGGTGGGCTACTGTGCAGTGACCTTGGGTCGGTATCCTGAAACCCCCTGGTGGGAGTGTTCACACCACAGAAACAGTCAAACGCTTCAGGTCCCCCCTCCCCCTTCCCACAGAGACAGTTAACCATTTACCGGCATATCACTGATTTATAGAAACGTGAAAACCTCAAGTTCATTTGAGATTTGTGCACCTTATGTTTTACTTTAACATTCTTTAACGATGAAGTTAATATTTGCACTCCTTTGCAGGTCTCAAATGTTGTAGGTACAAATACGTAGGAATTTGATGCGTAAACCGAAGCTCAAGAAAAAGCGGAAAATCCCACCCCATCCACATGTCTAAAGTTCAGAGCCAACTTCCGGTGCTCTGGCTTGCGGGGGGCGGCGCCCTGCCAGCCCCCGCCCCTCCTCTGGCTGGCGGGCTCCTTGCAGGTGCGAGAGGGCGAGAACGGAGGAGGGGGCTCCCGGGCCCGCAACTTTATTCGGCAAACGCCCTGCGTCCTCGCAGGCTTGAGCTCCAGTTCCGCGGGGCCTCCGCCAGGCTGCCCCCGTCCCTGTGCCCCCGTGTTAAGAGTAGTTGCTGCTCCGCGCCCCCTTCCGGTTTTTCACCTACTTGGCAATTCTGTATACAGTCAATAATATACCTGGGGTGCCTCCATGTGGATAAAAATGAAAGTTCCTGTGACGTGGAGTCTCACCTGGCCCTGGTTGGCTAGCTCACTACACATGTGTGGGCAATACGTTGCTATTGACTCTATATAAAGAGCCCCGCCCAGTGCTCTGGGCGACGCGGTGGCACCGCTGCAAGGCTGCAGGAGGGCAGAGCAGAGGACAGAGGCCCAGAGGACGGCTGTGCCTGCAGAGACCGGCTTGCTGCATGCAGAGTCGCTCTGAGTGAACGGGATTTTAATGATAGACCTGCCGCCTGGAAATAAAGTTGGGTATAACCCTTCCACCCCAAGAACGTTCTACTGTCATTTCTTTGGTCACACTGAATCCATAGTGAACTTGCCCAGGGCTGAAACCTGTTGGCAAGACACCCCATCTCCGGGCTTGGCACCAGTCGTCCTCAACATAGGCCACGCAGGGCCCGGGATTCCCGCAGGTGATTCCTAAGCCTGTCCTCCCTCCGCCCCGGCCTCTCCCCTCTGGGCATCTTCTCACTGCTTCTCCCTTCTAGGCCCCCTATCCAAGCAGCGCCCAACATCCTGCTCTGTCTCATCTTCTCTCCACAGCATTCGTCACTGCTAGGCTCCTGTACGTTGGTGTATTTGATAGCGGTCATCTTTGTTGGCTGTAAATACCATCGGGGCAGGGACTTGGCCAGTCCGGTTCACTAGTCCCCAGAACCTGAAACACTACCAGTGCTTGCTCGCTGAAGGACTCCGCAAACCCTGGTCCTGTCCTGCCCCCATGCCAAGTGAAGGGCACCACCTGGTAAGCCAGAAACCTGACGTTGCCCTTGGTTTTCCTCGGTTCCTCCTCCCGCCCCCAAAGCCACCAATCACCAGGTGCTTCAAATCCTACCCCTAAATGATTGCTCACCACCTGCTTCTCCATCCTCATGGCCTCCACCTGGCCGAGGTAACAACCTTCCCCAACCACACCTATTCCCCCCATTCCACTCTCTATCTTGCTTCCAAACATAGGCGCATTTCTGCCACAGGAGGCAGGGCTCCACGTTGCCTGCAGTACCAGCCCCCAGGGCCAGCCCTCCCAGCGTTTGGTCTGACACCCTCTCCCCGTAGGCGCCAGTCCCTCCCGAAATCTTCCTCCAGTACCACTTTCCCAGCATTTATCGCCCTGGATGTCACCGCCTGTGTCCCCCACGCAGTTTGCCAGTGGAAACACTCTGGCCAACAAATCTTTTAGAATTACTAAAACTGGACTTGCTGCCTCTTCTGAGAGGCGCCGGTAGCCTGCGTGTGGCTACAGTGGGGATGGAATAAGCAGCAGGGCAGCCTCTGGTAGGTGCTAAATACACGGGACGCGCATCCAGCCCACAAGCCGCAGTCTGTGTAACGTCGTCGCCCTGCGCACAGGACCCGCACACCGCGGAGCTGCGGGCGGTGATGAGACGACCCAGAACTGGGGCAGAGGCGCGGAGGCCGCAGGCAGGGTCGGCGCCGGCCGCCCACCGGGCGCTGTCCCAGGCCCCGGGCTCCAGAGCCTCGAGGTGCAGGCGTGCCGCAGCCCCGGAAGGTGAGGGAAGCCGACTCGGATCCGCTGTCGGAGCGCCGACGGCCCCGCCCAGCGCCGGACGCTCCGCCAAAGCCCATTGGCCGGCGGGCCCCCGCGTGGTGCGGCACGTGACGCGACCCGGAAGCTGGCGGGGCTGCGGGCTGTGCTCCCGGAGGCTGGGGCTGCGGGAGCGCGCGGGCGGCGTTCCCCGCGGCGGCGCGATGTTCTCGGCGGGGGCGGAGAGTCTGCTCCACCAGGCCAGGTGCCCCGGCCGTTCCTTTCGGGCTGCGCCTGGCGGCGGTCTCAGAGCGGGGGACGGGGAACCGGGGCCGCGCCGGCCCGGCACCCGGCGCGGAGGTCCGGGAGGGGCGAGCGGGCCCCGGGCAGGTGGCGCCGGGGGGAAGGGGGCGGGGGTGAGCGGAAACGAAGCCGGCGGGGAGCGCCGGTTGCCGGCCCGCGGCTCGGCGCTGAGAACCCCACGTCCGGCAGGGGCTGCCGGCTGCTTCAGGGTCAGGAGCACAAGGCCACGCAGTGCTGGAGAGCCTGTGGGGACTGAGCCCTGGCGAGCCCTGTGTGCCAAGCTCAGGAATTCGGGATCAGCTGAGGGCCTGAGGAGGCAGGGGAGGATTTTGTGATTTAGGGAGACCGCTCTCACGCGGGTGCATTGGATGGGTTGAGAATTACCCGCCGTCTTCCAGCGAGAGCTGGCCCTGGACTCCCACTAACTAGTCGGCAGCCCCTTCCTCACCAGCTAACCAGGCATGGGAGAAAGCAGAATGGAGGCTTGGACCAAAACGCTGTGGTCCATCAGTGTAAGACTTGATGCTGCTTGTTTAAAAGAAAAACGTGCCGGCTGAACTACAAGCCCACGCTAAACTTAAAAACAAAACTGGATTCGGAGGTGGACCAGTTGGTGGGAAAGATTAGGATGGTTGCAGCTGCTGTGATTATAGTAAAGCAAGAACTTGAATGCAGATTAGGTTCTAAAGGCAGTGAAGACGGCAGAAGTGTATGGTCAGAATAACTTGAAAATCTGTTAGGAAAGTGCCTCGTGGATTTGCAGCACCGTCTCCCAATACATTCAGCAGTCTGTCTTTCCTTCAAGA
>JAVSCE010014439.1:0-10387 GCA_032199065.1 Smutsia gigantea | reverse complement strand
AATAGCCCCAAACTAGAAGCAACTAAGGTGCCCTTCATTGGGTGAATTGATAATCTGTGGTGCATTCATACAATGAAATATTCAGTGCTAAAAACAAATAATCTTATCAAGCCACAAAAAGTCATAGATGAATATTAAATGTATATTGCTAGGGGAAAGGAGCCAGTCTAAAAAGGCTACATACTGTGACTCCGACTATATGACATTCTGGGAAAGGCTTAACTAGTATACAGACATATTTCCTTGCACTGTTATCTCAGGTGGCCTAGAAACAATGACACCATAGCCACAATGAGCATATCTTGTGCCCTGATCTTGGTTTATAATGCCACTGTCCATTAAAAGGGCCCCTTGGAGAAATCGCTGCTTCTGGGACTGAAGCAGGTAATACACATGATCAATCAGTTCATCTTGTGTATGTCTTGTGCCAGAAAGTACGTGATTTTAAAAACCCCACAGTGTTGCGGTGTTTTTCAAGGGACACAAGAAAAAATTGAAAAAACTCTGAATGGCCAAATCTGGAATATTTGACCAGCAAAGTAAATGATATTGGATTGTAACCTAACAGATACAATAAATATTCATGACTCCATACTAGTATAAATGGTTGAATGAATAAATACGTGGAGTGAATAGACAAATCTCCCAAGCAGAATAATTCCAATAAATTTATGTAGATCCTCTGCCCTCAAGGAAGTGGGGCATAACCCCCCCGCCCCACCGACTCTATAAGTGTGGGCTGTGCATAGTGACTTCCTGCCAAAGTGGTTAAGGAAAACAAAAGAGTAACTTTATCTTGGAGAATCCTGACAAACGCTACTCAGGTGATCAGAGTCAACATTCACAGCAATAAGTACTACAGGCATGATGTGATGAGAATGGCCCTTTACTTCTCTGATCTTCCAAAGACGCATTAGCCCAGCACAACCATGAGGAAAATAGACAAATTTCAATAGAGGGTCATTTTACAAAATAAATAAGAACTACTCTTAGAAATTTTCAAGGTCATTGAAAACAAGGAAGGTCTGGGAAACTGTCAAAGCAAGAGGAGCCTAAAGAGACATCATATCTAAATATAATGGGGTATCCCAGAGGAGATTCTGGAACAGAAAAAAAGTAATTAGATGAAAACTAAAGAGATCAGAATAAGGTCTGGATTTTAGTTAATTATAATAATTCAGTATTGGTTTATTAGATATAACAAATACCATACTAATATAAGATGTGATAAGATACTACTATAAGGCAAGGAGAACTGGGTGTGGCATGTATGGTAACTCTGTACTATCTTTGCAGTTTTTCGGTAAATCTAAAACTGTTCCAAAATTAAAGTTTTATTCTAAAAAAAGAAAAGCGTATCACATATGAGTGGCAAGTTTAGAAAACTTAGAAATACCAATAGGAACAGAATTTATATGGCATTATGTCTAGAAACCTTCTTTAACTTCATTTCCTTTCCACTAAGACAGGCTAGATGTTTTTCTGTGTGGTTCCATATTTTCCACTACTTATTTCTTGCATGACATCACACATGTGGACAGTAAGTTTTATTTGATTCTAAACTCATTATAGTCAGGGATTGTCTTACTTATTTTTGTATCCCCATCATTTACCACAGTACTTGGCACACTACACCTTTTATAAATGTGTATTGAATACATTATTGAATAATAATTGAGAAAACTTGATTCTTAAATTTGTCTAAATCTTCAGCATTCATAATATATCCTGTGAATACTGTTGGTCCGTAATATTCAGAATGTGTCTATAGCTAATAAAAATGAATGAAAGCTTTCCAATAGTGATCACTCAATTGTTTTTTGTTGAGGAATTTATATTATTATCCCTAAGTTCTTTTTCTCTTCATTTTTCCACCAAAGCAAGGAGATACATACATCCAGTCAGTTGTTAAGAAGGAGAAGCCACTTAGGTTATTAAGGATTCCAACAAGAGTTTTGACCCAATTCTTTCTATAATCTTGGTTTAAAATCAACTGCTTTTTAAATTTTAGCTAGATTTATTGGGGTGATGACTTCACAATGTATGTAAATGTTAAATCACTATGTTGTATACCTGAAACTAATACAATAATCTATATCACTTACACTTCAATTAAAAAAAAGCTGCTTTTTAAGTTTCTTTTTGAAATAGTTGTTATCTATTACTTATTTTAAACCATGCCACTTAAAATCTTTCAAGTAAATTTAGGTGTCAGCTCTATTGAAATAATAAGAGCTACATTTATAAACCATGGTCTTTACAAAGCTTTTTACGTTCCATGTGCTTTAAATATTTAATTTGCAGCTTTACACAGTGTCTCTCAAAACAAAAATAAAATCAATGTTACTACTATTTCCATAAGTTTCATTTTGATTTAGGCTTTTGATTTTGTTATTAAAAATTAGTGATTATGTACTCTCCTTATTGTGTACTAGTCATTAATAGGCCACATTGTTGGCTAACTACTAATTTTGGCAAGTGAGCAACAGAAATTAAAAAAAAAATAAATTGTAAAAGGGAACAGAGAAGAATACTTTTCATTGTTTTCCCCCTATCTGATGTCTTGCAAGCAGAACTCCTATTTTCTCCATTAAGTAAATATTTATTAAGTATCATATTGAGTATGGCCTGACTACCTGGCACTGTACTTTATAAGGTTGATAATGCAAAAGCTCTACAGTGTATCCACAAAATTGTTCTAATAGTTTATTAACATAATAAAGGGTTTTTTATTAATTAGCCTTATTCAATTATACAAGTAATACATGATCACAGTGAAAATTGAAACAATAAAGGGTAAGAGGTGAAATCTCAGTTTCCCTTCCTGCCTTCCTGATACTACCAGCTTCCCTTCCTGGAGAAACCAATATCTTGCATATCCTTCTAGAAATCTTCTATGTGTATTCTTGGATATGTTACAGATACACCATTTCTACTATAAAAACAGCACCTTATTATACATATTTTTCTGCATTTAATTGTGCTTTTTTTTGCTTTCTATACCAGTATATAGATGTTTATCTCTTTGTTTTAAGTGGACCTACAGTATGATACTAAGTAGAGATATGTTTAAACCATACAGATTTTGTGTAGAAATTGTATCCATGACAAATGCAGATAAGTACATATAAAACAAGGGAGAATTTTATATCAAATACTGAACCAGATGTACTGTGGAAAAGTGAAATTTTGTTTATTCATGTTAAATATACCCTTTATATAGGGAGGAGGCTTTTATTAAAATATCTTGAAACTCTTTATAATATATACATATACATAATATATATACATATGTATGCATATTCATAGACATTATTCATTGAGCACCATCTATGAGCCAGAATCTGTGCTAGTTGTTGAAAACATATTGTGTTATTTAGTGCTCAGCAAAGACGTTGTAATCTAGAAAATATGGGCTTCATTCCCTAAGTGGTTTAATAACTATATAATTTTGGGTATTGCTGCCTCTGTTTCCTAGTATTTAAAATGAGAACAATATTACTTGCCCAGATGGGTTTATGTACTAATTAAATAATATACTATATATGACTGCCTTGAGGACTGTATGAAAATGCAATGAGTTAATAGATGTAGAAGCATTCAGAACAGAGCCTAGTAAAGAGTAAGTTCCATAGCAATTTGCTAAAGGCAGACTCTGTTTAGCACAATACCCACAGATTGTTCAGCCAATAAGATATAATGGAATATTCTGGCCAATTAAAATTAGAGATAGTATTAGGGCATGGGTGGATTTCATACTATTTGTGTTTCCTGTATTGTTTGAATTATTGATGTTACTTAAAGTGTGAATTAATTATATTTTGCCAGTTATGATGCACATAGTTTTAAAAAATAAAATATAAAAGGCTTATGGTAAAAATGTGTTTATCTCTTTCATCCTTCCCTATCCCTTAATTATGCTCTTGAGAGGCAATCAGTTCAATAATTATTGTAGCTGTTTCAACTGGTATTAACTGACATATTTGTAAATAATATGCATACATCGCTCTTTATTGATTCATCAGTTTCAGACATTATCTGCTAACTATTGAAAATACATTGTGATGGTATTTACCTTTTTATACTACAGTCCTTCCCCCTTTTCCAAGCTAATTTCTCCATGTGGCTATGTCATGGTGTGTTGTTGCTGTTAAATCTTCAACATTTGCATCAATAATGATGTGAATACTGTTCTTGATGGACCATATTTGAACTACGATTACATTTACTTTCTCTTAAAACATTTCATTTTTCTTGGAGTTAATAATCTCTTCTACCTCCTTCTCCTTGTTCTTCACTATTTGATTGGCTTTTAAGTACCTGTTGCTACATTTTTCTCCAAATACTCCAATATATCTGTAAACCATCTATCAATTTCTCCAAATATTTAAAATATATAACCCATAAATTTCCATTTTTTTGAAACCGAGATCTTTCTCCCAGAGGTTTAGTTCTCTCTTCCTGACCTGGATCGGTTATTCCTATGCCTGCTTCCTAAATTTATTCTGGGACTTCCCTTCATCATTCCCCAGGCTTGGATCTCATTTATCTTGAGTCCCATGTCTTTTGTGTCTTTTGGCTTAGTTTATCCCTTTCTTTTCTGAAGTACATCCTCTAGTACCTTTCTCAGAATACACGGTATACAAACTTTGAGTCCTCCCTTGTTTAAAACTATTCTGTTTCCCAGTAGATTGATAGTTGGGTTGGTATAGAATGCAGATTGAAAATGTTAATATCTTGGAAGTGTTCTTACTGGCTGTTTAGTATCTTCAGAGAAGAATTCTTCAATTACCTGATTAAGGATGTCTGTGCCTGGCTGCCTGTATTCTGGGAGCAAGATAGAGGATGAGGCCACAAGTTTAATAATTTAACTTTTACTTAATTCCCCCTTAGGTCTGTGTCTAAGATTTCCTCTTCACTTGGCATCCACAAGTTCAGAAACTCTCAGATTTAATTTCTTCTCTCAGAAATTGGGGGTCACCTGCCGACAAGTTAGGAGAGGAACAATTTTGGGTATTATCCACATGACCTACTTCCACTTTCTGCATTAACTATTGATCTTACCCCTAAGCGTTGAGGCCCTCAGGGGCCCTTCAGGGTGAATTGTTCTGTTCCCATCACTGTTACCACTGATATTCTAGCCTCCAATCTTTATGGGTTTATACATTACAGTTGTATTCAGAATAATCCTGCAAAGATTCCACATCCAAATCCCTGGAACCTGTGTTTTTATGTTATCCTCCATGTTAAAAGGGACTTTGCAGGTGTGATTAAATTAAGGATTTTGAGATTGGGAGATTATCCTAGATTATCTAGATAAATGCAGTGTAATCACAATGGGTTTTATAAAGGGAAGTAAGAGGAGCAGATTTATTAGTAAGAGATAGGAAGATGGAAACGAGAGGTTACAGTGATGTAATAAAGGCACCATGGGCCAAGGAATGAGACCTCTTCCAGAAGCTGATAAAGACAAGAAGAAGATTTTGCCCTTAAGCCTCCAGAAATTAACACAGCCATGATGACACCTTGATATTAGACTTCTGACCTCTTGAACTGTTAATAGAATAAATTGGTGTTGCTTTAAGCCACTCAATTTGTGGTACTTTGTTACAGTGGAAATAGGAAGTAATAAGGATTATGGTACTAACTGTGGGATTCTATAACAAATATCTAAAAATGTGGAAGTCGATTTGGAACTGAGTAATTGGCAGGGGATGGGAGAATTTCTAGGGGTATTTGAATAAAAGCTTAGATTGCCTTAAACAAATTGTTAGAAATATGTGCATTAAAGGTGTTGCTGGTGAGAACTCAGAAGGAAACAAGGAACATGGTAGAGAAAAACCATATTGCCTTAGAGAATATCTAAATTGTCATAAATAGACTATTGGTAGAAATATAGATGTTTATAAGGGCACTGCGGCTGAGGGCTCAGAAGGAGATGATGAACATGTTATTGGGAACTGGAAGAAAGGGGACCCTTGTTACATCATTGTACAAAGTTTTGCTCAGTTGTGCCCTGCAGTTACATGGAAAGAAGAACTTGCAAGCACTGAATTTGGATATTTAGCCCACATTTCCAACCAAAGTGTTGAAGGCACAACCTAGTTTTATCTTGCTGCTTAAAATAAAATATAAAGAAAAAAGGCAGGTTGAGAGAACTACTATTCAGAAGGGAACCAGAACTCGATTTATTAAAATCTCAGCCTATCAAGATTATTAAAGACGCTAAAATTAGAAGATTCACTGCCAGGAAATGAAATCATACTCTGGAGAGAAAGTGAAGGGTGTGGCTAGACAACCTTTTGCTCATGCCTGCAAAGAAACAAGAGAACAGAGTATTCACTCAGAGATTCTTTGAAGAGATTAGTCATAGGATTCATGGATCCCTGTCAGTCATCTCCACAGGAGCCAAAATTAGATATGGGATTATCTAGGAAAGACCTTTAGAAGAGCTGCCTCTCTAAGGGAGTGAATCCTGTTTATATACGTGGGAAACTCACAAGGTTTCTGTGAATGCTATATTGGAAGGAATACTGCCATCTGTACTGAAAGCGACAGAGGAAGATGAAATGAAAGAAGGCTATCAGACTCCCTACAATCTATAGCCAAGAAGCATGTGTAAAATTTCTTAGCTGCAAACACATGTTATGATTCACAAAAAGGAGGGATGATTCCCAAGGCAGAGCAGAGGTCCCTGACTGTGGACCCCTAGGTTTAGCGGGAGGAGCCAGGAGCCCTTGGATTAATTCTCAGGCCTTAAAACCTAGTGTAATCTACTCAGTTACATTCTAAATTTTCCTGGGGCCAGTGACTCCTCTTCTCCTTTCACTTTCTCCCGTTTGGAATGGAAATGTGTATAGCTGTTACCCTATGCCTGCCCCATAATTGTATTTTGGGATCAGATGATCTGTTTCTTGAGTTTCACAAGTGGAGAGGAATTTTGCACCAGGGTGGATTATACTGATAATCTTCCCCATATCAAATTAGGTGATTTAGGTTATGAGACTTGTGACTTTTGATATGATGGAGACAGTTTAATGAGATTTTGGACTTGAGTTGATGCTGTAATAAGATGAGACTTTTGTGGACCTCGATATAGGATGGATGTAGTTTTCATGTGAGATATATGCAAATCTTTGTGGCCTACAGGAAAGACTGTGGTAGGGTGAATAATATACACCCAGAGATGTCCATGTACAAGCACACCTTAGAGATATTGCAGGTTTGGTTCCAGACCACTGCAGTAAAGCGAGTATTGCAATAAAGCAAGTCAAATGAATTATTTGGTTTCTTAGTGCATATAAAAATCAGGTTTACAATATATAGTCATCTATTATGTGTGCAGTGGCAATATGTTTAAAAAAAACAATGAACATACCTTAGTTCAAAAATACTTTATTGTTAAAATATGCTATCATCTGAGCTTTCAGTGAGTCGTCATCACTGATCACAGATCATCATAACAAATATAATTATAATGAAAACATTTAAAATATTCTGAGAATTACCAAAATGTGACACAGAGACACCAAGTCAGCAAAAACTGTTAGAAAAGTGGCACCAATAGTCTTGCTGACACAGTTGCCACAAACCTTCACTTTGGAAAAAATGCAGTATCTGTGTAGCTGAATAAAGCAAAGCACACTGAAATGAGGTATGCCTGTATTGTTCCCTGGAAAATGTGAATGTTAATATGTTACCTTACATAGTAACACAGACTTTGCAGATGTTTTTATATTAAGGATCTTGAGATAGGAAATGGTCCTGGGTTCTCCAGGTGGGCCCAGTGTAATCACAAGAGTCTCTGTAAAAGGGAAGCAGTAGAATCAGATTCATTAGTAATAGATGTGAGGATGGAAGAACTACGTTGAAATAAAATGAAGAAAGGGCCAGGACCCAAGGAATGCAGACAGCCTCTAGAAGATGATAAAGGTAAGGAAAAGGACTCTTCCCTGAGTCCTCCAGAAATAACACTGCTGACACCTTGATTTTAGAGTTCATTCTCCCAGAACTGTAAGACAATAAACTTGTGTTGTTTTAAGTCCCCAAATTTGTGGTACTTTGTTACTGAAGCAAAAGGCAATTAGTAAAGCTCTTAATACATTTTAATGGAATTTTGTAGGTGATTAGAGAAAAGAAGCATGTGTGTTTAATTTCTCATATTAATTAGAATTCAGTTGTATTATTCCTATTAGAAAAAATATTTAAGACATCTCCCCTTCGATAAAATCCTACCCATCCTTTATAATCTAGCTAGTGTCTCACCACTTCTGTGAAAACCTTTCTTTTTAATTTTCTAGCACTTAGTGGCTTATCTTTTTTGAACTTGTGTAGTATTTACTGTTTTTTATTGCTTAATTTTATACTATGCCATACATGGAACTAGCTTAGTGTCTAAAAATTTCATATATGAATTCCTCAACAGTTTGTCATCATATTTTAAATATATTGAGTATCTACAAGTGCCAGGCACTATGTCGGGTGTTGAGATGCAAGATTCAGAGAGGAATGCACGAGACAAACTCTGCCCTGAAAAGTACACATAATATTCACTATTCTAATTTCCTATTAACTTGTAAGTCTCTGTCACTAGATCATAGGCTTCTTGAAAGCAAGACATTTTATATTACTCTAATAAGCTTTACATGATGTGAGAATCTCAGTAAAATTTAGTCATGAACGAAAGAGAGACAAAGAAAAAAGGAAAGTAAAAAGAAATATCGTAACCACTCCTAGGACAGGATGGAATTCTTTCTCTTCCCCACAGTCAGAATGCCGTCTAAGTAGTATCTTGCTAGGATCATCTATTAAACTATTTTATTCCTCTTTGCAGACAACTGTAAACAATCACAAAATTAGCCTAAAATCCATCATGTAGATTAAATTAGGGTGAGTCTCCTTAATTCTTGATATGTGTGTTAAAATTAAAACAACTGTGGCCATTTTGTATTGATGGGAATTCAGAATTTTTGATTTGGCCTTTTATAAAGGTGTTATGTTTAAAGTCAAATTGCCTAAAATACATTTTATGTTTCCTCCCTTGACCTTTAAGAAATTCAGTTAGGCAGTTAATGTCCATAATTAATGAAGTTAGTGATTTTAGCTGTTGTGCAGCATAATCTCTAAGAAGATGCCTCATACCTATCCAGTAAGGGGAAAAAAAACCATGTTTTAATTTTCAGAACATGCCTTTGGTTCCTATGGAAACAGTTCAGTAAAAGAAGTTTGAAATGTTACATATTACTTAATATCTTATATTCATATAGATATTGCCAGAAGATGTGTCATATCTATTCAAGTGTAAGGTATCATGGGACTTAAGCAAAGAAACATATTAAATTGAAACTCATTGTGGCCCATTGCTGTTGACACTGCTGACCTGTAAGGAGCTTCAATAAGAATCTCAAGACCTATCTTGCAAAAATAATCAATACATTCCATAGAAAGTGTACTCATTTTATTAGTAAGGAATCTTTTAATCACACTGTATTCTTTATTTTGTAGAAAAAGACTTCAGAACTTGAATTTAGCTTAGGTTTTTGGAGGATACCAATTTAAAACTGACTTCATTTATTCACTTAGATTTATTTGGGGACCAGTAAAACCGGATAGATCCAAAGAAAAGAGGTTATTGACTTTGCATTATAATGTAGAATTTCAAAATATAAACCATTCAAATAAATAGAGTTTTTCACTTTCAATCAATTTCATTTACTATTTCTCACCTAGTAAGCCTAAGCATCTAGATGTTTTAGATCACTAAGAATTTTTGCTTTGTAACTACATATCTTACAGATCAGAATAACAGTGCTCGAGGGAACGTTGGAAGATACTCAAACATGTTTTTTCATATTTTTGGTTTTTGGAAATCTCAGAACATTGAAGGAATGTGCTGAACACCATGAAATCTATGTATCACACTTTCTTCTGCAGCATGTTTATATTGAGCATCACATACAATTTCTAGTGAGGTCTGCAACACATCAGCCTGACCATTACCAAATGCATTAGTCCCTGTGGAATCTTCTCTGGACTGCTTAGCCTCAGCATGTGAACAGCTAAAGCAGGAACACCAACCCATGCTCCAGTAATACCTGAATGTTTACTTCCTTGTTTACTTCCTTGTATGTCCGTCTTGTTAGATTGTAAACTCCCTTAGGCTAGGGGCCATGTCTCATTGGTTTTCAATTCATCCTTGCGTAACTTATCTGAGATGGAACTCAATAAATTAATATTAAGTTAATAAATCCAGTCTGAAACATGTTTTGCTTAGAGAAGTATATTCCATTATTTAACAATGCATATACTGGATAATCATTCTAAATAGCTCTAAAAATAATTATTTGCATATATTTGAGTGTGTGGCACATACTGAATTCCTAAACAA